>CM057158.1:27860941-27949927 GCA_029962745.1 Echinometra lucunter
TGCAGGGATTTGTTAGAGGGATTTGTCACCTCTGAACAAGCCTTAATTAGTATCATTATTTTCATCTCTAAGAAGTTCACTACTGAATCAGCCTTCAATTCAAATAATATTCTTCTTGTTCTCAACAGATGATGACTTTCTTACCTCTCTCTCAACGAGTCCATTGTACTCGTTGATCCATCCTTCCACTGTCTGGTGTCCCGGGACCGGTTTATCCCAGTTTGCGATGTATGCTCTCGACAGGCTAATGTAGCCCTTGATGGCCTGCGTCATCTGATCTGTGGGACAGCTGATATTGAAGGAGGCAGGAGAGGTGGAGAAGATGGAGTAGGAGGGGGAGTTCTGGTTGTGGTAGTCGGTGTCCCACCATGCGTCCTGGTACCAGTCCGGAAGGAACCACTGGTAGCCTTTCTCCCCAGTCACTCCCTGAAAGTGAAAACATAATACAACTTCAGATTGTATCAAGGTCTGGGACAACAGTAACCCTATGGGGCTCCGCCACCCTACGCTCATCTATTCACAAAGTGCAGAGCGCACTAGCGCTAGCTAGCTGTGCATGTGCGGCTCAATCCATGTCGCGATGTCTTCATGCATATTCAATAATTTTGAACGAACCGCACTCTAAAAGGTGAATATTCATATTGCTCTGTCCATGCACACATTGATTTTCGATTTGTAAAATGGATGCTACAACACGGATTATTGTCATAAGGCAAGAAAATTGTGTCTTTTTTCTTCCAAAACATTTTCAGAAGAGGATTTCAGAGGGTTTGCTGGTTGGCCAAAGAGTTGGTGAGACCATATAAGCACTATTTTTTATTTTTAGACATATATTTATAAAAACAAGGCAAACGCCAAGCGTTGTCTCGCCTGCATATTGCAGTCATGAAGAGACTGCATGTCAAAACTATGCTATATGACTTCTGAGGCTGTCAGCAGTTTAGGGGGTGAATTGTGGTTCTGACAGTTTACATATGCAATAATGGTATAGGCCTACTTTATCCCTAGGAAATCAGATAACACTAAGAATGCTGTTAATACTATGAAGCTATAATTATTTCCATGCAAGTAAGGAAATGAATGTTAGTGAAAAAGAATGTAACTGATAATAATGTGAGTAAAATTGTAAAATTAAATTAATTATTAAGGTGTTATGGCAAACTTATTGTTTGAAAAATGGTATGAATTTGGTGATTCCACGTCAAAGCTATAGAAAGTTATTAGGTGTACAACATAGCACAGTGCCAGTTATGAAAAGTTCATTGACCTTTGACCTTTGACCTTAATCAAATTCAACTCACATTCGAACTTGACCTGCACCTTCAAGAGATGGACCTCTCATATGAATTTGGCAATCCTACCTCGAAGGTATAGAAAGTTATTGTGTGTACAACATAGCACAGTGCCAGTCATGGAAAGTTCATTGACCTTTGACCTCTGACCTTATTCAAATTCAACTCATACTCAAACTTGACCTGTGCCTTCAAGAGATGTACCTCTGGTATAAATTTGGTGATCCCACCTCGAAGCTATAGAAAGTTATTGTGTGTACAACACAGCACAGTGCCAGTCATGGAAAGTTCATTGACCTTTGACCTTTGACCTTAATCAAATTCAACTCACATTCGAACTTGACCTGCACCTTCAAGAGATGGACCTCTTGTATGAATTTGGCAATCCTACCTCGAAGGTATAAAAAGTTATTGTGTGTACAATATAGCACAGTGCCAGTCATGGAAAGTTCATTGACCTTTGACCTTTGACCTTATTCAAATTCGACTCATATTCGAACTTGACCTGCGCCTTCAAGAGATGGACCTCTGGTATGAATTTGGTGATTCCACGTCAAAGCTATAGAAAGTTATTAGGGTACAACATAGCACAGTGCCAGTTATGAAAAGTTCATTGACCTTTGACCTTTGACCTTAATCAAATTCAACTCACATTCGAACTTGACCTGCACCTTCAAGAGATGGACCTCTCATATGAATTTGGCAATCCTACCTCGAAGGTATAGAAAGTTATTGTGTGTACAACATAGCACAGTGCCAGTCATGGAAAGTTCATTGACCTTTGACCTCTGACCTTATTCAAATTCGACTCATATTCGAACTTGACCTGTGCCTTCAAGAGATGTACCTCTGGTATAAATTTGGTGATCCCACCTCGAAGCTATAGAAAGTTATTGTGTGTACAACACAGCACAGTGCCAGTCATGGAAAGTTCATTGACCTTTGACCTTTGACCTTAATCAATTCAACTCACATTCGAACTTGACCTGAACCTTCAAGAGATGGACCTCTTGTATGAATTTGGCAATCCTACCTCGAAGGTATGAAAAGTTATTGTGTGTACAATATAGCACAGTGCCAGTCATGGAAGTTCATTGACCTTTGACCTTTGACCTTATTCAAATTCGACTCATATTCGAACTTGACCTGCGCCTTCAAGAGATGGACCTCTGGTATGAATTTGGTGATCCCACCTTAAAGCTATAGAAAGTTATTGGGTGTACAACACAATTGTTGACGACGACGCCGACGACGCCGACGACGCCGACGACGCCTACGCTGACACCGGAAATAGTGATACCTATGTCTCGCTCCGCTACGCAGGCGAGACAATAAGCGAACCAAACTGACGGTTTGCGGCGCTGTCAATAGATGAGCATAGGGCTCCGCCGCTTTACGGCGGAGCCCAGTAGGATTAGGACAACAGTGGCCCTCTTTAACATATGAGTTCATATTTCTTTCATCAATTTATTAAAACAAAATCTAAAGGATGAGAGTGAGGTGGAGTTGGAGGGGGAAGTCCAATTGTGGTGATCGATATCCCACATTACATCCTGGCATTAGTCAGGAAGGTACCACAGTAGCCTTTCTCCCCAGTCACTTGCTGAAAATGAAGATACATATATATATACAATAAAGCTGACAAATTCAACCCAAAGTTCAACCAGTAGGAAGGACTAACATTATCATCCTTTGAAATTGTTGAGTTTGCATTTTTTATCTATCAAAATATTGTGACAAACTTTACCTTGGTGAGGGGAAAGGAGACACATTTTCTTTGTCCTATGAGACAGTAGAGCAATAATGAAAGTGAAAAGAAATCTTTGCTTGTCACTTCCTTTGCAATTGGCCCCTAATTTTGCCTCTTGAAAATGCTCCTCAATGACAAAAAAAATAAAAACCTAAACAGAACAGAGATACTTTACACAGATAACAATCTCAAGAATGATAGTACAAAAAAAAAAAAATCGCATGAATGAACAGAAAGCCGAAAATTGAAACAATATAAAGACAGTAACGAGGGAACAATACGGGCATAAATATGAAGAGCTCTGATTGGCTGTCGGGGTAAACAAAATTAAGCTTGCTGCCAGCTGGTTTCCAATCATGAAAATTACTAAAATAATGCAAGCGGCATTCTCACAAACTCTTTCTGATGGCACAGAAGAGGTAATTCTGTTTACCCCGACAGCCAATCAGAGCTCTCCATTTCCATGCATATTGTTCCCCTGTTACTGTCTATATAATGCTTCAATTTTCGGCTTTATGTTCATTCACATGATTTTACTCTGATGAGTGCATGTCAAAAAGCTTAAGTATGTCCGTGTTCAATGCTATTTTCCGATTTTGCAGTACCAAGCACCTATTCAAAAGAAAAAAAGATAGCAGACATAATGCTAATGATTATCACTTGTGGGAATTTTGTCTCATTTTGCTCAAGGCTGACATTGTCTTCCATATCTGTATGAGAATGCTTGACATCCGTACAAATTTATTTTGCTGCTTTTCATTTATTTTTCTTGATTGGAAGGGGAAATTGGGGTCAGGGGAATTTAACTGCGTCATTGTTTTCTGTGCTATTTTTTGCCTGTAACACTTGGACAGATTTAATGATTCTGCATGAAAAGGTTGTAAACATTTAAAAGGTACCACAAAATAAATACTAACAACATACCTGCTTGTACGCTTCACACAGAACCATCCTAGCAACATTCTCAGGAAAGTACCCCACTATGATGTGAGCCTTCTTTGACACGATCTCCTCCAGATACAAGCTCACGGCCGCCTGGTCGACTTCGTTGGTATCGATATAGATATCAACCACCATCTCGATGCCATCCTCTATCATCACCATCTCCATGTTCTTCATGACTTTGTAGGTGATGTCCTCATCGTCTGACAGCAACGCGTAGCGCCCCCAGCCAAAGTTCTGGAACAGCTTGATCAAAGCATAACTGGATAGTACAGAAGGAATAAATAATAATTGATGAGACAGATTTTGCAAAGGGAAAATGAAATTTCACATCAATTCTATTCAATAAATGTAATGCACAAAGTACCCTTGTTGAAAACATTAACCTCTGACTTAAGGATCTCAAAGAAGTTTACTAGAGGTAATTCTCCAAATACGCTCTATTAAAAGCATACCTAGCAATAGGAACAAAGGTTGTTACATGAGAGATACACATTTAAATGAGAGGGAAAATTTATTTTCAATTACACTGCATAAGGACAATTGGCAATGTTCTATGTTCTTTAAGATATAGATCACAAAAAATAACACTGACCTGAGGATCTTTGAAAGAAATCTATTACAGGCCTTTTTTGTCACATGGTATTTGGAAAATTTACAAATAACAAGTAATATCTTGGTTATCGTAAAACAAACAAAATGTGAGGCTACATCACAAATGCCAACTATCATCTCTTCTTGTACAGAAGAACTTTGGTGATCTTCTGCATGTCATACAGAATATCATACTGCGATAGATATGCAGCACAAAGGTATACTATAGATACAATTTAAGACTTATTAAGGGCTAATTAAGGTCTCTTTTGTAAAGCAGGCTTTTAGACTCTGAAAAGACTACCCTGTTTTTTAATAAAACATAATAAATGAATAAACAAATACATAAAATTAACAAATTGCTTATAACTCCAGAACTATTCATTAACAACTGCAGTACTTCATGGAAGCCAAAAGAAAGTTCAAATAAGTAGTCTGGACTCACACAATAATTCCAACATCCAGCAAAACATTGGCTGTCCAAAACTTCACTTTGTTTGTTACTAAATATATGACAAATGGAACTTTAAATAAAGTTCCTTTCAAGCCATCATTGGTTTATTACATACATGTAGAAAGATTGATCAGTATCCGGCTACAAATGACAGGAATGATTACTTCTGATTACTCTATCTTTTGATTCTTTGTTTTCTTACAGAAAGTTTAACAATAGAATCCTGAAAGTTCCTTCAGTTTACAACTGCTAAGGTATCTAACATTAGTCTCTTAGTTCAGACTTCATTTGAGGCAGCAAATTTGCAAATAGGACAAAACATGACAATAACCTTGGGGGTTGAGACAGAGGAAATGGCTCAACAATCACTTTTCAGATGAGCTTACGCATTTAGTACAATATTAATCCAATAAAATCATCAATGATACATCTGATCAAAAACGATGGCGATGAGGCATTAAACGATGGCAGAAACGCGTTTTAAAATGCAAACTAGGTAAGTACAGTGACATAGATCTGCTGTGATTCAAAAGACAAACAGATCAAATCAGCATGAAACCGCACAAGAGAAGAAAACAAATTTCATCACGTTAACCCACTTATTATCTATGCCAAATGGGTATGGGATTTCACTCCCTAAGGACCAGTGGTGGACTTGGTGAAGGGGGATGTGGGATGGATGGAGAGGTAGAGGCAATGGGAGTCAATAAGAGATAGAGAGAGAGAGAATGTGAGAAAATGTGAATCCATAATCAAGAGGCTACACCAGAAAGCATGTTACTCAAAGGAAAACATGTTCTAGATGGTAAAGGGGAACAAGCCCCCCCCCCCCCTTCCCCCCCCCCCCTCCTCCCACACACACTCATAAACACACACTTCCCTTCACCAAAATGACATGAAATTTTGTCACTTAAATAAGAGCATGAAAGACGTTACGGGAGACTGGGAGTTTAAGGAAAGATAATCCATAATCCATAATCAAGAGACTAAACCAGAAAGCATGTCCCTAGATGGTAAAGGGGAAAGAGCCTCCCCCCCCCCCCCCGGGCTATTTAAAGTTTCATTTCATGTGACATATGACAACTGTGTCTTATACATAAGAGCATGAGAAGCAATATGGGAAACTGGGGATGCAGGGAAAGATATAAGGGAAATGCATATTCTAAAATGTAACGGGGAAAGAGCCCCCCCCCCCCCCCCCCACACACTCATAAACACACACTTCCCTTCACCAAAATGACATGAAATTATGTCACTTACATGAGAGCATGGAAGATGTTACGGGAGACTGGGAGTGTAAGGAAAGATGAAAATGTAATAGACAGTTTGCAGATAAATTATGGAAAAGGAAATGAAAGAGAACCCGAACTCTTATTATCTCCCACAAAATAAGAGGAGAGCTCAGGAGACCAATGAAAGAGAGAGAAAGAGAGAGAGAGAGAGAGAGACAGACAGACAGACATACAGAGAGCAAGTTAGGTAAAGGGAAACAAAGTGTTGTAGTATGGGGGAAATTGCATTGGAAGGAAGAAAGAGCCAGCACTTATCAAAAACATGAGAGAAGATTACATGGAACAGAGAGCACAAGATAGAATAGGAGACAGACAGTAACAATTGTGGAATTGAAATTGTGCAAAGAGGTAATGAGAAAGCACAAGAAACAAGAACAGTCCCCCATCCCTTAGCCTTTAATGAAATGACAGCAGACTACATGGATAAGAAGATGAGCAAAAGAACAGGTTACATGGGACAAAAGATAAAGATAGATGAAGTAACTAAAGGCTTGTTCACATATGGAGTGGAAAACCCCAATGTTTTTTTGTTTTTCTTTTAAACAATGAAAAGGATATAAGGTGGTGATGATGATGATGATGATTCACAGCATTTGTACAGTGCCATATACATTTTTAAATACATTCAAAGGTGCAGACTCCTCCAATAAAGTTAGCAAAAATAAAGGTGGAAAAAAAAAACCAACAAAAAACGGAGAGGCAAGAGGCACTATTTTGCCTCCTGGTGGCAAAAAGCATTGACCAATCAAATTCTTATAAAGTTGGTGCAACAACTACACAATTTTGGAAAAACTCTCTTTTAAGTGAGCGTGAACTATTTTTGATGAGTTAATGCGCATCTCATTTCGCAAAAAAACCAAAAACATGGGGGGTTTCCCGGGCTTTGCTGCTGCATGTATGAATAAGCCTTTACTGAAAAGTTTGAGGGAGTATAAAACACAAGAAGGTAAAAGTATTTTAATTCCAAGAAACTTGGAATGAGCAAAAATGCTAACAGAAGGAAAATATCAGTTATAATAATGCAGTGTGGTGGGTAGCAAGGCAATAATCAGAGAATTAGAAGCATTTCGACCAGAAAACAGTGCAACAGATAAAAATAACAAATGAACAATATAATTCACATGCACAATGACCTTCTGGGCAATACTTCTTATTTCCCAATATCTCTCACAAGTTCAAAACATTAACCATGGATATCCGTTTACAATTTAGTACGATCTAGAAGTAGTGATCTCATGTGCTGTTTCCTTGTCCTTATACACTTTCAAGGGCCTATCTGTTTTATACTTTATGTTATCCTGAGGCTTACTGGTGTAATAATGTTATAGAAAATAACAGTTAACTAAAATCATCCTTGAAATATTTCTCATGTATCAAATATACTGATCAAAGCATTCCATATAAATCTACACAACCAGTTTAAAATGAAGAAATTCAGGAGAATGAAATAAACATGATAAAGAATACACTGAACAAGCAAATGTAATTTTGTAAAAATGTGAAAACAGTTGGCCTAATTTTTCTAATTTTGGGTAATGCAACTACCAAGAGATAATTAATATACGATAGAGCAATTAAGTTTTGATACGGAAATAGACATATATATGTTGAGTCTCGGAGAAGCACACGTCTGATGGTTAAAGATAGAAAAATGGACCTACTGCAGGCTGCATTAGAAAACCCCTGGAGAAACCGAAAATACAACTTTTCTTTCATCAAGTCATACTCTCCTGATGATGACGAAAAGGAGATATCGTCTGTTCGTAGCCAGAAGGGCATTAACTCATGCCATTTTATAGAGACTTAATGCCCTTCTGGCTCCGAACAGACGATATGAAACTTGCATTTCCCTGATGAAGATAACAAACTGCCCACAATGCGTCTAGACCAGTATTCCCTCTTCAGCAAAAGAAACCACATTTCAAATGTTTCTACAAATGACAATTCCATGGAGAAATATTCTCAGTTCTTTTGAGAACTACAATGGACATGGAGAAACTTCAAAAATTCTTTTTCTCTGTTTCCTTATTTTCTTACTGGCTCATTTGAATGATTTTAACTTATTCAATTAGTCTTATTGTTCGAAAATATACTACTGCCCCCACAAAAAATATATATATATTTCTAGTCTAATATCGGCACATTTCATCTAGCATTCTTTTTCTTTTTCAGTATCTTTCTCATATTCCTCTTCAAACCCCTCTGAGCAATTGAAAAAAAAAACTAAATGATGAAATCCATCTCCATTTCATGGAGGTAAGCATATGGTACCAAGTCTTTGATTTCTCAGCTACCCTGGAAATAAACCTTGATCCTTGATAAGTCTGCATGGACAGATGAAACAATCAAGATTTACAGGGAAAAAGTTCACAAATCTTACATAAAGAATATCCATTTCTGTTAGTTTGGACTCTGGGTATATTCTTTAAATAATTTTACAGGAAAATGCATCACAAACTGTTCCTGCAGAAGAAAGACTCTTCCAAAAGCAAGCAATAAAACAAGAAGTAAAACTTCAAAGGGACTTTTGGGACATTCACTATTGTTACTGCTCACAACCTTAATGGTACCAAAGTGTTTGAAGAACACCTTCTCACCGCATAATGGCTTGTTTTTGGAACTGAGTTTGCTGACTTTGCTCCGGTACCAGGAGTCCAAGGGGGGAGATGGGAAAGAGTCACTTCCCGTTACCAGCAGATCAAGGAAGGAGGGTATGATAGGGTTTCAGCCAGGCCACACTGGGCCTGGGGGCGCAACCAGAGGTTCCTCTGGCGCGCAACACGGTTAGAAGACCGTGAAATGACGAGACTTTATTTAGATTGCTACCTGTCAGGTGTCTTTACTCATGCGAAGAACTCAGAGGTGTTGCTAGATCAGTTCATCCTCTTCCAATGGACGCTTCTCTACTTCCACATTTAATGCTTAGACAAATGTATCTGTATGCCTTTAAGTAAAATCTGTATCTTTGTTCTTCACCAATGTGACATATTTAACAATTTGTTCGGGCAATTAGCAACAATCAACAACAGCTCTGTAAGAACTTTATGTAACAACACAAATTTGAAGTCTCAATTAAACGTAAAACTATACGCATGTTTTAGGTTCTCATCCACCATCTGTTTAGGGCCTATACAAGAGTACAGCATATTGTTGGTAGGGTGTTAAAACCTTTTATCTCAAATTCTGGTGAAAATTACTTTTTTTATATTTATCTTCACATAATCAGTCAAGTGATGTCCTGTCCAAATTCCAGCTCTCTTGTCCAAAAAATGAAGCCACCACAGCATGTCAAAGGGAAGGCAATCCCACTGCTCATTGTGTTTTTGCAGCCATGTTTTTTTCACTCTCCTGAACTTTTGATCTTTTGGGGGATACAAGGTTTTGTTGGCCCATCGATACAAATTACAGGAAATTTCAGGAAAAAATATGAAACAATCTACCACTGTAGGAAAAAAACAGGTAGCTAATAAGGTGTTTCCTTTAAGAAACACATGATGAGCTCCCTTTTTAATGCACTGTTATGTGTATGTTTTTGATCAGTGTGTATCCCCACCACCAATTATGAAAATGGATCAAGATATCCACTGGGATTAACTTCCAAATCAACTTAGCTAGAATCTAGAGATAGATCTGATAATCTGAAGAAAAGTCCATCTGAAACCAGTTACCACAAAAGCAAACTCCCATGCATCTTTTACGAAAAGGTAATGAAAGTCCAGAGGGGAATTACAACCTGTCATATCATGAACTCTAATGTCACATCAAAATGAATTATTGCTCCAAATTGATAAATGGAAACCACCTATTGTTCAGGGGGCTCCTTTTTGTTATGAGCAATCAAAAGAGCACAGAAAGGGAAAAAAAAATGATAACGAACAAACAATGGGGACAGACACTGAGAGCAAGAAAAACATTAAGACAGGGTTTAAGGAAGAGCTAACAGCCTTTTGGCTTTTAGCAGACAAACCACTGCTAGATTAAACTCAGATGCTGAAATGAGACATACACCTTTCTCTTTGCTACTTCTTGTCTTATTCCACTTCCAACAAAAGCAAGATGGAAAGTTTGAGAACTTTGCCCTGTGAGATCTGTTATCGCCCCAATAATGACATCATCTAATCCACCCAATCATCGTACCATGACGTTTATTCTCTAAAGACTCCCTCTATTGACAATGATCCAAAACTTATCAAGGACAACACAAACCTCCTCTGCCCTGCTTTGTTCATTCTGTTCAGAGCTCCCCCTTTCCTTCTCCCCTCCCCCTCTTTCTTTTTCATTAATACCCCTGTCACATGAACAGACTGACAACAAATCAACCAATACCTGATAAAATATTGGCCATTCGGGGTAATTTTTGTTGTTTTTGTGCTATTGCAAGTCTGGCGGCAGGGTTCTCAGTGTGATAGGGGTATTGCAATAATTCAGAGAATGGAGACAAATCTGTTCACACGACCTACTTACAAACCAGTCTGACCTACTCGTGTTACGCATTACTGCGTATGGAGCATCTTTAGCTCCTGCCACAGACCATGAGGGTCTGATGTGGTAGATTAAAACTTTTTAAGCCTCAGTCACACCAACATTGCCAATATGTTATATCATTGTTTATTATTGAAATTGTGTGGTCACCATTTGTTGGCGCATGTATTCAATGGTTTCCGATTATGGCGTGAATATAAAGCCCTGTTGCAACTTTACTCCTGTCTTGAAGTCACCTGGGCCCCATTTCACAAGACTTGTTATCAGTAACAACTGCCACATATCTATGACAAATTTGCTCTCAGCCTATCGGATGCAAGGATTTCAGTAGCTTATAATACTTATTGCAACTTGTTATTGATAACAAGTTTTATGAAATGGGGCCCGGATGTTTGCCTTGTTTAATGGCATGGTGGCAGCAGTGGGATATGAACCCATGCCATTGAAATGACTCTTGCCTCAAATCGATTATGGGCACATCCCAGACTGACAACAGACAATGCATGAAATACATTAAATGAATGCCCAAGAATCAGATGGTTTACAGTTGGCATGGAGTGACTTTGGCAATGTGACTTGGTATTAGAAAATACAAGCCTTGCATGCATGGGAGTGTCATGGTCGAGTGGTTTTAACACTCAACTGGAGATATGACGGTCAGGGGTTCGATCCCCAGCACAGCACTAGTGACCTTTGGCAATACATTAATCTACATTTGACACCTAGGTGAATATCCAGTAGGATACAAAAGTCATTGAGGTTTGTTCAGCATTGTGACCATCTGCAAGAAGCCTGGCGAGAATGCTCCCCAGATAGTGGAGAAGGTGCCTACCTTGTGTGCAGCAACCCTGAATCTGATGACCGGGTAATCATATTTTTGTAAAGCACTTAGGGACATCAGAGATGTCGACAGAAATCCAGAAATATTATCCTCATTACCAAAAAGATAACTGTAGATATGTTCTTGTGTGTGGTGGAATTCTTTGGAAAGTCTCAGCAGAAAAGAAGTTGTCTGGATGAAAACCAGAAAAAAAACTTATTGGGGACTGCAACTAGCCATGTTTTGCTTCTGAGAAGTCAGTAAAATTGCATCAATGGGAGAGTGTGGAATAGCAGTTCACCTCTTGATTTCAAATTTAGTTGAATAATACGAGAATCTCAATGCAACATGAATCTTTTCCTGAAGTTATTCTTATCTTATGCTTCCGAATCAATGCCCTAAATCACTTCAAACGGTGAAACCCATTTACCAGTCTTGGACTTCACAAGGATGACCTTTGGAGGCTTGTATGAACCTTACAAAAGTTCTTTTCTGACTAATCTGGCCATCTCTACTTCCACACTTCCACTTCCAGCTCTGATGAGTTTCCTTTAATACTCTTTTCAGGCAGGAGGAAATGAATATCTTCACTTCACTCAGCAAAATTAACTACCAGAGTCCCGCAACAGGATATCCATAAAAATATCCTCAAAGATACTATAATGAGGTTTTTTCTTCTGTAATGGAATGTCAAAAATATCTTGAAATCACCAGAGAATTAATCTTGAAATCATCATATTTCATACCCAGAAGAAAAAATGTATTGTCATCCCTTCCCCCAAAAGGACAAAGTTTGAAGAGATAGCAGTATCAGGTGTTGAAGTGGAAGTGTGAATTAGTTCTTCAATGATCTTTACTGGTTGTACCTGACTTAAGCAACAGACATGTGGCTACATTGCATCACTTACTATATTAGAACTTGGAGCTTAGCAACATTATGAGCTACTTATTCCATGATGTCACATCAAAAATATCACAAAATCCGCAGAGACTTATCAAATTTAACATCCAATAGAGAAAATGTATTGTCACCTCTTCCTGGGAATGAAACAAAATCTGAAGAGTAGCAGTACCATCCTTAAAGTGTCCAAATACACCCCGCTTTCAGACGAGAGAGTTCTCGTATCGATATATGACGTATGGATATACGATGTATGGATATAGGACGTTTTTAGCGTCTGAATGCTCTTATATTGATACGTCGTTTCAATAATACGACGTATATCGAAACGATGGTTTGGGCATCGTTTTGTACGATTATCCTATATCCATACAATGTAAATTCATGTCAGAATGCTCTCATATCCGTAAGTCGTATAAGTAGGCGGGACTTATTTGCAACGCGCGCTTAGGGCCCAACCTCTACTCTACTATGAATCCAGCACAACGCGCGCAACACAAACACGAAGCGCAAAGCCTGCGTGTAGTTCATACTACGCAAGGGACTCGTACATATTCATGAGCTTCCCACGAAAGTTTGACAGAGCGCGAGGTACGTCTGAATGCTCCTATACGATTATCGGATAACAGGGCATTGCGTCTGAAAGGTCTCATATCAATACGTCGTACATCCATACGTCGTATGAATATACGATAAGTTGGTACGTCTGAAAGCGGGGTATGATTAGATGTTCAACTATTTTCTACTACAATGGTCAAAGGTTGCATCTGGTCATAGTGGTGCGACTAGATGTGATAGCATTTACTATGGAGCTTATAAAACTTTTTTCATTTTCTTTTTTTTTTGAGAGCCTGGGGCAGGAGGTACATGTACTTTAGGGCTTTGTTGAAGATTTTGAAAAGCACTTGTCAAGAGGAAGTTCATGAGGAAGTTCAGTCTATGGAAAAAATGCTTGACTGTGTTTTCCACTGAAAGGTAGAACATTCAATTTCACTGCAAATACAAAATAAACCTCTACCTGTCTACATCTGTTCATAAACAATTTGTTGTTCTATCTCATTTTTACAATCTTAACAGCTCCAATGAAACTGTATACTTATAAGTATCTCCTTCAACCACATTTTCAGTATGAGGAGGAGTGATATTTCAGTTGTAGTTCTGATATGGTAGAAGAACATCAATATCATTTGATTTGTAGCCAAATACTTTAAAATCTCACCTCTGTTCTGTGGTATCAGGGAAGGTCCTGAAGTAGAATGGGAACTGGTCTTTGTTGGAGAGGCTTGGTGAATCAGACTGATAGCTCACTACGACTGTGTTCAGGAACTTGGACACACTGCCAACAACTTCAGCTTCTGAGGAGCACATTGGTCCTACTAAACCTATCAAATAAAAGAGTAAAATGCTTAAATGATGTGAAATTCAATATTTATATACTATTATCATCAGGTCAAGAAAATTGCTGAGGATAAAGAAAGGTACAAAGGCCTTTCCTCAAATGAACAATTACTAGCAAGAGATTCGCTGCAATCTTATAAACCTTGAAATACTTGTACATTGCAGAAGAAAAACAAACTGCATCCCATTTCCAAGTGACCAAGTATCTAAAGAGGCAAAAAAATTTAAAATATAAAATACTACAGACACTTCCCTTTCCATTAATAAAACTAATAAATAGTAAAAGGAGGATTTATAAAGCTCCATTTTTCTTTCTGATACAAAGCAATCAATACTTTTATAACCCTGACTACCCCACCAAGAAATCCCAATAAGATGCTAAAGCATTCAAGGAATTCCTTTCTTCTGAGTGAGATTTATGTCTTGCCAAAGGTGCCTTGAAAGGGATTCAAACCTGTACCACATGGTCCAAAGTCAAGAAACTAATCTGCTAGACAGCTGCACCTCTGAAAGTGATTACCTGCAAGTGACTGGCCACGATCTTCATAAAACTTGAAGTACGACAGAAGGGACGTCTCTGGACTGCATCCCGTTTCCATGGAAGCCAAGGCTAGCTTGTAGCTTGGAAGGATGTTTGGATCAGAGTTGACTGCATCCACTGCCATCCTGGCTCCAGGCTCGATACCAGAGTTGGGAGAGGTGGGGTCGATGAGGGTCTCGAACAGCCCACCAAGGAGAATGGTTCTTTTAATTGCTGCTGAGCCTGATTTCAGGAGGTTAGAAGTAGAAAAAGTTCGCAATGTAGTATATATATCTCTTCATAATTCACACTGGTTGATGGCTAACTTGTAATTCTTATTACAAGTAATTCTAATTATAAGTTAAGATAAAGACCCCAAGACAACTGCCCCTTTGACAATCACTTGCTGGAACATTCATCTCTAGGACAAATACCCCCAAGGACAATTATTCCTTCTCTCCCTTGAGGTTTGTAAAGAGGGTAATCTTGGAAGTGTAAAGTTTTGAGATGTAAATCTAAGTGTCTTATGTGGGCTACTGTCCAGAGGGGAGTTGTCCCTCTGGGGTATGAAGAAAAGAAAAAATTGTTTGTGTGCTAAATGAAGGCAACTGGTTAAGAGTGAAGCAATAAATGTGCTCTACATGTACTCATTTTGTGTTATTCATAAGTTACAGAAATGTGATATGCAGTATGCTTGAAAAACACCATTTCCTGAAGCGGTTTACTGCTGCCTGTGTGAACAAGGCTTCAGGATGGACTCACCACTAGGTATCCAAGGCTCCCAGGTGCCCCTGTTCCTCTGCACCCACTCACAAGCAAACTCGGCCATGTTCAGTCGGCTGAAGTAATAGCTGTACAGGATGGTCTCCATCTTGGGGCCGCTAAACCTGACATCCTTCAGCAGGTCATACACGTACGGAGCTCCAACCACCAGAGGTCGCCACACTACCTTGTTGACGTTCTGCCAGGGGAAGTCGCAGCCTCCAGTGCCGCCTTCTATATCTGGTGCTATTTGTGGGATAAAGAAAATTTACATCAATAAAATAGCTCTGATAAAATATTGGTAACAGTTATAGCCCATCTGTCCTTTATTACTGCATCAAATTATCAATTTTTCTGATTTTATATGATGGGGTGTAAAGGGAATACAGAAATAATTGTTATGTGTTATCTTCTCTACATTAGTGAAATCAATAAAAATTGTATCATACATACAAGTGCACAAAATTCTAAACTGAACCTCAAGGTAAAGTGAATGCTGTCTCATGTTGAAAGAAAACAAAACATACAATAATTTCAATCAGTAAAACCGAATCGCATGCATATCAGTAATATAATAATCATAACAATAATGAAGATATTTCTACTGTCCAACATAGGGTGCTCAAGGCGCGTACAATGCATTATCATTGTTACCCCAGCAGTGCCAGGAACCAATATATACACCTGGGTAGAGTGCAGCAAAGGTGAATTAAAATGTCTTGCTGAAGGAACATAAGCAGCCAGGCATCACTGGAAATCACACTCGCTGCCCTTTATTACCAACACTGCCACAACACCTCCACATGCGGCAACAGTGTTAACAGAAATTTTTAGCATTAAGCGAGAATCACGGTTATCTCCTTACTTGCTGCATTCTCTTGGCATGATGGGAAGGCAACACGGCTGAATGCACCCGATGATGTCTGATCGTCAGGAGTCCAGCCAAAGAACAGGGTGTGCTGGTTCTTCTCCTGTCTCTGCTGGACTGTAGACTTGAGGTTTGGACCAATCCAGGCCACGCCCACCATTAGACCAAGACTCTGGATCTGGTCTGTCAGTCGGTCAAAGTTCGATTCTACCATAAAAAGAGTTCAAACAAAAACAACATAATACTGTTAAAAAAGTATGTAGCAAGAAATTATATCATTCTTGCTATATATGTAAAACATTTTTATTTTTTAAACAAGCTGTTCTTACCATTCTCAATTGAAGAAAACATTCGAAGTGATGCTTTCAAAAATATGCTTCAAAAATATGCACTTTTTAATACCCCCACCCCCACCTCCCTACTCTCTCTCTCTCCCTCCCTCTCTCTCTCTCCCCCCCCTCTCTCTCTCTCTCTCTCTCTCTCTCTCTCTCTCTCTGTCTATCTTGCCTTTATGCACTCTTTCCTGTCAGGATATCTTTTGCTTTTACTGACTGATCCCTTTTCCCTGTAATTCTTTCCTCTAATTATGATTTCATTTCCCTTCCAATTTAGCCCAAACAAAAACATCACAGACTTTAGATAATTAGACCCACTTTGCAACGTAAAACATCAACAATGAATTAAGCACTTATATCTAAATTTTCCCAATAATCTGACCCAGTTAGAGATCGAGCTTCTTCAGGCATTTAGCCAGGAGAGCACCATGCGTCCAAAAGACCCTAATTTCTTAGAGAAGATTCTTTTTTAATCTTCCACAGTTTTACGATTCAAGGAACACCTATCTTTGAGGGCACCTTAGTTTTTTTTTTCTTTAGTTAACAATGAATTTTGAAATCCTGACTTACCAAATCTCTTCATTTTCATACCATTATTCAAAGATGAGGTATTAAAACTTGACAATTTAATGTTAGTGCACAGCGTCACGTACATCATACTTCAGTTCAACTCATGTTCTTGGAGAGGCACATACTCGTTTCTCTTTTTTCTTTTGCGTTGAACGTAACTATGCCAGATTGGGTGGAAGCAGCAGGCTTGCTGTGGTTCCTTCCACTCTCTTCGATTACTTCCTCTCTTTCCTAATTTGATTTTCCCTCTTCTCCTCTCTCAACATCCCATCTTCAACAACAGTGTTGAGTGACTAGCCCTTTGACATAGACCATAGCTGATATTAGACACGATCATGGATAACAGAAACAGTAATTATGGTGATAATTAATACCTCAAATTCTTTGAAATATACTTCCCTAGAGATATTTTCCTATTGCACTACAATTCATAAAGGGAAAAATGTTATGATTTCTCTCACAAGTTTTCTCTCTCAGTGTTCCATCATCAACAAGAAGCTGAATGAACCAACCCTCAAACTCAAGGGTGATACTGGGTGTGATAGATATTAGAGATGTATATCTCTGATCGAATGGAGGATAACAGGAATAGGTATAGCAAAACGAATGCCTTCAATTCTTTGAAGCATACTACCCTAGAGATATTTAATACAGCACTACTGTTGACAAACGGCACACGAATTAGAGTTTCTCTCACAACAGTCCTCTTTCAATGTCCCATCATAAACAACAATGCTGAGTGAGCAAACCTTTTCATAGCTCACAGCCAATGTTTGGTAATCACAGAACAATCATTCTTTGAAAGAATATTGCAAAATGATTCCTTGCTACATTAAAATCAAAACATATATAGAACATTTTTCCAAAATGTATAAAAAACAAGCCCTCTAAAATAACTGCTAATACTGGACATGATAGGTAGGCTATGGAAAGTCTGATTTTTAAAAATGATATATTTCTTTTGTAAATTTGAAATATTGGCAAGTGAAGTTGCTAAAATATAAAGAAAACAATAAGAAAATATATATGATACTTATGATCATAATTCCAATTTCCTTGACATATGAGTGGGGTATTAGATGGAAGACTTTTTTTGGTTTCATACAAGGGTGGTGCTACTTTGAAAATGTAAAAATGGCCTTTATCATTTTTTTTTTACAAATCAATCTCTTCATACATTAACCCGCAGGCTCCTGGAACCGGTTTATCTCTGTATTGATCTTTTGGGAATTACAGAATTCAGTAGTCAACCGGTTAATACAAAGTATTTCTAAATAAATCCAGTGAACAATGAGCCTGGATAGTCCAGGGAAAAAATGTCGAAGTTTTTATAAACTTATGGGAGTTACATCTTAGGGGGAAAAAATACATTTGTGAGTCTGAGAACAATTTTCAACAGAAATAAATCAAAGATCAGGAACCATAAATGCATTTACATTCCTTTTTCAAGTTAAAAGAAATTACATCTTCCTTTTCTGAGATTTTTCATTCATTCTGTTGATATAATTGTATCCTTTCATAAAGCACTCTCTGTGGCTTTTCCTAAGTTATTCTTAAAGAGTGACCCTATTGCTTGAAACTGATAACTTGAAAACAGGTCAATATTCTAATTCAATAACACAATTATGCTATAATTAACTTTATAATTATCTCATATTTCATATTGGTAAGATGATAGCATATAACACAAATGAGCCGCCTTATTGCCAAAATCTTCATTCATCATATTGCAATAATTGGATTTTGACCCTTCGGGGCTTGCTAACAAATGGAATAGATTACCCATTAAGTGATTTTTCATTCAAATTATGCACATACTACCCATTATTCCATTATCATGCACCTGTTCAATAATGTGCCCAAGTCTACCGAATACTCCCCACTTAGTAATTAATCATAATTGATTGATATAGCTAGGCTTTCCTAATGCACAGTCAAGGGTAATTGCTGTTAATGCTTCAAGTTCATAGAATAATAAGAAGTACATAACCAAGAGCGGATATTGAATTACAGGGAAATCTGGATCGTGTTTGCATGAGTTTCTTCCTCATTTTTTCCCCGTCTACTGCTGCTACTGATTATAAGCTCTAGTAGAGAAATGAAAAGTTGAAAAAAAATGTGGCATAGGGCAGGAAAATTTTGAAAGCAATAATTTTCAAAAATATGCATAATGAGAAGCACAGTAGGCACATTATGAACACTTAACATACTTAAAGTAGTACTTTTTGAAAGCACTGATAAAACTATCCAATTTACAAAGAAAAAAATAATTACAATTGCATTCTCATTCAAAATTCCTAAAGAACATACCACTCAGACAATATCTACAATCACCCATCTTGTATAGATATTTCTTAGACAACATGTACCCCTTGCTCCTTGACTAGCCACATACACCACCTCCGACTACCCTCTTCCAAACTACCACTCTGATCGATTACCCCTTAGGCCTATCACCAATCGAGGGAAGTGGCAATTCTTCAAACTTTGCAATTTTTAAGGTGAAGGGGTTAAGTCCTAAGTCTTTTTATGAACAAAAAAATCTGTCATTTAGTCAGAACCGGTTTTTGTTGGCTTATAACATCTATGACCATATTATTCACATGGTAGAAGTCTGCGATTTTAATCTATCTTACATGTAAAATGGTTAATTTTCCCATGGGGTAATCTCATCCGAGTTAGTATTCTAAGGCTGATAATTGTAAGTGGAGAGTCTGAAAAAAAGATATACATTTTTTGGTAAATTTGAGATACTCGCATTCAAGTTGCTAAAATATAAAGAAAATAATTATAAGGCACTTTAACAGTATAAACTGACCAAATAATAAGAAAATATGATACTTGAGATCATAATTCCAACTTTTTCCTTCTCATATCAAATCGAAGGCATTTTTTCGTTTCATACAGTAATGGTGTTACTTTAGAATGTAGAAAAAGGCTTTTTTAATTTTGTATACTCAAACCCTTCAAATATTGTCTGTTTTGAGACAGAAGGGCATTACTTACATTCTTTAACACATAGTTAATATCCTTCTGGTTCTGAAGAGACGATATACTAGTATTGGAAGGAAAAAACAGTCACATAATGTACCTGGATAGTCAGCTAAGAGGATGACACACTGTGAGTTATCTGGCATGCACCAGGGAGGGTAGAAGACACCGTTGGTGCACTCCGGCCTGTCGCAGTACCGCTGACCCTTGAACATAGCCGATGCCGCCGATTCGGTGGTCAGCACCTCGATCTCGTTGTGGGAGATGGTTAGGTAGTTGGTCATCTGCGAGTTCTGCAGGACCCTCCAGTGGTCAACGACCAAACCTTCCACGCTGTAGAGGGTTGTCACCAGAGCAGTAGAGACATACCACCCAAACCTAAACAAAAAGAAGATTACCTTGAGATATCATATTTATTACCAGAAAGGGTTCAACGGGGACATTTGGAAAGTGGTTTTGCAAGGCAGATACTCTTTATACATGTAGTTGTCAGACCGAGCCTCCATTTCATGAAAGTTGTCAGCACTGCCAAGTTGTCAGTCTCTGACAATTTCAGTACACTCCTTGGTTTTGATTGGCTGAGAAGCACTGGTCACTGACTGTTACTATGGTAATTGTCAGACAATGACAACTTGTCAGTGCTGACAACTTTCATGAAACGGTGCCCAGGTACTAAAGAAAAAGGCTACCCAAGAAAATGGGTTTTATAAGTCATCACTGGGGAAGGTTTGAGTACGTCATACATTTAATTCGCTTGTTGCAGTGGTTAGACAAAATCACAATGTATCTTTAAGAAACTGCTGTGTTATAGAAAAGAAACCTACATTCCCTCCACACTTTGTTGGAGGTAATTAAATATATCAAAAGAAGTAGTGAGTTCTTATCAACAGAAATGTAATTTCTTTTACAAGTGCTTTGTCTTTATCAATGAGTAGGTAAGCAATCCTATTACCTGGCTTGAATGCCAATAGGGCCAAGATCTACAATCTCTTGTGTTTCCATCCAGGGTTGGAGGCTCAGAGGGTCATCCAACCAGACTTCAGCATCAATGGATGGAGATCTTATGTTACGAGAGTTCTTGTCTTCACATCTGCAAAAATGAAAACAAATAATTGAGGATAAAAATTATTGGAAATGTGACAGCAACCTTTATGGCTTTATCCAATACTAGTTGAATTTATAAGTTTGGTGTTTAGCTCAAGGAAATCAAATTGGGTTTCTAACAGAACAACCAATTGTCAGAGAGAACCAGAGGAGCATTTCATGAAGTGTCTCATCAGTGATTTTTCCTGACAAATTTGCTCTCAGCCAATCAGATGCAAGGATTTCAGTAGCTTATAACAGCTGTCAGTAAAAATCACTGACAAGACACTTCATGAAACGGAGCCCAGATGACATCTGTATCAAAACCCACATAATGAGCTATCAAGGAATTACAAATATTGCTTAGTTCATTGGTAAGAAGAAGACCTCCATCCTAAGGTAGCTTTAGTGAAATATAGCAGCACAAAAAGAGGCATCTGGAATGCAAAATGCAAACTGTGTCTGTAGTATTTGCATCATGGATGCATCTTTTTGTGCAACTACGTTTTGGTAGGCTGCCTAAACACTACTGGAAACAGTTACATTTAAGCTAGCTCATAAAACAACTTTGCATGCGTGAAACATTTAAGGGCCTCTCCCTGGGCTCCATTACATGTACATGCTCTGGTGACAACGTGGCATTAATCATCAATGATATTAGCTTAGTAGGTCTGATTTAGAGTAAAAGGTTAGTGTTAAATACAGCGTTGGATTTTGTTTGAAGTTGAGAACTTGATAAGTGTAAGATATTGTCCGCTAAGCAATCGTTACCAGAGCATGTGAGGTATAACCAGTCTAGTCAGAGGCTCTTCTGTCCCTTTCCCTGCACTTTTCTATATGCATGAATAAAGATGTCAAATACAACGGATGAAGGAGGGGCAATAGACCTCAGGATGTCAAAGCTGTGACTTGATTAATCTTTGGGGACATGGGGATTTCCCCCATGCTGATTGGATGAAAATCTCTCAGTCTTTGTTGTCTCAACCAACTTATCTAGGCCAAGAATGCTGAGTTGGGTGCTGAACATCTGAACCATCTTCACACTCTCAAAATTAATTT
The DNA here is from genome assembly GCA_029962745.1 of Echinometra lucunter. Classification (NCBI taxonomy): domain Eukaryota; kingdom Metazoa; phylum Echinodermata; class Echinoidea; order Camarodonta; family Echinometridae; genus Echinometra; species Echinometra lucunter. The sequence goes on from CM057158.1 coordinate 27,883,055, forward strand.
TTCTCTGAGGCTCTTTTAGAAACACTTTTAAGATTTATTGGCTACCTAGAATTCCATGGGGCAAACAGGATTTGCTCTCATGAACTTTGAGGACTACTGAACCACTGGAACCACTGACTCTATCAAAGGATCAAGAACACACACCCCTTTTAATGAGCCTTTCAAGTTTGAATGATTTGCACATAAAAACCTGCTTAAATCAAAGACATTGCAAATCAAAAGCCCTTCTACATGAAGCAGAGCCCATATATGTATTTCTTCTATACAGGAACTTTCCATAGTCCTTAGGATGACTACAATCCAATTAATGTGAAGCTGTCCTGTTGCAGACAGGCATGATATTGGACCCGTTTTTCCCCAACCTTCAGTACTGATCTGGCCATCATGAATCCTTAATCCTGTGTGAACACAGCATTATGAGAGTAAGACTGACTTGATTGGTCCCGAGGGACGATGACTCTTCCACGTCCAACTGGGATGACAGGCACGACTTCTGCACTGTCTTATGCTCTGCTCCTTGTTACGAATCATGAAGGTAATTAAGGACGAGGCATACATGGGTCATTGACATAGGGGTAACTGAACCACAAACATGATTTCAATTTCTATTGCTGACAGTTATGAGATAGTAAAAAATTGAAGAAAGCGAGATTGGGGTCCAAACTGAGGTTCAGAGATCACTATGACCCAGAAATATCCTGAGCAGAACATGAGAAGGTGACAGTATGAGAGAGACAGAGAGACAGAAAAAGAGAGAGAGAGAAAAAAAAAACCAGCTTAGAAGGTTAAAGATGGGGAGAAGTAAAGGGATGGGATCAATTGCCCCTTTTAAGATTTAGATGATATTCATATTCTTTAGATAGTCTTGTCATACTAGAGTCAGACATAACCACCCATTACTAGGTTCCTAACCTCCAACAACACTGGCAATATATGACTCAACTGTACAACAACATCATATCGCCTGCTAAGTATGACATAGACTCTTGGCCAGGCAAATTTAGATCTAATTCTCTTCAAATTTACATGTTTCTGAGCCCAAATGAAATGTGAAGAGAATTAGTGCATTTTAACATTGATTATATTCTACCTACACTGGCAGAAATATAAATGAAAACAATTATTCTTTCTCCTACTTTACGAGACTTTCCAGATCCATTTTGGCTTCTTTTCATGACATAATTACAAAGAGAAGAAAATATTTCTGCTGGATTCATCAGGATATTGGCAGTAGTCCCACATTACGGGATAAGGTGGGTTCCACGGTACTGGCACATGGCTATGAACTTGACACCCAGAGTTGTTCATGCCTGTCTAACACTCTTACCACGTGTTGATATTTTAGGCTAAGCGTTACAGGTCACTGACCTCGCTACTGGCGCTACTCCCTTGCGCTTCCTTGGTACAACACTTCTACCGTAAACCACAAACACGCACGTCACTGGAAAACCCTAGCTGCTAAACTAGGAGGGTATTCTTGTTTGCAAGCAAGCAAATTAGGAGAAAAGTGTTGGAAAGTTTCCTTGTAAATCTTACCGGGTCTTTGTATAGAAATTGTTTTGCATGATATGCACAATGACAGTAGTTTCACTGGGAACAGCATGAACCTCAAAAGACTATATAAGTGCAATATACAAAAATTATGACATCTTTTAATAAAACAGTGACAGAGCATCTTCCTAACCTAGGATACTAATAATTTTTCTTTACTACTCTCCAATTTTGGCTTTCTCACTGCACTAGCCTCAACGATACAGTTTTTCTCCCACAATTATCCATTTCATCCTTTATAGGAGGAATATTATGAAAATAATTTAATTTGTGAGTGCATTAGTGCATATATTCACTGCATGAGTATTTAGTCACGATGGAATAATGAATTAAACCTTTTTGAGTTTGCTATCTGTCTCACTGTGACTAACAGAGCAGTGCATATCACTAATGCATGAGCCACAAAACATGATTTATTTGTTTTTATAAAAAATAGAAGTCAATTTACAGTGCTTGACAATTGCTTTACAAGTCCTAGATACATGTCCCAAACAACCCCCTATCCCCATAAAACCAGGGCTGCAAATAAAAAATAATAAATGCATATCATTTCTCGAATTAGATAATCTACCTTAGTTTATCATAATTACTTCTTTAGAAATCAATAAGCAAAAAGAAAAGAAAAAAAATCATCAGGCTAGTCCTCTAATAAGATTCTATTAAGTTTACATCACCTACAGGTTTAGCGCAGATAAGCTACAGCAATTAGAGAAAACTTGACATACTATAAGCAAGTATCTGCAAGGATGCAACTGATTTACAGAACTTGTATTTACTACCTGAAATGAGACCAATCGTTTTGAGGAACTACCCTGTAACAGACTTCAGTGAGTCAGATGGAACGTCTTCCATCCAAACTACATGCGTCACTAGACGGTTTTCACCATGAAAGAGGAAGCACACAGCTGACAGTGCTCCGTTCAGCTACCACAAGTTCCATCTTCTTTCTCAGAAGGCAACGCTGAACTTCACCTAGCCCTACGGCGATGGGTTCACTAATTAGTACTCTTTACTCAACCATGAGAGGCACCAGCAATCAATAAACAAGTATAATCAAACCAGATGAAAAATTACAAACAGGTGGACTAATGGCTTAATGATGGGAAGTATTTGAAAAACGATCAAGTGTCATGCCTCTAAACTTCTTAAAACATGAGTAGGAAGTGACTCATTACACTTAGAGTAGCTCGCTAATTTTCCTTTCTTCCTTTCCTTCGTTGGTGGTGCAAGAAAAGGGATTACAGCTGAGATAAATGTATTGAAAATTTGACCTTGCATCTGGCAAACTGTCAGACAATTTCAAATCAAGCTATACGCTTAATTTGAGAAATAGTGTGTGGGCAAGCGTGTGTGAGAGAATTTATGAATGTGAAAATTTGGGGGCTGTTACAAACCTGAAATAGTGCCAAAATCTGAAAATACAGTCAAATTAAGTTGCTCTACAACAGACATCCTTAAGTACTTTGCGATGCAGTCAGTAGTCCGTACGATATTCTTGGATCATCTTCAAAAAGTGCTTTGTTCTCATGACTTGACAAAATGTAAAGAATATAGATGTGTTGTCTCAACATAAGTCATATGAATCATGAGGGGAAAACCAACTTTTTTTTTGTAAATCATCATTTGCAACCCTGAATTTGCATTTTTTTTCTACACTTAATGTGCTCATCCTTGAATGTTGTGGGACAATGAATAATTGAATATGAATGTGAGCAACTTCTTCACATGCTAGGTTCTACATAGATGTATTTTTTTGTTTCATTCCAAGGGTTTTCTTCATGTTTCAACCATCTAAACAGTAAAAGTTTTCAGATTGACTCAGAATTTGATCTCTTTTGAGAGCCTCTGCAGCAACAACAATAAACATACCAATAAATCAAAATGAAATGATATAACATGGCTTAATTTCTTGTTGCAAGAAAAGACTCTGAGCCCTCTGCCACGATGGCAGAAAAATTATAGGGTAAATAGACAACTGCAATTGTATGAGCTTTACCCTAACATAACTTTCTCTATGACCTGAGCATCGAAACAACCTGAAGTATTTCTTGATACAAAAAAGCTATTCTTGACATGCTATGCACTGCAAGGGAAAACAAAGTGAAATGTTATAATTCAGCAAAATTAAATTAAATTGATGATAATAATGCTTCCAGTGAGCACCTCACTTTATCTCTGAGAGGTCTTCCTCTCTGTGAATGAAGCATCTTTACATCATGAGGGGTTCTCCAGTTTGGATTTTGAAATCTTCAGAGAGCCTGGTACAACACAACTTATGCTATTAAATGCAAGTTGATGCTACTTTTAATTAAAATGTTGAGAAGCATTGCCACACAAAAAATTGAGCTCTCTGCAAATTCAGATTTAAAAAATGCAGGAAAAAAATTTCAGATACTCAAGCACTGAACTAGCATGAAGACACATCTAAATTATCTATGGCAATAATATACATGTTTTGATAGAATGTCTGCTCTTTTCCACTGCAGCAAGACTGAAAGTTATTCATAGACAACTACAATGCATCACCCATCTCTAGAAGCCAATAGTTTTTTGAAGCTAATACAAGCAAAGTTAATTTTAGATTTTCTCTTTAACTTGCAGCTCGGTCTTTCTTCATGACTAAAGCATCTGAACAGCATGAGGTGTTCGGACGGCTCAGAGGAAGCGGTGGAAATCAAGTGTCATGTTCCTCACAATCACACAAGAGAGGCAAAGGAAAGCGACTCGCTGAGCAAGGGGACGAACCCATGCAGCTTAAGTCCTCGCAGAAATGAATGAATTGGATTCCAGATAAATACCAACAACCCACAAACCCAAGCAGGCAATGGTTCATATAAGCAATGTTAATTTGAGCAGCCACTGCTAGGTATCTACAACATGTTATTAAGGTAGCTTTATAGCAAAACAAAGTATTGCTTGTGCTCCGGACAAGACTTTTCACATCACTCTGTTTCCTTAAGATAATACAGATACACTTAAAAATACACCCCAAAACTACTGAAATCTCAGATTTCCACAGGTTTACTACAGAGAATCTGAGAAAAAGAAAGAGAAAGATTAGGTTAGGAAAAAGAGGGTAAGAGAATAAGAGATGCAGAAGGGTAAAACTAGAACTACAATATATTACTGAACAAGTATTTATCATACTTTGTATTGTTTACATTATTCTGTCAATCAATTATTCCTGATCTAAAAATATAACTCACTTGAAAAGTAGTCTCTTTCAATACAAAAACATGATCTGGTGTCTTTACCAAGTGGCCTAAAGTAGCAGTGAACTTAGTATAAAGCCTGGGTCATTTGTAAATAAATGAGCATTGTCCAGGACCTAACACATTTTGAATCTAAATGCTGTACAACCCATCCCTTTTTAAATGTAGGAACATTAGAGTTACTAAAACCATTGGAAATGTAGAACAATTTTTGCAAGGTGGTGGGAAACTGACCAACTGTTTACCAGGGACCTGACAATTCACATAGTGATGATAACATCAGTTGAGTCTGTGTTCTAATTAATCATTATGACATCATTAAATGGTGGTATAAAGACATTCATGTCAACATCACTGGTCCTTCACCCTTGAGTAAACATTTACTTTGCCAGCTGGTAAACCTGACAGTGCTTAATGCAGTTCAAACCAGTCATATCTAAATATGGTCTTAGACTCCGTTTACATCTAGCTTTGGGCCGGCCCAAATTTTGATGTAAACGCACAGATTCCAAAATGCGGTACCGTTTTTGGACCACCTCTGGAGGTAGCTTTTCTGGTGTAAAACGCAAGTGAGCCCAAATGCGCTACCAAATTCATCAGGAGAGATGACGTAAGCCGATATACTATTATGATGTCATAATGGTATATGTCCACCACTTACGCTTAACATTGTGACGTAGCAGAATGGTGATCATTCAATCGATGCACGAATTAGGCACCCCCAAAATTTGTGTTTACATGCAGAGAGTCACTACGACGAAATATTTAAATGTTTTCATTTGGCTGGCCCAAAATCGGAGGTGTAAACACACATGATTCCGGGTCCAAGTACCGCAATTTGGGCCTACCACTCGAGCCGGCACCACAGGGTAAATGGGGTCTAGGATGGAAACTTGTTTTTCATTCAGGCTTCGGTTCACAAAATACAATTGTTATTGTTAATACCATTTTTGTACCAGGATTTTATAAAAAGGAAAGGAAAACACCATCAAAGACTTGTCTTAAATGAAACTGCATTTGTGACATATTTGTGCACAAGAATGCAGGTGCATTTTGTACGTTCAAGAAAATGTCCACTTGTCAGCATCCATCCTTTTGGTATCAACCTTGCAATTAGTCAAGTTGATTTAATTTCTTTATGTTACTCTTAATGTTATGAATAGTTTATTTTTGTATCCTTGTTACTGTTTTTCTTTTTGTATTAAAAGCACTTTGTATCTTTAAAGAAAAGGCACTTTAGAAACATTTGTAATATTATGTGGCCATTACACAGGAGTTGATAAAATGACATGGAAAGAGGGGGAAGATGTAAGCATGGTCTCTTTGTACAAAGAGGCCTCACTTGATATATTAGAACTGAATTACACTTGACACTGTGTCAACCGGTCCAAACATCAGAGCTCATGCTTGGATGCAGAAATGCTTGATACAACTGCCAGAACTTTTATCACATACCTCATCTGATTTAAAGTCCACCAATCACCTGAATTTTTTTTTTTTGGAGATAGCACATTTGAAAAAAACTCCAAAACTTTTCCCAACACTCTAAGGGTCAACTGTTAAAGAGTTGCTGTGTAGAGGTGATATAGGGATTATTATTATTATCATTATCATTATCATCACCATCATCATCATCATCATCATTATTATTATCATCATTATTATTATCATTATTATTATTATTATTATTATTAAAGAAGTAAAGGATAACATAAGACCACCACACAAGGAATTGAATGGCAGTTCAATTCCATAAATGCCATATTTCATGGCTGCACATATTATGCACACATCTAGTAGAGGTGGTTGTGGATCAGTGGATAAGTCCCCAGACTGTGAACCACAAGATCAGGGGTTCGAATCCCATCATGGCACTAATGTCCTTTGGCAAGACATTAACCTGCATTTGCCACTCCCAACTTAGGTTTGCATGGGTACCGGCAGGAAGGAATTCCTTGAATGCTGTGAGCACTGAAATTGGTAGCCTAGCTGAGCGGGGTAATATTGGAGTGCCTTGAGCACCTTCTTTGGTGAATATGCGTGCAATACCAATATCCAATACTATTATTATTATTATCATCTACAATTATTATTATCACTAGTCAATTTTATGTTAACTGAGAGTATAACTGAACTCCAAATATTTCAACAGAAGTGATAGCTCACACACTGAATACAATATAGTGACATGGAGCCCCCAACATACAAGAGCAAATGTCTTTTGTTGATTGGTTACCTTTTAAAATTGAAGTAATCAGACTGACTTAGTCCAATTTTCAAGACTGGTTTTCTTATGTTTGCAAAATCATGCATGTGCTGACACTTACAAGGCATCTCGGCAGCCAGTGATGTGTGAGACAGCCTGGGATGTGGAGATGACTTTTGTATCATCCGTTGCTATGGTTACATTGTTGTAGCCCATTACTTCCTTGAGTAGGATCTTCAGCACATGATTGGTGAATGCCTGGGAGGGCCTCCATGACTTTGTGCCACCCCCTAACACCACAGGATAGACAGTCCCATCAACAGCAAAATGTTGTTTGGACTCAGAATCTGCAACAAAAACATAACAATATAACTGTCATATAGTGAACCTTCTAGCGAGTAATTCAATTTCAATTTTACTCTCAATTCAATTTCATTCATTCATGTCCATTGAAATGTACATCAAAAACATATCGAACATACGTCATATACAATGAACCAACAGAAACAAAAAAAAAGCTGAAAGGATGAAGATAAAAGACTCATAATAAAAGTGTAAAATTGATATTTACAGCACATATAATAATGGACATGAAATGGGAAACTGAAAAAAAACAAGTAAAAGGTTCTCTCAAGGCACTCCATATACAAGTGATGTAGAGTAGTAAAAGAGATAAAGACATGGATAAGGCTCAATTAATTAAGCATTAATCTAGAGAATAGAGCATTGATTTTGAGTACACAGTGCCTATCTTGCGTACATAGTAGTTATCTTGAGTAGACAGCACTAATCATGAGGCATAGCAGTGATTATGAGTAGAGAGCAGTGATCTTGAGTAGATAGTGCTGATCTTGAGTAGATAGTATTGATCCTGAGTAGATAGTATTGATCTTGAGCAGATAGTATTGATCTTGAGTAGATAGTATTGATCTTGAGTAGGCAGTATTGATCTTGAGTAGACAGTATTGATCTTGAGTAGATAGCACTGAACACAAGTAGATAGCAGTGACTGTGAGTAGAGAGCACTGATCTTGAGTAGATAGTGCTGATTTTGAGTAGATGGCACTGATCTTGAATAGATAGTATTGATCTTGAGTAGATTATCAGTGATTATGAGTAGAGAGCATTGATCTTGGGTAGATTATCACTGATCTTGAGTTGGTAGCACTGATTGTGAGTAGAGTAGGTTGTACTAATTGTGATAGCCCAATGTTTAAAAAAATCCCTGTTTTGGGAACATGCAGCATACACCTAATCATCATGAGGGTTTTTTTTTTTACCACATCTTGAACAAAATGATGTCTTATTTTAAAATGCACACAGCCTGTTTCACAGCTTATTTTTGAAATTAGGAATCTCATGACATTAGGGAAACATCGAGAAACTACTTTATTAGTTTAAAAAAGGATTGATCTTTTAGACATTTATTAATAGCATACAAAATTACAAATCCTCTTTTGTAACAAAGATTACCACACTCCTCCATTTTTTGTTTGAAGTTCAACTCCTCACAAATTTTCATCACCTCTCTTCTGCTACATGCAAGCATCCCTTTTCAAAATCCCCTTCTTCTGTCATACAAAACATCACATGCAGAGAAACCCCTGATTTTGGTGAATCTTGTCATGGTGTAAATCTGTGCGCTTCCTGGCAGTAATGACAGATCAAAGGAGCTCCAGTGGAAGGATCGGGTAACATTTGTCACGTCTATTGTCCTCCAAGGTACAGGTGAGCCACTGAGGCTTTGTATTAATTAGGTTCCTGAACCAGAAACCTGGATACTTTGATGATGGATAAAAACACTCACAGGGAGTACTTTCTCTCCCCCCCCCCCCTGCCCTTTCTCCTCCTCTTTCTTTTCTTTCTCTTTCAGGTCTACTTCTTTCTATCTTTTTTATGGAATTCTCCCCACCTTCATGCCTCCCTCTCCCTCCATCCCTCTCTTCTCTCTTTCTTCTCCCTACCCAATCTCCATTCCTATCTCCCCTTATGTCTCTCACCATCCCCCAAATACTTCTTTCTTTATACTCCTCACTTTCTTCTCTGTACATCACCTACACCCCCTCATTCTTCTTTCATCCCCCTCTCCCTATCCAACTTTTTGTCCCCCTTTCTTTCTACCAAGGCATAACAAATAATGTCACCCGCTGGATGTATGGCTCATCCATTAAGGTAATTTTTTCCAGTCTGATCCCTCTTTTAATCTAAATGACACATTAAGTGATCTGAATGGCATATTACATGAACTGAATGGCAAATGAACAAAATCATGCCAACTGAACTGGCTACTTCAGATAAGTTAATCTTCACTTTATTAACATAAGCCTGTGCTTGGCAGAAAAGTGTAAGGAATTTTGTACCTTATGATTCAGAATGATTCTCCTATGACAATTGCTCAGGGATTTATGTTGTTGAAGATACAGGTTTAAGATTTAGGTAGCAATTGCGTTTTAGGTATAAAGTTCTTGTTAGGGTCAGATAAAGTGACAGAGCAATTGGTCCAGTGCTGAAATCAAGAATTTGGCTAATGAAGAAAAATGACAACAAAGAAATTCTTACTACATCATGTCTTACGCCCCATTTACAATCACTTTCTAGGGTGCTCCAGTGTAGAGCACTCTAACATAAGTGTAAACAGACAAACCACACCAAGAAGCGCTCCACCAGACCACTTTAAAGTGGTCCAGAAGACCAACTCGCGATGTGGTCTTAGACTGGAGCAATAACAGTGGTAAACAGAAGTGCAGAGCTCCAGAAGTGAGCGTAAACGGGGTCTTATTACAAGACTACTGTCATGAGAACGCGGTCAGCTGCTACTTTGGCCAAGAGGGTTAATAAACTGAACTCAGACACTAAAGATGAGTATTTGTAAACATCTTTGCCTAAAATGGTAGCTACACGCGCATGATCATTCTGCTCCAGCAAGGGTTCGAAGTACAGAATTTTTGGGGAAGATGGCTGTTCAGAGATGTGTGCTAATTGCCCTCACGGATGCATCTTTCACACTTACTCCTCCAGATGATTCACTCTCTGCTCCCAAGGCAGACACTCCCTAAAGATAGAATAGCTGAAAATCCATTCTCATAGGAGTAAAGGTAATAACATGGTAGTAATTATAGTATTGAAGAGGCTACCATGGGTAAACAAAACATGTTATAATTATCATTTTTATTACCCTCGTTTGTTTTTACTTCTTATTATTTTTGTTATCATTACTTTTACTATTTTACTACCACTACTACTACTACTGTATTTATTACTATCATTGTCATTAATATTAACATTATTTTTATTATCATTATTATAATTATATAATCATCATTACATCTATAATTATCATTATCATTATTATTGTTGTTATCGTAATCATCATTAATCATCATTACAGCTATAATTATCATTATCATTATTACTGTTATTATAATCATCATTAATCATCATTACAGCTATAATTATCATTATCATTATCATTACTACTATTACTATTTTTTCATCATCATCATCATACTTATTAGGGATCACTTCAATTTGGAGTCAACAGCCAAGGTTTTAAAAAAAAAAATAGTAATTCATATCTCTACTCTGGAGAGCATTCCATTACACTTTGGAATTCATTCAATTAAAAAAAAACTCCAAAAAATAAAGAGGCTCCTAACATGACTCGAGTCCAAGGAGAGTGGATGTCCTCTTCTGTATTAGAGAGGATGATCTGCTCAGTGGAGGTGATGTTTCACCGAGGACAACATACCTTTCCAGTAGATGTCATTATCCCGTTATCCCACCGCTCCCACCATGACATTAATGGAATACTAAAGATGGGAAACCAGTTACAGTCAATTCAGAGTTCATGTTGCCATAATTCATCAGGCAACTTACAACACAAATGCTGGCCGGAAAGGGGCGCAACAATCCCTCGCAGAGGGCTACATAACATATAAACATAATGGCACTAAGCTCAAAAAATAGTGAAATCCACTCTTTCGAAGAGTAGTTTATGGCATCAGCACAAAAATACCCAGAACTGTATTGTGTGCAGAAAAGCCCTTAAAAAACATGACACAATAATATAACCCATTGAATATGATATGATTTTGGTGTAAATGGCATTTTCCATAGACCCTCTAGCCCAAGTTATTTTTGACATAGTATTCCATACGTTAAAGCTTTTTCAATGAAAATCCAGTAGTGAAACTCTGGCTATTGTTTTGGAATAACAGCTACATTCCTTCTGGATGGGTTTAGAATAAATGATGAGGCGTTTTATGGCAAATTTTTTTCTTTCCTTGATTTACAAGGAAACACCTTTTACATTGCTTAAGGGCATTTCTGCACTGATGTGACGAGTTACTCAAACCGCTTCTCTTGAGTGGATTGTGCTAGAATTTGGACGAGACTCTTCTAAAAAAAAAAGAAATCCCATATAATTATTTCTATGAGAGTACATTTCAACAACATCTAGAGAATAAGATCTCCTCACTGGAGGTGATGTTTCAGCGAGGACAACATGCCTTCCCACAGGATCCCCAAGGATCTTATGCTCAACATCAAAGCAGACCCCCTTCTCCAAGAAGCTACTACCAAATACCTCCTGACATGTTTAGGAAATCTGGTAATTAGTCCCACATGAAGCGGTGTCTACAAGGTTGAATTCAATTGAGAGCTGAGGACCCTTTCGTGAGCATGGACACATCATCTCCGATACAAAAAGTGTTGTAAGATGTCATCCTTAAAATGATGCTGTAAACCAGACAAAACAGGGCCAAGAAAACTGCTTAACCATCTTCTTTTCTAAAGAGGTTACAGATTGAGTATTCATTGACTCCATCTGCTAGTTACAGACTCCACAAGGTTGCAGACATTTCCCCTTAGAAATCCTCTTTGGGAATTCCAAATCATTTGGCCTAAACAAATAATGTTCAGGATGCCTTAAAAGGGCAGTGTAATTATCCATTCATTTCTTGAGCATGTATTTAGTTTCATCATTTAAAACAAACTCCCCATGTCTGAGAATTTTATACAAGTAATATTTAAAGGAAGAACTGTGAAAGGAGCATCTCCATCATTCCATCACTACCCCCCCCCCATTGCAATTATCTCCCTCTTTAGAAAAAAATCCTAATGCTGCCCTTCTGTGAGTTCTGTACTAAGTACATAATAGATACATAATGGATACACCAGGGTAGAGAGAAGCAATAATGATCAAATGATCGCCTTAGCATACAAGACTTGAGTCAAGGCTCAAACTTCATCACCACAAGCATCTCCAGTCAAGTTTCGAAACAACTTGCGGTAAAGAGATATGCCTTCTTTTTTTCTTGAGCATCCTTATGTGTGTATGTAAGGTATTCCAAGAAAATATCTTTTCCTGCAAATAGAATTAAGGCGCAAGAACTTGGGGAAGGACGTGTGGTCAGAGGGATTTGCCAAGACCATGAAGGGGGCAGATAAAGAGACACACCAACTGACGTTTTAATGTGTGGTGTCCACTTAAGCACCATCAGTGAGTAATGTTTCCTTTCATTATTTCCTCTAATTACTGCCTAAACCTGGCCCTGCCCATCAAATATCTCTTTCTAACACTGTACACAGCTATTCAAACACATTAGGCAAATTAAGCAAATATAAGCTGTCTATATTGAATTATATGACAAAGCATCTGCCAGAGCCAAAAAGGACATTAAATTTTATGGGTTACTACAAAGGGAGATAGATCTTGCTGCTCTATGTAATGCCTACGGCACATGAGGTGTCATTAAGACTGCATCACCGACAGAGCAGTCTATGATGCCTGATGAAAAAGTGGAATAGTACAACTTATGCCATATAAATAGAGACGAGTAACCGAGTAACCATTGCTTTGAATTACTGGCATATGATTAATTGCATTTACAGGCTGGAAGCATATGAAAAGAAATGACACCTCCTCACCGTATGTCTGTGAATGTTCTCAGTCATCCAGGTAAAGTAGATCATGAACTATATCACTAAATCTTGTTAACTGGACTTACTTTGTTTACGAGTTGCGACGTTTCACGTCCTCTCCAGGATGCTTCATCAGGCCAACTGGTCTTTGGCGGCAATTGGTTGTTGACTCATGACAGGGTCGGGGAATTTCGGAAAACGCCGAGGAATCTTTCGAACTGCCGAATTGTAGGCTCCGGCTAGGTTGTGTTGCATACCGCCAAATACCAGTCGGCCTGATGAAGCATTCCGGAGAGGACGTGAAACGTTGCAACTCGTAAACAAAGTAAGTCCAGTTGACAAGATTTAGTGATATAGTTCATGACACCTCCTCACCATTATATTTATTTGAAAAATATACTTCAGATTTATATGTTTAGTGAACGATCATGATCCACTTAGCAATTTTATAATATCAAGTCTCAGCTCCTATACTCTATATTTGTTTTTTCTTTTTACACAAGATTTCCTGAATTTATGGAGTTCTCTACAAAAAAAAAGTTTTCTTAATACCAAACCTTGATATAAGACTGTAGAAAAGGCTTTATACACCTTCCTGAATGATATAAACATCCTCTTCTTTGAAACTCAAGATTTTGAAATGGTCTGAAATCCAAAGGCTTCTAAATTTCTCTCCAGCCCTCCCTCCTTCCCACTCCCTCATTTTATTGACTAAAATCCATGACTTGGTGATAAATTTGGAGTGATCAGTCTTTGAATAGGAGTTGATTTATAGAGTGTGACAGTGTGAGATGAATCATGTCGGTTGATATGAGGGAAAAGGACAGTGATGGACATGTAATGCATCTCCTGTGGATTTCACAATTCTGTCATGACTCAGCTTAAAATTGAATGATGATCAGTCATCTAAATGACACCCTAAAATGTGAACTTTGCTGCTAAAGCTACAATGTAGGTCTATTCCTTAACCTCTTAAAATGGGCCACTGTAACATCAGGAGTTACATTTACTTGTATTTCATGGGGGTGTAATGGTTTGCCATAGACTTACGATTGATATCTATCATAAGATTGATTGTATATTTTATGTTACACCCCCCTGAAATCATAAAGAGTATCTCCTTCAATCTATTGTATCTTTACAATAGCAAGTAACTTACAATGACCAGTAATGTTATGTCAAATAGGTAAAATTCACCGAAAGATACAGGCCTTTGTAGCAGGACCAGAGATGCAACAGATTTTCACAGTTGATTGTAATTTCTTTGCCACAGAGCCCAGATTAGAGTTTAGTTGAACCAGGTTGAACCAAGGAAGTTTTACAATGAAGTTTTACAGTCGCCTGGTTTAACACAGTACAGCTCAACTTATCTCAGACTCGGTATTAGCTCACTGGCTACTGAATTCTCTTGTTCCCATAGGGTTTATACTGGAGCTACCCAGTTCCTGTAGCCTGTGACTTCACCAAGCTTCTGCAGTTCTGCTACATACCTTTAACCAATAAACAGGGTATGGAATTGAAATCCTATACCTGTTGACCCCAACTCCTCATATAAAACTAATACTCCACACTTCAAAGGAATCTTGGTACATTTTATAGAAGTCATGTTTAGAATGCTTTTTAAAAAATGTGGTTGAAATAATAAGAACAAAAGAGGTGGCTTTTAGCACAGTACTCAGGGCTGTCACCCAGTGATGCCCATAATGCTCCAAAGTTATTACTCTAGAGTCACAGATGAGCAGCTAAATATGTAGTGCTCTAGCTTTTTTTTTGGACCCATTTAAACCTAGGGAACATGGATTAAAATCTTCCCAAAATGACATTAAGACAGGGTTGGGATTTGAACCTTCAGCCCTTTTATTAAGTGTCAGAAGGATGCACCACTATACCACCACACACACTTCCATGAAAGTTTCAAGCCAAATGATTACTAAGATTGCAAGGGTTGGATTTTGGCGAGACCTTGGTAAGACCTTCCAACAATTATTTTTCTCCTAAAAACAAAGATCATTTCATTCAGCACACCTCTCAGGATGATTCCCCTGTCTACTGAGTAACATGCTCGTCCCCAAGAGAGGGCGATAAATAATGATATCCTGCCCGTGCCTTGGCCTGTACAGATGAAGAGGAGTGTGGGTCATGAAGTGAAGAGATCTCTCAATTTGTAATTTGGGATTTCTTGAATCATTCTTTGTTCAAAGTCTGGTCCCAAATGGAACAACCGACACCGTTGACAGAGATTCCTAGGGCTAAGTCATTCTTCACTCCCTCATGCAGAGAAGAGGGAGAGATTGCTAAGTTAAGAATATACTTGCTACAGACTTCAGTAACAATTAAATAAATAAAAAAGAACAGCCACGACAGACATGACTACAATTATCATTTGTGCATATACTCAACACCATTACTATCTTCAAGGATCTCAAGTTTAAGGCTTTCTAGACAAAATTCCATGGGCCAAGCTGCCATATAGAACACAGGAATTGCTAGGTTTGGCATAAAACTAATACTTTCTACAGACCTTATGCAACTAACATAAATAAAAAAGCAACAACCATGATTACGATCAACAATACATCTTCAGGACATCTTCAGGTTTTTACTACATTGGCCAAGTCAGTTCTCCAATCTACAAAGTGAAGGACACCTTTATGTCTATATGAGGTTAGAATGAGCAACACACATACATGTTTCAACTTTACTATGGCTTTTAAAAACAAGGGGGAAAACAAGACATTCGTTTAAATCAATACCATTAAACTACCCTTAAAGGGGGTACCCAAAGCTGAAACAATATTCTTTCATTTAAAAGATCATGATTTTATTAACAGAAAAAGTTTTTAAAAAGTCTTGTTGCCAAGAAAAACCTAAAATGTGGTAAGGATTCAAGCCTATTTTGGGCCCCTCAGCTGTGTCTCAGTTTCAATTGGGTACCCACAATGATGTCATTGTGGTTACCTTGTCACACAATTCTAGCAAAATGCGCGCAAGGTATAATGCATATTGTACAGTCTAGCGCGCGCCACAACTGCAATACGCGAAGCTGGGTAACCACATCTATGTCATACCTCATACTCAAATTTATAGGTCAACCCTTGACTTATTACAAATAATTTGCCAAAATGCATTGATTTCGATTGAAAATCATCAAATGTTTAATGTTATTGGTCTTAGAATTCTATTCTCGATCATATACCAAAAATTTGTTAACCACTGTGTAATCACTTTAAAATAGCTGAAGAGGATGAAAGATAACAATCTGAACTCAACACTTCTCTCAACTCTAGGAATAAGTATAAGATATCATTAATATTAATTCAATCATTTTAGTACACTGACAGATCACATTTTAATCGGCAAAAGTGAGTGTAAGTGTTGACTTCACATGTCCATAACCCATAGGCTCCCGGGACAGGGTGACCCCTATATTTTGTCTATGGGAATATAAGCATTCAGTAGACAACAGATTAAGATCTGCTCATTAATCAGGCTTTATTCAAATATGAAATGTCCTGGATTTGGTTGTTTTCAGTTTATGTTATATTATGTTATGTTCATGTAGCATTATAGTTCAGGTTGAATATTTATAGTAATCATAAAAACAGTATTGAGTCCAGGGTTCCTACATGTGATGCTATATGAACAATATCTTGTAGACACTCATTTTATCTAAATAACAATGCTGTTAGTAATAGATTTCACATTTAAGAGCCCAAGGTTCAATAAACTGGAGGCAATGTGATGACTTAGCAGTAAAGGGACTGGTCCTTAAACCCATCAGAATAGATGAAGCTATAAAGGACCCTATCATCATTGCCATCAAACCATCAACTCTCCAGATAGTTGACATTTCAGTGTTCTTCCAAGTTTGTTTCCTCCGGCTGAGCCAAAGCAGCAAACCAGTTATTCTAAAAAAGGACCAGGTCTAGCTCGGATGGCTTGTTTGTTGACAGGGCTAGTTCTCTAGGGGGCCTCTAACAAAATTCATGGACCTTGTGGTTATTTTTATATTTGCTTTATTTCATAAAGTCTGGCAAACAATGCACTATAAAATATGATTAATATAACAATATTTCAGGCTTTCAGGTTCACGAAAATTTGTTCTATTGCTAAATTTTCTCCGAAGTATGAGTAAATCTGTGGGATGAATTATAGTACAGCTGCATTTTTTCTCCTAGTAAATCTGTACATGCCAAAATTTTATGTTTTTATAATATGCAACACAGAATGAAAACTGCATGTATACCTTAAAACAGAATATTCTCATAACTCAAAATGCATTCGTTACTGAAAAGTTTGATATCAAAGTATACCAATCAACAAAAGACGCTGTGCTCTGTACATGTAAGGGATTCCATGTCACAAAAATATATACAAAATATTACTTCTATAGAAAGATACTGTGAGTTCCAATATACTGTCGGTTAACACAAAAGCGACTGAGTATGCTAAATGACATTCGCCTACTTGCATGCATGAATAAGGATGTTTATGGAACCAAAAAGCATTCCATTCCATGTGCTGAAGTCTTATGTTAGCCTTTATTTTTCTTTTTAACTCCTTAACTGTTCACACTCAAAATGCCGGGTAAAGTCAGGGAGGGGGGGGGGGGGTTTTTTGTATGTACAAGCTGTACACAATTATTCTTCTGGTGATTGTTATACTATAATAAACAATACTTGTAATCATATAAAACACTGTGGTTAAGGAGTTTTTTTCTTTCTTTGAAAAAAAAGAAAACTCCTTGGCATTTCATTTCATGAAAATCAAGATAGCAAAAGAAGTAAGGTTTGTATTCAATGAGCATTAAGTAAGGTTTGTATTCAATGAGCATTTACAAGGAAACAAAAGACAATCGTAGAAATAATACTATCCTTGCCAAAGCATCTCTCATTGTCATTAGGGGAATGTTTCATGTTTTCTGCATTTCAAATAGATAGTGTGTCATTGTCATGTAAGCAGCATGCTGTTTCTTCTTCCTGTCCCATTTGATCTCATAATCTACATCATAATCAGTGTTATTCTTGTAGAGAAATCCTTGGCATTTGATTTCATAAAAAGGAATGAATCAATATAGAAACCGAAGAAAAGATTGCAAAGTGGCCTGCTGCGTCTCCGAAGGAGAGGGAACAGATTGTGTGTGAGCAACGCAGAATGACAGCAGGGGTGCAGGACTCAAGGGGAAGAGGGCTGTGCTTTGAGAGAGCCATATCTAGCCTCTGTGGTGCAATGTCATGTATGGTTAGCTCAATAGCGTGCAACTTGGACAAAGAATGCAATTAACTCTTGCAACATTCTGACAATCATATACAGCCACCCACTGTTTTGGCACTTTCAAATATTCTTTAGGAGAAAGAAGGCACCTCAATATGTGTTGTATTTTATGGAAAAGGAGAACCGGTAATTGTGATACTTCCTGATTCATAGTTTTTACAGTCCTCTAAGCCTTTGGATATACATGTATGGATAGGGTGATCCATCATCTCACATACAATACTAAATGAATTACCAACAAGCCTATTGTGTCATCTTTTTACTTCAGGTACATCTCTTCATGTTGGCCTCTTACCAGTCCCTGATTTTGGTTTGCCAAATGCTCATCAGTGACATCATATGAACATAACCTGAACATGTCCTGTCATGCTTGATTTATCTTCATCTCTTTCTTGTCACCTGCTTGATTGACAAACTTCCCAATCTTCTTCCAATTACAGCAAAGGCATCATCCTTCAGTCGAGGTGCCAGCGCAAGATGCCCCTTTTTTATGGTACATGACAAAGTCATCATCAAATTGCTTTTGAGACACTACACCCTCCAATAAAGCAACGCCTGTGACTTGTAAAACTTGGTGAGCAAGCGGGGTCTCTCTTTCATTTTCCCCTGGAGCAATTACAAACTGACAATATTATTGGGATGTTTAGTGTCTAGATCTCTGAGCTCTATCAAGATGTGGCGTCACACGTGTTATGCTCGAGCTGTCAGCTCATGGCTGTATCCTGCCCCTCCTGGGTACTTTTGCACTTAAACCCTCAGTCAGCCTTCCATCTGAAATGCAATACCAGGCAAGGCCTGAGGACCATGGTTACATATGAAGTGACACATGACTTACCTCAACCACATACTACGTGCTTCACTTATATACATATAAGTGCCAGCATGAAGCAACACTGGGCAAAATTTTAAAAAATCATTTTGTATCATTCAAGTCTTTTCAGGATCAATAATTTTGTTGTCAGTAGATTCACCCTTCTAATTCTGAATATCACCTGAATATACAGAATAAATGAAAAAGTTAAATACTAATTTGTGGAAATTCTAAAATCAAAGTATCAATGACGACTGGGCCATTGCCCCTTAAAAAATGATTTTGCTTATCATAAACAGAAAGATGAAAGTCGGCAAGCAAGTAAACAGTGTCCAAAAATAATCAGCAGATGAATACAAACTTTCATATTCAACCATGACAATGGGTAAGCAATACTGCAGTACTGTCGAATAGAAGCGCAAGTCATTTAAAGTCTCTCCATTTCAACAAGGATATATCATGTACAGTGAGCAAGAAGGGTGTAAACTCCAAATAAAAGGATGAGTGAACATCCTTCTGGCTCTCAGCTGGTGATATGTCAGGCGATGACTGGTATAACATCATGGCAGCAGAAATGGATTTTTCATCACAATCACTGTGATAACACAGACTGAACCAAATGGCTAATAAGTCAAGTCATCTTTTGAAGTATAATGAAAAGATTTAAAGTCTCTCCATTCACACAAGGATATACATACATATATCTCAGGCAGAACCAGGGCCCTGTTGCATAAAACTTAGCATTAATAGTAACTCTGCCATCCGTGGTAACTACCATGGTAATACTGCTCAACAGCCAATCAAATTCAAGGTTTCCATGGAAGTTACCAATGATTGCAAAGCTACCATCAATGATAAGTTTTATGCAACTTTGCCCTGATCCTATGCATCTGCAATAGAAGAGCAGGTTTTGCTACAACCACTATGTAGAATGATAAAGATCACAAAGCCAGGGTATGAGTACTTGTATTTCCTACTCAAAAACCCTGAAACCAACCATAATTTGGAATGAAAAACTGTAAGTAAGACGCAAACTGTGATATTATTATTTTTCATCTACGAGAAAATAAATAAAAGGACCGTTTTGCTCGAGTTAAAAAAAATGTTCAGTGCCTCACTCTGCATGATACGCCAATACACACAGTACTGTCCAGTGAGCCATGCGCATGAACACTCCTTATGTCTACCGACCCTTACATATTTTTCAAACATTGGTTCACATTTCTAATATTAAAAAATACTTCCTGTGGATATTCTACTTTGAAACTTTCAGACTTGTGTTTTTACACTATAACCCTTATGGTTATCCCATTTTCAAGTAACAAAATTAGAATTTTTAAAATTATTACAATGTTAACCAATGCCTTTAAAACATATCTCATCATACCATGTTCTTATCTTGGTTATTTAGCAGGAATTAACATACAGAACGCATGCCAAATACAATCAGTATCCCTGCCAACATAATTTCAGAAATACATACCCCCTAAAACTTTAATAGTTACATATATGATGGAGATGAACCTCTCTCAAGGAAAGTTCATGAGTCTGGTTTAATGACTCTTGAAAGTGCGATGAAATGGGCCTATGGAAAGGCATACTTCATGTGCATCACCACTGCCAAAGCCATCAATTACAAACAGGTATAATTTTTACTATCAGTAATTGGTGACTGTAAGATGAAAAACAACCCAGGGGTGTGGTGTGTGGCAACCTGAGCGCAAGCTCAGCTACGCGTGTTACCGTCAACTCCTACTTAAATTTCCTGTCTACAGCAGCATCTAATGGATTAACAGATTCCCTTCCGTTTGGTATTGCATGTACCTTGTCTAAACAGATTGCCCCATATCAATTACACCAAACTTAGCGTTCTTGCCCTTGGCCCAGCATTACCCTCTGGTAACTCATCAGTCAGTCCATTCACTTTCACCTCAATACCTTTCACTTCACTTTTATCAATAGAAAACTTAAAAATGCACACACACACATTGTACAGCGGGTTCATGATCCATCATGTTAAAACTACAGATTAAGCTTGTTTCCTTTCTCATAGGAAATTCAGCAGCCCTATCAAATATTTCTAACCCTCTTTATATTCCTACAATCTTAAAGCAGGTCATTTTGGGTCATTTTTAAAAACATAAAACTGCACAATCAGTTTCATATTAGACTTATCTTGTTTTCTGTTAACTTTGGAGATTGGAGGCTTAACAGGAGATAACAGAAAGTTGTTCTGAAAGTAAATCAAGATGACATGTTTTATATGATCTGCAAAATAGTGACATACCCACAGGAATTGTCCACTGAGAAATTTCTTTCCACAAAAAAATGAGTTTGATATTAGGAGTGGGCAGAGCCTGAGGCACTGGTGTTTCGCTTCTCTTGTCTCTGCGACTGAGTAACAATTGTTTGACTTCCTCCTTACTCCATCTCGCTTCCTTTCCCAGCATTCCTCAGCTCCGGCTGAGAGTCTGTAGCCATAGGCACTTCCCATCTACAAGTCATCTGCCAAGAGTCAGAAGGACCTAGCTCATAGACTTAAACACAGAACCAACACCCTTCTGGCTCTGAATGGAAGATGTCTGATGCCTTTGACTGCTTTAGGGTTTAGAGGATACTCACGTTATGAAGCAATTGATGCATTAATAAGAGCCACAAGGACTAAGCTTATATGCTCCAACACAGAACAGATGCCCTTCTTGCACTCGACAATGTCTGATGCCTTAGAGCGCTCCAGGGCTTAGAGGATACCTATATTGTAAAAGCGATTGATGAATGACCATCAGGGAGAGAATTAACCTCCTAGCCCATTTCTAGCACATTTCTCTAATCAACTGCATGGGCAACAGAGTGGAGAAGAGGTAGGGGTTAACATGATCTGAAGGATGGAGATTTCTTTTTCAGTTAAACCTTTTATGATCCATATTATTTTTGAGAGATTGAAGAAATTACCTACTTAAAGTCTAGGGCAACATTTTTTTTTTCAGAAGAAAAGCTCTGTTTGAACCAAGCATCACAACAACATCAAGGGTGTGAACAACTTGTGTCAAAAACTTAATAGCTGAAAGAAATTTTACATAGAATGTTTTCATGAGGAAAGCATTGTATGTGCATCATCCATAAAACAGATGATACACATTTTTCTTTCATGGGTTGGTGAAACTGTGTGAATGTGGTAAATTAGTTCAAAAATGGCTAAACAATCACAGAAATAAACATTAAGTTCGTGAATGATGATGTTCGATAAATCACTAACGTGTACAACCAAAGTGATTTATGTAAAAAACAAAACGCCAACTATGCTCAACTCTGTGCTGTGCATATGCTGTACTGTTGCAAAGAACACAACAATTGACTATGATCATTTGAATCACTACAGTACCTCTTTAAGAATCTATACAGGATTACAACCCCATTCTAACAATTTTCACTTCATACAAATTTTAAAAAAACAGACAGAGCAGTAATTTTAAGAATATGGAAAACAAGTTTCAAAAATTCTGTCACTAATGTTAAGCAAAACAATATCAAGTTTTCTTATTAATTTTATGGAAAAATTGCCACAACCATGAAATAAATGTTTAAAAAAATTACTGTTAATTTCTTACATGTTTTCTACTTAACAGATAACAATGGCCAAGCCTGAATCATCTACTGAAAAAATGCAAAAATCCATTTTGCAAGCAATAGGAGTATGCACAAGACTTCGCCACCACCATTACAACGTAAATCAAGGTGTCAATCACATCATGAGTGTCATCAAAGACATTGAAAATATTGTAAAAAACATGGAAGAAGAAAATGAAACAGCAAGAAAAAAATGGCAGAAAAGAACAAGGAAATGGCAAAAGTAATTTTTGCACTAAAAAAGGAAAACAAAGAACTGAAGGACGAGTTGGCAACAAGGAAAGCAGAACTTGATTTATCACAATCCAGCCTTACAGTTCTCTGTGGCATCGATGATGAAGAAGAAGGACAAGACAAAAACACAGAAGATACCTAAACAAGCCAAGATTTATTCTAAACTGAGCTCAACGCTGTAACAACTTCACCTTAAGTATTATGTACATTGTATATTTCTACCTAACATAAAAAATGCATTACTTTATGTTGGCTCAATTGATAGAGCGTCCGCCTCATGAACGGGAGGTCGTGGATTCGATACCCGGCCGAGTCATACCAAAGACTTACAAAAATGGGACCTTCTGCCTTCTAGCCAGGCGCTCGGCATATAAGAATGGAGAAGGGTAATAATAACATATTATGTTATGCAGGGCCCGCTGGAAGAACAGCTGATAGCTGAAGTGGCTACCCTGGGTTAATAAGAGTTATTATTATCATTATTATTATACATTTATATTTTGAAGTAAAGGATGAGGATCAAATTGTCCCTTTTTTCATGAAGTGACAGATATGAGGAAAATCTCTTATTTTTCAATTTTGAGTTTTTTGCATGGCAATGACTATGGCTATGACATCAACAAGAAAATACCTAGTAAAGGGATTTTCTGTTTTCACAAAGTGACAGCTTTCAGCCATCCTGTATGTTTTACGTGTGCGGCCGAGATCAGTCACTTCGTGAAAAAAATAAAAGAGTGCGTCCTCAACTTGAACACAATTAGGTCAAATGCACGCTCATGAACTCCCCCATTTGCTTTACACACGCACGGCTGAGATCCGTCACTTCGTAAAAACAAAATCACAGTGGGTCCTCAAATTTTGTGTTTTCACAAAATGATGGCAATGTTTACAGCTCATTTTCTTCTAAAATATAAATGAATATGCAAATGATTAATAATGAACATTGTCCAGAATATGCCCTATACCAGGATATAAAATTTATTCTCTCTTCATACATTCAAGAGGCTGAGATTGAGGTTTGAAACTTTGAAAGTGATTTACTCCAAACTAACTTTTTTAAAGTTGTGTGCTCATCCGTCACTTCGTGAAAATGGGGAGGAAATAGGGCAATGATCAATCATGCAGAGTTCATAAAGATTCACTATGGATTCATGCAGCAAAGTCATTTTCAAAGCATCAAACCCCCCATCCCCTCCTTAATAAAAAAAAAGAAAAATCATTTTTGAAATTTACGTTTCTTTTTCATCTTTTCAAAATACAATGTATATCATTAATCCATTGTTGGGAAAAAAATTCTTCTAAATTCTAAGATGAGCATCCAATAGCAGAAATGTAAGCCCCAAAAGGACTGATTTCATTAAAATTTCTATTTACCTTTAAAACTACATGTTGAATAATGAATCTAAAATGTCACTAGAAGCAAGATCAAATTAGTGGTGACAGTAGTATGGGAATATGTATTGTAGTAGGAATGGAATTCATTCATAGAATGCTCAAAATTTTCTTACAATATTCAAAGATTTCTTACAATCTAAGAAAAAAGTCATAACATGTCAGATTCTGCAGCAATGTCAATATATATTAACAAAACATTTATTTGACCTTAGCCCAAAGTGAAACTGTCTTTAAAGCTGATTTGAATTCTGAAGGGTTTTATTTTTTCTCATTATCGTGAAGGAAGTTCAGCAAGACTTTCTCTAATTCAAATTCCCATTCTGTTTTCTAGTATTATAGCCAGATCACAAATATTAAATGCTTTGACTCCCTGCCAATACACCCAGTATGGGCAAAGCTGTAGGCAGGAATTTTTTCCAGGGGGGGGGGGGGGGCAAGTATATGTTCAATATTTGAGGGAACACACAAGCGAGGGAGCGAATCGACCGAGCGGGAGGTTTTGCATTTTTAGAATGGAAGTTTTATGATCTGGTGCACACTTTTGGTGGAATTTTTGAAAGTTTTCAATCAAACAGTAAGAAAATAAAAGAAAAAAGGGGTTTTGAACATTTCGGGAGAGCAGGGCAACTGCCCCCTATGTCCATACGGCCTTGAGTATGGGTTCAAACATATCCATACCACTTACTATTGTCCAACAGTAATTAGTAGGTAATTGACTTTAATCAAGGACAGACAGACTGGACAATAGAATCTTGATCATGTCCATGCTGCCTTAGAAATAAGCTTTTAGTTCATGGGCAGTTTCTTAATGACAGGCTTTAGCCACACCTGTCATAACCTGTCTAAATTGTGTATTCATTCTTTAAGACAAACATAGGAATATCTGTCATCACAGGCTATTGTGAGTCCTTGATTTGAACATGCATTCATGTGTCATTGGAGCAAAATCCCCAAGCCAAGCCAAGTCTTGGCTTTCAGAGAAATTGAATACCCAAGATCTTTGGGGACCTCGTATTTCTTTCCCTCTCAAGAGTAATATGCATGTTCTCCAATGTTTGATTTGACAAAGGATTCATTTCAGTTCCTTACGTAGAAAGGCAGAAAGTGCGCCGTGTGTCACCTGATTAGATTTCACAAAATATCAATCTTTTGGAAATACTTGTAGGATATTGCCCCATATTTGTTTGGCATTACTTTGTTCAATGTTATTAGATTAAGGATCCTCAGCAGTCTATGAGGAATTCAACTTTCCTGGCAAAATAGTGCATTTCAATATTGTGACTTCAAATTAAGCATCAGCACCATACTCTAATAAGTATCTAGAGCAGCAAATGTTTGTCTAATAGCTGAAAAAAAAGACAGGAAAGTAGAGAAATGAAGGAAGCAGTTACAAAACAAAGGGTTAAAAATATCATGCAGGAATGTTCAACCCATTATCTTAAAGGCATTGGTTAACATTGTTATGATTTGTTTAAAAATTCATTTTGTTACTTGAAAATGGGATAAACATAAGGGTTTTAGTGTAAAAATACAAGTCTGAAAGTTTCAAAGTATAATATCTACAGGAAGTATTTTCATATATTAGAAATGTGAACCAATGTTTGAAAAATATACGAGGGTCGGTTGGACAGACTAGACATAAGGATTGCGCATACGTGCATGGCTCACCGGACCGTACTGTGTGTACTGGCGTATCACGCGGCGGGAGGCAGATAACGGTATTTTTCAATTCGAGCAAAACGGTACTCCTGTCTCTGAGATGAAAAATAATTAAATCACTGTTTGCGTCTAACTTACAGTTTTTCATTCCAAACTATGGTTGGTTTTAGGGTTTTTGAGTACAAATACAAGTGCTCATACACATGTTTCATCTTAGTTTGAGAATTTTTTTTAAATCGGCTGCTCGCAAAGTTAGCCAATGCCTTCAAGCTAAAGAGAGCTTGAGTCCAAAGCAAAGAGAGAAGTACTCTAGAGCTGACTTTTAACGCATGTAGCCCTCCAAAATTGTAAAAAAAGCTGGTGTTGAGCTCACTAGCCCTGGCTAAATGTAAATGCAATGGTTTTTCATTCTTCAACATGGATTAAAACCTTATTTACCATGATCAACGCCAAAGACTAGTATATCACCTGTATGTCGAATACGAGGCACACTTTTTTTTTCAGGGGCCTGCATGATATCTTGAGTGGAGTGGATCCCTAATTGCTGTTGGAAATGAGGGGATGCACTAGGGAAACGATTAATCTCTGGTGACCATGCCGACCCTGACTATGACTGACTACTGCACGGTGTCCTTGAGTGCTAATCTGCCTACGAGACAGCCCCCCTACCAAATGGTCACGACAGCATTTCGCCACTGATTCACCTATCATATCCAATCAATATGAACTTGGACATGGGCAAAAGTGTACTACATAATGGCCAGAGCTAGGAGGGAGGAATTAACTGGAATTAAGAGAAGGGGGTCTAGCAAAAGGCCTGCACAACCTACATACCGGGTATGAATAGTTTTTTCAATGTCTTTGAAGAATTATTTGGTATTAAATCAAAAGTTTTTATTTATCCTGATAAATAATAAGTATATTCACATAGCTATCGTAGTTTCAAAACACTATGTTCGTGGAAACTCTTGATATTTTAATCAGTTAGGGTTAAACAACAATGAGGGTCCATACAGAAATAAAACCATGAGAGCTCAAAGCTTCAAAACTACAAGCCATTAGTCTGCATCCACATTCCAATAGTTTCAAGGCTCAAATCCTCATCAGCTGAAATGTGAGTCAAGGTGTCTGAACTGTATGACTACCATATTCCCTGTGGTGTAGCTGCTCCTGACACAGTCAGAGACTGGCAAAATAGAGCTCTACCCACAAGTTTTTACTTGGAATTGTGCTTGAGTTTCAAAATAGAGTCTCTATCTATAGACTAGCAAACACAAGACCTCACGCAAGGACCATCCATTACTTGAACTTTTGGACTTAACCATAAGCTCACTTAAGGTTTTGAAATTATGGGTACACTTGCAGTTTTGAAACAAGTATGTCCATACGACCAGAAACTGCAAGATAACCCTACAGTTTCTAAACTACAAGTAAACTTTGAGTTAAGGGACTGTCATGTGAATGGAACTACATGTATTACAGGGGAGAAATTTAATGAGACGTGGGACATGTTACACCATGGCAATATCACAAATTAACTTTTGTTGTCTTGTATTCTTCTGACACTCATCAAACCTTTTGACAGCTGATTTTCCATGAAAAATTCCAAGGTTGCCAAAAGATGAACAGGATCCCTCTGATAAAATTGAAAAACATTTCTGTTAATGCAAGGTCTAGACTAAATGAAGTTATATGATGTAAGCACATACAACTTTGCAAAATTACAGTTGTAATAAACCAATATCAAAGTTATACAAGCACTTCTGATCTGGATTGTCTTCTTTGGATTGTATTTTTCATATATATACTAGTCTCACTCTTAGTGTGAGGAATTTTTCCTATCCCCTCTTTGCCCTTCAAAGAAAAATGTGCTTAGCCAAGCCTGGAATTTAACTTTTATAGCAAATATTCATTTACCTACTCCAGACTCACTATAAAAAGTTTCACTAACAGCATGACAGCAAACACACTCAATCTGGAAATTGGCAACAATTAAAACCTTGTTGATTCTGTGTTCTAATTAGAGCCTGCATTCTATTTAGAGTCTGCATTAGCAGACTATCAACTTTGCTCATTCAAATGACAATGCAAAAGAGAGGATGAGTCTGAACAATGGTATCTGTTTTATCTTCTGTCTCATCCTTGCATTATGAGTATAGGCCTAGTTGTAGTAGAAGTTGTAGTAGGAGGAGTCCTCAAGAATGACTTTCCTATTAATATCCACCTGTCACTGAGTCACCTAACAAGGACTAAAGCCGGCAGCATACTCCTTCTAATTAGTTACCCCACAAACAATGACGACAACCCGCAATCAGCCACAGATGCCGTGACCTGTTACCTTCGCTTCAATTAGAAGACACAAAAAAGTTTCGATGGTTGGCTTTCATCACAATCAGAGAGGTGTTCCTGAAGAAAACTGCAAGGAGTAAAGATTCCTAGCTTTCAGCGAGTGAGAGTGAAAGTTCCCGGAGGCATTTTTTCTGTTACGGGTTATCCTCCGTGACAAGAGAAGCGTCAAGGGGGTTTACAAATCGGTAGGAACCCGCCCGTCTTGTCAAGTCTCGCTAGATCATCGCTAATCTTGTATTTTATTTCTTTACTATGCAATAATTGGAGTGACTGAATGTAAACAAAGGTCTCTGATATTTAGTGAGTCATATCCAAAAATGAATCACTGATTTTTAGATGATTTGAATTCTGACACTTGCCAAAGAAACTCCCAATTTTACCAAGAATAGTGGATCCTAACCTCAACGATGGAATTGCATTCAGACTTTCAAACTAAACATAAGTCTACTATATGCATAATGCTCCAGTGTAGAGTTCATCCTTTGCTTCAACAATGTCTGCTTTGGGCCTTATTCAATAAACAGGCATGACAACTTGGCTTGCTATTAGAGTTTAGGTTAGGTTTCAGCAGGGACTCTAACATTATCCCTTGTTTAGATTTTTATACAAGTATGGGGGCTTTTAAGGTAAAGCCTTGGTTCTTGGTTTGAAATAGGGAATTTGACTTTAACTGACTGCACAGCACTTGTAAAATATTATGCAATTAAATATTTGGCATGGCTATACTCTGGACCTATATTAAAAAAAAACATTTTAAGGATGAATTACTATTCTCACCCGAGCATGTGTCTTTCCCACTGGCGCCATTACACAGCACACCTCAGATAGATGTTGGCGTACTGTCCGTGATTCAAGAAAACATGAAACCACACACCACGAACCTGTTTATTAGAGACAATTTTTTTAACTTTCTAAGGTTGAATTACTCTTCTCACCTGAGCAATTGTCTTTCCCACTGGCGCCAGTACACAGCACACCTCACATAGATGTTGGTGTACTGTCCGTGATTCAAGAAAACATGCAACCACCCACCCTGATTTCTCAACACTGAAAAAATACATGCTCGCTCCCGAGGTCTCCATCTTTTTTGCAATGTCATCGTTGCAAACAGACAACAGCCACATGGCCTGTATGTTCAGCAGGTGAATGAAGCAGATGAGACAACACTCTCGCATCTATAATCATGCGGTCCCTTCAGAGGTTAGAATTCACACGAAACAACAGGTAACGACACAACACAGGATGAAACCTGTACCGACATCTGTCTCCACTATTTTAGTATCATACATACATGACACAAGCAAATGGATGGATGCTTGGAAAGTTGCATTTTCACTTGTAATTTCTTTCATGAATTTTTTTGCAGAGCATCTCTTTCTTTCTTTTTTCATTTAGTGCTACAAAACAAGTAAAGGTGATTCCTACAATCACTATAGTTTATGTTTCTTAGTACAATCTAAAAAAGAACAAAACATTTCTTTCTCTTTTTTTCTCTTTTGTGCTAAAAAGCAAGTTAAGGTGATTGCTACAATTCCTTTCCTTTAAGTTATGTTTTCTTAGTACAATCTAAAAAAGAACAAAACATTACTTTCCTTTTTCTCTTTTGTGCTAAAAAGCAAGTTGAGGTGATTGTTACCATTCCTTTCCTTTAAGTTATGTTTTCTTAGTACAATCTAAAAAGGAACAAAACATTTCTTTCTTTTCCCTCTTTTGTGCTAAAAAGCAAGTTAAGGTGATTGCTACAATTCCTTTAAGTTATGTTTTCTTAGTACAATCTAAAAGGGAACAAAACATTTCTTTCTTTTTTCTCTTTTGTGCTCAAAAGCAAGTTAAGGTGATTGCTACAATTCCTTTAAGTTATGTTCTCTTAGTACAATCTAAAAAGGAACAAAACATTTCTTTCTTTTTTCTCTTCTGTGCTAAAAAGCAAGTTAAGGTGATTGCTACAATTTCTTTAAGTTATGTTTTCTTAGTACAATCTAAAAAAGAACAAAGCATTTCTTTCCTTTTTCTCTTTTGTGCTATACCACACGTGATGGTGACTTACAATATTTTATCTTTCCCTATCAATTGAGTTTCTACATATAGGACTATATGTCAATTTGAAACACCATCAAATATAACACACAGTTTATGTATTCTGACCGCTGCTAAAAATCAGTTATTGAAATGATAATGTGCAATATCAATAAACTGCTGGAAAAAGGGATGCAAAAGTTAACTTTGATGACTAACACAAAAAGAGAACTTTTTGCAATTTGTCTATGAAAATGAGGAATTATTATTAATCGTATCCATGCTATAGAATTTCACAATATCCATCAGAGGAGTCATCTGCAACAGCAAGTGATCAAATGCAACTCTGTGAGCACATCCTCTATTCCAAGACATCGACAAGACACCACAAGAGATCAACTGAAAGACAGACTAAGCTCAACTCAGGATGGGAAGAAATTATTGAGATTGAGATGGCTTAGGATTAATGAGTTATTTACTTAAAGGATTACCCATGTCTGGAACTCTGATGAATGAAATACAATGCACAATGCAAAGGAAATGGATGCAGGAACAGTGATCAATGTGTAAATACTCCTTTGTGTATCATGAAATTCAGTGAGTTTTGCCAGATTCTCCCCTGTTGCCAACTCACAGGCGCTGAAAGAGGGACCTCTCCAGCCTTCAGCGCCAATTCTGACACACGTGTTGCATTTAACAGGTGGTATAAAGACACCTAAATGTCATCTTAACTTCCCTCTTGGATGTGCATCTTACAACTTTCTCATTCCACATGAGGAGAGATAAATCTGTCATGATCCCTCCATAAAGCCATCAGAGAAACATCTCTGGAAATCCCTGGATGCCTGTAACTTCTCAAGAACCATCTAGCAAAAAGGGATGACATCACCTCCGATTAATACTGAATCCTGCTGTTTGTTTTGAAAAGACTGATTGCTGAAATTCACAAACTTCACAGTAAATGCCTAAGGAGAGGAAAAACCAACTTCTAATGAGTTCATTTGCATAAAAGTTTGAGAGAAATCACAAAGTCAGCCCACACAAAATTTGAAATACTGCAGTTAAAAATGTTGCACAGATGGAGTCCCTTTTGACTTCTTACTGAAAATAATAAATTACAAATTACAAGGTTTGACTGTAATCATCATTTCTTATCAATAATTATATAACTTATACTAGGTTAAGAAGTAAAAATTGGAAATCATGCAATAATACACATTATGGTATCATTTCATCTGAAAGAAGTAGAGAGAAAAATATACAAGAAATTATGGGGATTCAGAAATCTTCTGTCAAATTTGAGAAGTTTAAAAGTTCAAGTACACTGATTTCCAGTATGCTATGGAGCATATCTATCACAAACATAAGCATGATAAGCATGACAATAGTAATTATGGGAGTTCAAGTTTGGATGCCTGATCCTGTTTGAATCCCGCATTATCCCAGTGACAAATTGACGTCATCTTGTTTGCTTGCAGGAAACCTCATGCAATTGCCCCCTCGCTTGATCAATCATTAGAAGAGGATCTAAGCAATATGGAAAAGAAAATACTCCACCCCGAGGATTGATAGCGACTATGCAGAGATTTTATTGACTTTATTTTTAAAATAAAGTTGTACAAATTTACTGAACACTTGTACAGACAGATTATTTCCTTTTAGAGGGTGTCAATGTTTAACATGACAGAAATGATATGCGCTAGTTCAAAAGAGAATAAAACTTCAGATATTTGGCTTTAGGTGTATTCAAGATGAATATAATTTGCAAAGTCTTCATTTTCAATAAATATTTCTTCAGGAAAAGAAAACCTAATAGCTGATTAGAATAAACACATCAGTGATCAATATGCAGTAACTCTCTCACAAACCTGAGCAAGGAAACAACTGAAAGTTGCAACCAATACCGTGTTTACACAGTGACTCGGCTCGAGTGTTGAATCCTGAAGCAGGGTTGAACGTTGCGATGAGGGCAACTGTGATCGTGTTTATGTGGAAACAAAAAAATACGATTTCAACATCATGTAAGTAGAATTGTGATGACTAGCCTAGTTCGCCCAATGACCTAGGTCAGTGAGTTCAACACGGTTTTCTGTTTATACACGAAAAAATTGGCAAGTCTGACTCGGCTCACGGATCGAAACCTCCAATTCTGGCGGATTAAAAAAGGGATGTTCAACACGGGTCACACTGATCCCGTTTACATGACATTAAATCGCCGTGTTGAGCACGGGTCGCGTGTCGAACCCCTGAGCCGAGTCACTGTGTAAACACGGTACAAGAGAGAGAGGGGGAAGAGGGGATGGGAAATGTGTGTGCACGATGAGTCTTAAAATTACATACATCTAGTAGTTCAAAGAACAGGAGAGAAAAAATGATACACAGAAATGAAAGGAGAGGAAAGATGAGAGGGGAGAGAGGGGAAAGAAAACCGGAGGCAATAATATGGTGGCCCTGAAGTACGCTCGACAACAGGTGATGTGCTACGTGAATTTCGCATCCCAGATCCTGAACTTCGCATCCGAGGTCATGAAATTCATGACCCGTGGTGCAAACTTTGCATCCCAAGTCGTGAAATTCACGACCCCCGGTGCGAAATTCAGGACTGGGATGCAAAGTTCGCGCCACGGGTCCTGAATTTCGCACCGCGGGTCATGAATTTCACGACTTGGGATGCAAAGTTTGTGCCACAGGTCATGAATTTCGCACCGCGGGTCGTGAATTTCACGACATGCGATGCAAAGTTCAGGACCTGGGATGCGAAATTCACGTTGCACATGACCTGTTGTCAAGCGTACTTCAGGGCCACCATACAATAAGGGGCGACGCACAAGAGAACAATCATGGAAGTGTAAGATAATGCATGTAGATTCTAACCAGGTCAGATTTCCAATGTTGTCAACAAAAAGAACTTTGTTTTTCATTGTCTTCAAGCACATGCACAAAATTCAAAATTGCATTTTTTTTCCCCTTTTTTCTGATTTTATTTGAACTTTCACAACATCCTGCTTATTTTGCTGAGTCTGAGTCTTTAGTCCTTAGCCTCAAATTGTCTCCAACAAGCACCTGGCAAAAGTCCCAATAGACCCCCTTCACACTGACAGGTAAAAATGAGCTTACTAGCACAATCAAACCAAGAAGAACCCACCATGCAATGAAACAGATAAAGATTTAATCGGGGCAGTTTCCAAATACAAAGATCCTATTTCACGAAATAACCTACTGACCATCAAAGAACAATATGTTCATAACAAAAGAAATGCACTTCAACACCTTAATAGGCATTTCAGAAGGAGGTAGATCCAGAAGGACAACAGCCTGGGAAACTGATGGCCAAGGTCAGGAGATGGACAGAGTCGGTCAGGTCAGAACCTTAAAGGGGGTACCCAATGCTGAAACAATGTTAGTTCACTTAAAAGAGCATAATTTTATTAGCAGAAAATCATCTGCCTAAAGTTTTTTAAAAATCGTGTTGCCAAGGAAACCCCAAAATGCGACAAGATTTCAGAATATTTTTGACCCCTCAGCTGTGACCCAGTTTCAAATGGGTACCCACTTTGACGTCAAAATGAAGTCAAAGTGGGTACCTTGTCGCGCACTTCTAGCAAAATACATATTGTACAGTCTAGCGCGTATCACAACTGCAATGCGCGAAGCTGGGTACCCACTTTTACATCATACCTCATACTCAAATTTTTTGGTCAGCTCTTGACTTTTTATGAGAACATTAGCCAAAATGCATTGATTTCGATTGAAAATCATCATATTTTTAATGTTATTCTTCTTAGAATTCTATTCTCAATCATATATAAAAAAAAAATTTACCATTGTGTAATCACTTTAAGAATAGTTGTCCAAAGGCCTAAAGACCGACAACCAATGAGACTGAAATTTCCACCTTGTAGGCCTTCTGGCAAGTACTCTGAAGGTTCACCACTCACCAGACTGATAATGTCTTATAAGCTGTTGGTCTCATATGCTGTCAGCCTGCTGGGATGTCCCACCCTGACCCAAAGCACATAGGACACAGTTCAACTGGATAAAGCCAAACCTAAGGAAGCTTTAAATTCACTTGGGTCGTACATGTAGTCCAACAAGAGCACTCTGTTGACATGTAGGACACATCATTCATGCATGGATCCTACTATGGGCGTATTTATTGAGGGTAACAGCAGGCTAATAAGTGACCCAAGTTCTGAACTAGCTTACCCGTTACCCTCGATAAACACGACAGCGAGTTGATTACCGAACTAGCGTACCAGACTCGAGTTCCACAAAAAAGGGGGATTTCGTACGGTTACCCGTTGAATGAGATTGGCGACTCAAGTCATGGCAATAAACACAACGCGACTTCAGTCACGTTTCATTTGGGAACTTTGGACTCCTGTTTCCAGATCAGATAAAAAGTAATAAGCCCGCCAGATTTGACCTTTACTGCCGGGTCATCCTGCAGCTGGGAATGGGCTTGAGGGTTTTCGGGAACTCAGATCGCGATGATAAACACGACATCCAGAGAGACCACCCGTTGTGAGCGCGATTTGTGTTTACAACTCAAGTACCCATTTCTAATTTCTAGAAAACGAGTCCCCCCGTTAAACACACCCTATGATTCAGGAGTAGGTGTGAGTTTTCGCAATCAATGATTCGTAAAGTCTTATTCTAGACTCCATCTCTTGACATTTTTGTCCACATCATGTTATACTGGTATTAGAGATATATATATCAAGCAATGACATGGCATTATTTAAGGTGCACCTAAAACATGCAAATGACTTTATGGCAACTTGCACATGACATTGATGTTTCCCTTCCCTCTATTCAAATTTTCCACAAGTGTAAGTTATAGAAATGGATTTATTTAGAAAAAAT
Source organism: Echinometra lucunter (assembly GCA_029962745.1). Classification (NCBI taxonomy): domain Eukaryota; kingdom Metazoa; phylum Echinodermata; class Echinoidea; order Camarodonta; family Echinometridae; genus Echinometra; species Echinometra lucunter. Next base: position 27,918,177 of record CM057158.1, read on the forward strand.
GATATCTGTTAAAGTACTTTTCATGGATATATCTTAAAACAAAAACCTCCATGATCTCACATTTTCAATGTGATATGTCATTTTTATGTTTTGATAACATGAGTTTGAAATGAATAGAAATACAAAATGAAAAAAAAAAAGTCAAAGATCACACACTTCAGCAAAATAGTGCAAAAGTTCTGCAACTAGGCCCTACAGGCAAATGTTTGATCTAACTTGTACTGTATGTTCCAGCTTGGGAGTGCCTGTGAGGTGGAAAGCACTGATATGAAATGACAGATGAAGCACCTGAGGTTTAGCTTAAATGCACAAAACCTCCTCAACTCCACCTAGGGTAGCCATATACCCAGCCTTCATACACCCTTAGCAATAGAGAGGATTAAGGGCTGCTCTCCCTCTCCTAATGGAGGTATGTTCAACAATAAAGGAACAATGGGCAGCTGCCAGAAATCATGACACATCGGTGCGAATGTGCGCAAGGGTGTGGGGTTTCATTCCAACGATTACCAACTACAAAGACGCACCACTGCTCAGCAAGTTTCCTGCAAATTCTCAGCAAGCTTAAGTCACAGCTTGATTCAGTTAGAAGGGATTAACCTGATGACATTGCAAATAGCATCAAGATTAGCACATTGACAAAGCCAATGGACTATAAGCCCAATGGCTTTAGAGGGGTTCCCCAAGGAACACTTATAGGTCCCTTATCTAGATACAGATGTCATTTGAGGATCTCAGATACAATCACTCGGAGCTAGGATATGGTCACTTGGGTTCACATCTAGCTGAGTAAATTCCTGAAAACCACATTGCGGGATATTTCAGGAAAGTGCCATAATCGTTGAAATTTTTATTGCTCCATGATGGAAGAGAATTAAAAATATTGTCAATACAAAAGTTTACAAAAATGTGTAACTAAATTGCTGAAATAATTCAAACAACAATTCTAAAAGTTATGATATCCTGACAACATTCTACTCATTTCATTTAACTTCTAATCAAAATCAGAAGTGCTTTGAGTTATGAAATCTTTTGAAATGCCAGTCTCTACTCTGAGCAATCTTTATTGTATGTGCAGTGCATGCAGGTATGACATCATCCGTTCGATTACAACTACTGGTAGTTAATTTCAATGAATCAGCATGAAGTTTACTATCATGGAAAATGTCTTGTACTCTGACCAGTAACGTTAGCTCTTGAACAGCTTATCAATAATTTTCTTGAAATCTTCAATGCATGCAAGGACTGGAAAGGGATGGGCAGTGTCTTTAAACTTCAAGCGGAGCCTGCGGAGGCCAAACTAAATTTCCTTACCTTTAAATAAAGCTCACATACAGTTTTGCACTTTTGGTAGCAAAAAGAAAATGGCGTGAAACTGATTAAAAACATTTGTCCACCTCACCCATGTAGCGGGATTTGGGGGGGGGGGGTCGTGAGCACGCAAATCACTTATTGAGCATGTGAAGTGTGCCCCCTAGGGGGGGAGAGTGCAGAGAGGGGGAGTTTTCCCTCTTCAGTGCAAAGAAACCTACCTGCTAAGAAGCCCGGGGGGGCACTCGACCCCAAAAGTGGTAGGTATGTGCTGCAAGCGAGACAAAAACGGGGGCTTTGGAACGGGCTTCGGAACTACAAATGTTTGTAAAAACGGGGGTCTTTGGAGGTTCGCCTGCGTGTTAGTGCGTATGTATCCCTATGGAAGGGGTATACGTGCATGCAGCTAGCCCGGCGGCAAGGTCGCCGGGTGCACTCGCGCAAAGGTGATGGTCGGACAGCGCTCTGCGGGCTGCTTTTCACAAAAAATGCAGCTCATTGTAGCGGATCAATGTGGGCGGAACGGTGTAAGGAAAAACATGCGAAGCTTTGGAACGAATTTCTTTCTTCTTTTTTCTCGATAAGAAGAAAATGCTATGCTTTGGAACAGTTTTCTTTGTTCTTTTTCTCAATAAGATAAAAATGCTATGCTTTGGAACGGAAATTTGAGTGTAAAAATGGGGGGTCTTCTCTGTGGCACATATCCACCACGCATTATATACTGAGTGCCCCCCCCCCCCCCCCCCGGGCTAAGAAGAAGAAACATACATGTAAATGCATTTTATACCAAATTTTTTACCTACTCTGTTTCTTGCCTCTGTATTGAAAATCAGTTGACAAAAGGTGAATCAAATTTTCAAAAATATCAATTAGATATTTTGGTCTCTTGTTCTTTTCTTTTCTAAAGTCAATGAATGAAGAAAAGGAAAGTTATTTTCATAGTATAACCCACTTTTTTAACAACAGACCTAAAATATAACTGAAATCAAAGGTGGTGCCTGAAAGCTGTATGGTAATCACAGGGTTAACAGAAAAAAAGTAATCTCTTTTTAGGTTTCCCACATTCAGAGGCCTGGTCAACATTAGAAACCTAGGAAATACCATTCACCCGAGCTTTCCTGAATTCCTTCTGACTTGTCAACATCACTGAAAGACAATCTTATTCCATTTCTTCAATTTTATTGCCCACTGGACAAGCAATCGTGTCACTTGTAAAAGTCGCTACGGTAATATATCGGATCAGGTTACGGCAACAACAGAAAGAGTCCATTAAAAAGATCTGTTTATGATATATGAAAAGGGGTGTATCTGAAAACCTGGGAAATATGGCATTTGACCACCTACTATGATCACAAAAAAATGATACCAGCATTGAAATATTATCTTTTAGAATTTCTATTCAGTAAAGACACAGAAAGCATTGCCACAGTGCAATCTGAAATATGAACATGGTTTAATATATGGGCCATTGTGTGGCATAAAAAAGGATACACGAGTGACAAAACAAATATCAGTGTCATACAGAAAATAAATTCATATACCTCAAGAAACTGTTAGAAGTAGAACAAAGTTGGATAGTAATTTCAAACAAGAATGGCACATGGAAACATGGACTTCTGAATTCTTGGATTCCTATAGGCTCAATTACAGGGACCATCCAGCTCCAGAAGGTTAATCAAGGGATACAAACACTTAACATGCCTGATACCTACATGGTGAAGATATTTGCATTAAACTTTGCAAAATGTATCAAATCAGCATAACAAAGGCTATGGAAAGAAGATCTGATCTACTATGATATTTGATTTGCTTGTAACTGCATCTCAAGGCCTGCATCTACATAAACTATATTTTCTGCAAAAAAAAAAACAAACATTGCATCCCATGACTGAGTTTAAAGATAATAACAAAGGGATTGGAATACAAAGGATATTTCATTCCAAATATTGACAAAGCAATGATAGCATTATCAATTATCTCTTCAACGTCTTGTCTAGTTTACATAGTCACTAGAAATACAACAGATGGTGTGGAGCATGCAGTCCTACTATCTAGCCCTACTTTTTAATCTCATAAGAATATAGGACTAGTTTACCATTAGTCTATAATTTTAGAATGGGGGAATGCTTTAAAGCTGGTCTCTAGTTTTGGTAAACCTCAGAAAAGTATCTTTCACTATTTCAGTTCATTGCCAGATGATATGAAAGATTGTATCATAAAACTTTTATGATGTAAAGGATATTACATAAAAACTCATTTATGTGGGTGTATTTTATAATCAAAATGTCAAAACTTCAGTTTTTCGGTCCTCAAAAACAGCGGCAACGCAGCATCCCTCAGTGCCTGCACACATGTAAAAAAACAATGGGAATTCCATTTTTTTCCCCCCACATAAACACAACGAAGCGCTGTGTATCTTTTACGGGGATCCATTGGCATGGAGGGGTCATAGTGTACCACTGAGATTAATCGTTTTATTGCATTCCTCTCAGACATTTACCAAAAAATTCACCCGAATTCATGGAAGAAATATCAAACAATCTCACACACATATGTTTTTATGTATTGCGAACAATGTGAGACTATACTTGATCAGTTTAATGCCAATTCTCTATTTGCTACAAAAACTAGAGACCAGCTTTAAAGTGATTACACAATGGTAAAAAAAAAATTTGATATATGATCGAGAATAGAATTCTAATAAGAATAACATTAAAGATTTGATGATTTTCAATCGAAATCAATGCATTTTGGCTAATTTTCTCATAAAAAGTCAAGAGTCGACCAAAAAATTTGAATATGAGGTATGACGTAAAAGTGGTTACCCAGCTTTGCGCATTGCACTTGTGCTGCGCGCTAGACTGTACAATATGTACCATACCTTGCGCGCATTTTGCTAGAATTGTGCGACAAGGTAACCACTTTGACGTCATTGTGGGTACCTAGTTAAACTGGGACACAGCTGAGGGGTCAAAAATATTCTGAAATCTTACCACATTTGGGGGTTTCCTTGGCAACATGACTTTTTAACAAAATTTAGGCAGATGATTTTCTGCTGATGAAATCATACTCTTTTAAATGAACTAACACTGTTTCAGCATTGGGTACCCCCTTTAAGGCTTGTTCACATTTCAAGGGGCAAACCCTCCAGAACCCCCCCCCCCCATGTTTCTTTCTTTTATTTACTTCACTTATTATGAGATGCACATTAACATGCCAGCAAGAGTTCACGCTAAAACAAGAGAGTTTGCCAACAGTTGCACAACATTTTGTGCTAACTTTACAAGAATTTGTTTGGTCCACACCTTTTCTTTTTTTTTTTTTTTTTTTTTTTTTGCTGCCAGGAGGCAAAAAGGATGTTTATTGCCTCTTGCATTGTTTTTTTTTGCCCCCTCACATCCCATTCATAATAAGCAAAAACAAGGGGTTCGCAGCTTTATATTTGAACAAGCCTCTAGGAAATTAATTATCACTGGTGCAACAGGTGCAATCTAATGAGAATAAAGTATAAAGAAGAACAGTGTTCAAATCTACATCTGCGGCAATTTATATATTAACAATAATGTGTCCAGCTTATATTATTCGGTTTAGTAACATTTAATATAATTTTTTTCTTTAATAATCAATAAGGTGTTAACAATGTTGTCTTTTTGGTTTGAGCTAGCAGGTAATATACTGACCAGGCAAATTACCATTTCTGAGGAATTATTTCAAAGAATCCCAAATGAGCTGGTTATCATTACAGCCCAGTTCTAATTTAAATTACAATATTACTACTAATTTCACCCAGTGTTTTACATTAGAATGAACATCAGTGAGATGCCAGAATTGAATGGTATTTTATGTATTTTATATATTACATAACATCCAAACTAAACTTTGCTGTAAATATGTTTCATCTTTGTTGCAAATATGTTTCATCTGTATATAATGCTAAATATGTACTAGTAGTCTAGTTGTTCTGTTCTGTTTAGGATCCCATTGTAAATAAGCTCTCGAGCTTTCATGGGGTTATCCTGTCAAGCTTATCTATACCTCTACTATATGTACATGGATATGCACATTTTCACTGCATATTTGAACTTGACACATAAATCCCTCAAAAAATTCAATTCACTTCAAATCATTACTCGCAAACTTGCAAACAATTTTTCACACCCTCGGAAAAAATGATTTATGGGGCTTTGAGAGCTTTCCGAGGAGCGTTTAGCAAGAAGGTGTTCATTTGTGGCATTTCCTTCATCCCATGCCCATGAAAGGAAGTGATCCATTGGAGAGCACATGAAATACCATCGTGCATGTCTCCATACCCCCGATGACTGAGTGCGCCTACACTACTCCATCTCCACATCACTCCGCGGAGTGCGGGGTGACTAACCCGGCTGGCTGACTCGTAATAATTGCTCGGCTGAATCTCCTCCATGGCAGGTATAGCAAGACTCGGTTAATCCAGCTGGCCAATTAGGAAAGGGATCCAAGACCCAAGTAAAATTGAAATTCATGACTTCTCCAAGATATGTTTCCTTTTTCTTTAGTATTTATGATGTTTTGTACCCCTTTTTCTATTTTCTTCATTGGACACATCTCACGAAACTATACATGCCAACTCTCTATCTTGATTTCTGTATTGTGTTATACTGTTTACCATTTTCTTAGCTAAAAAGGATTCTTTGAAATTCCAACAAGTAGTAAACTTTCAAGCTTTTTAGAGATGATTCCTACACATGTTCTTTTGCAAATTGAAATATGGTTGATAGGAATTCATTCAAAATAGTACTAAGTCAAAGGCTACTGAAATCAGGCTACAACCTTTTACTGAATTGTATCAAAATATTCTTATACTGCATGACGTAGCTTATGAATGACTTAAGCTTGCAGGCAGCCTTGCATATGTGTACCTAAGCTCTCTTAAGTTAAAAATATGTTGTTTTTTTTCAAGATTACAGGCCTTAAATTTCAATAATTTTAGGGCAAGGCCACTTTTCTGTAGGGCACATTCCTATATTACAGCATAAATGGGAAGAATTAAAAAGGGCACAAACAATCTCCAAGGCCAATGAGAGGGGCAATGAGGCCAATCAAAAGGGCATCCACAGCCATGGCCTTGGTGGCCTTGGATTAATTTAAGCCCTGAGATTAACAGTCTTATAATATAGCAAAATGAAAAAGTGTAAGGTCTACTGAAAATCTCAAGAGCAATTTAGTACATGTAGAGATCCCAACCTTTCATCAAGTTTTGCAATAACTTTATATCTGAGAAAAAGTATTATGAGTGGAACGAGACTATATTCTGCGTTACAGCCATAGAACTGTACGTTAACTTACATGTAATTTCAGGAAAAACAGTATTTTGTTTGGAACCTGCAGTATTTTCCCTTATAAGTACGAAATACTGAAAAAAGTGAACTGTTGGCTTCATTGTACATGTCAATCAGCATAGCTATGCTAAAAGGTAATAAGCAGCAGTGGGAAAGGTGGCGTTTTGAATATTTAACTACTTTGTTAGGTGGAATGAAAATTACTACATAAACTGATGTAGAATGACTAATTTCGAACATAGTTGACATTTTTTTGAAAAATATTTGTTTAGAAATGGCTAAAATATCAACAGAAGATACCTCAAGTTTTCAGCGCAGGCCTGCGTCAAAAATTCACATACATGTAAACAGTGTGTGCGAACCGCTATGCGCCCTTGAGCCGAGAGCGTCGGGGTAGGTGGTCCGTAGCGAGGGTATAAGGTAACGGTTGATATACGATCATGTGAATCATTTTATTGAAAATCACCGAAAATCGTGAATAGAATGCTAGATTATCTCACTCATGTATCTTTTCATACAAGCTGAACAATATGAGACTACAATGGAGCAGTTTCATGGCAACTTTCATTTTGCTACCACTACTGTTTATTACCTCTTACCTGCTGAATATTGAGCTCAAGCTAATGCAGGCTAGGGTCTATGGAAAAAGCATGTTATATACCCAAATCAACATCATGTTCAAGGGTTTAATTGACTGATATTCCATCTACATCTGTCAAACTAGTTTTATTACAAAATCTAATCACATGGAAAAGGGGGCTCCAGTAGTAAATGCCAACAAGGCCAGTCATGTACTTGGAGGATCACATACTGACTAGAGAGAGAAACATGGGGGTAGGTCAGGCACAAAACATTTGCCACAGGTCCTTTGTCACTCATGTCGCAGTTGTCAGCTAAGGAAGGGAGGTGTTAATTGAGCATTTCTCTGCAGCCTGTTTGAATCAGAAAATAGAACCTCGTAAAATCTTGTCAGTTGTTTCTCCCATAATCTTCCTGCGTCAGTGCCACTCAGACAGATAATGATAAAAGATCTCATACAGTGTAATCTAATCTAACCAATGCGTGAGAAGGACTCTAATCAAGAAGTTGGCATGCAAATATGAAAAATATTTTATCAAAGTTTTATGATTCCTGCAAGAAAGGGTTTTTCCAATTTGCTCAATGATTTCATATGTATTAACTATATATAAAAAAAAATCATTCATTTCAATGACATAATTTCTACATCTTGTTTAATTAGATCCTAAAATCATTTATTAGTTCTGTTATCTTTTTTTTTCAAATACACACTTCTTTAACCAAAATTTAGCACAACTGCCATTCATAACAAAGAAGAGATAAAAGTAATCCTACTAGATCATTTTGATGTATACTACCAATGCATTTTCAAGCTATTTTGGCTTTTAGCCAATACACTAAATCAATAAAAATAATACTTCTGAAATTTTAGCTCCATCTAAATTACAATTGTGTAAATAAAGCTAATTTTAGCTTAAAAGTGAATCAAGTACTTTTAGTGATTCACTTTGGGGTTTTTTTCAATCATGCAATTTTCAAACAGGGGATTCAAAGTTCAAACCAGTTTGTACCTCATTCTATTACAGAATTAAAGATGATCAGAATTACATTATGACCATATTGTGTCCTTATTCCTCCTTGATTTTGACAAGTACCAATATCCTTTAAAACCTTCAATGGGAGGAGATTCTTGCAACAGCTATAAACCAATTAACTCTTCCCAGAATAAGATCTATCTCAATTACCTCTCCAAATTTAGTCTAGCTGAACACAATGTACACATATGTACGTGTACAGTAAATCTATTTTGCATAACATACCTACCTTCTTCATTAAAGTTACATTCTTAAAGAGAAATCAAAATAATTGATTTTGTTGCTATTGTTGCTTCATCTCATTTTCACTCAACTTTTACAGTGGACTTTACATACCAAACTTGTATTTTAGTATCCAATGGGATGATTAACCCTTATTGTGCCAGCCGCATATTCCCCCTGTGGTACTTTTGACAGTTCCAACAGAAAATCACAGAAGAGAGAAAATAAGAAAGACATAAGAAAGAAATAAGAAAAGCAGAGGCAGTGGAAAGATGAGGATAAGCAGTAGCAGCAGCAGCAAAAGATCACAATGAAATATAAGATAACTCACTAGTAAATTCCAAGAACAACACAGGAGGTGCATTTAGTGTCAACTACCTCACTTTGAAAATGCAATCCACATAGCTGCAATCCCAACATAGGGATGATCAAATTACCACATAATTGGTCCCTAGTTGCCACTGCACCATGTGCAGCTTGACAAATTAGTTTCAATAGAACCCACTTCCTAACCTCTATCATTAGCTTTCCATGGTTTAACATTGGTTTTTTATTGGATGAACAATTGAAACAATTTACTGATCTCAAGAATAAAGTTCATCAATCATGGATGTATACCACCTAGTACACCCATGATCAAACTGAGGGTATGGTCCAATAGTATTCACCCCAATTCATTGTCTAGTTAAGACAGGAGAGCTTTTCAATCATTCATTGTTTTGTTGTTTTTGTTGGGTGGTTTTCTTCTGTTTTTAACAATTTAAAAAAAAAAGGTGTCACAAAATTGCTCAGAATCCACCTATTAAGAACATGAGTACAAATCAAAATGCATAATTTAGATGTAGCCTACATTTAATATCAGTTTGCTTTTTATACTGCTAGTAGTATTATTAGTAACAAATCACACCGGGAAAGAGGAGGGCAGATCTGAAATTGATCTATAAAGGTAAGGAAAGGAGTCATGATCCTTAAGTGTAGACAAAAGCCCGCATTAACTTGATGGGAAAATAAACAAGAAGAAGAAATTTAACAAAAAATAAGCAATGGCAAAAGTGTGATAAGAAACAGATCTACATGTGAAATGATAATCAGCTTACCAGGGATTTCTTGTAGACATTTCTCCTCAGTGTGGTTCACACAACCTACAAGAATCATTCCAATAAAGAGTGTACTAGTCCTGAAAATAAGTTTATTCATGATGATCTCTCAGATGCTCTCCAATACGGGTTAGAAGCCAAAACACTGCCTATTCAGGAAAAAATAATGAATCTGTATGAAGTCAACTTAGGACATGTTGAGGAGATCAGTATACACTTGCCACACGATGACCATCGTTATAATCTGTACAGCGAAAGAAAGCAAAAGGTCCGAGTGGTGATGACGAAGGCTGAAGGGCTCCGTCGAAATCCTTCTAAGCGAGTAGGCCGAAAGTTCGGGCAGTGTGTGCTACCAGCTGTTCTTTGCAAATCTGCATGGAACTGCACGTAGTGCTTGCACTATTGCAAAACAATGTCAGAATTTGGGTTAGGCAGGGTCACGTTGTGTTTTCAAATCAAGGTTCACAATAAAAGTTCGTGTATTCTGGTAAGCAGACTGGAAATTTGCAGCTAAATTAGTTTTCTGCTGTAAAACACGTTTAATTCAAAAGATTAAAGACCAATGGCGTCATCATAAATTTAGTTCAACATTACGCGCTAATAATGATGCAGGAAAAAACTTCCACCTAGTAGCTCCGGAGACAAGTGTACGATACAAGGAGCATCCCGGTTAATGGTTGCGGCAAAGGTAACGTTCCTGGTACAGGTGCGATGTTTACAGGATGAAAGCTACGAAGTACCTGATCATAAGAAGAATAGTAGTGGCCTCATTTGCTCCTTGAGCAGTGCGACTGTACTCTGATTGTCGCTTGCTTTCCGCTTGTCAATCGGCCAAGAAAAAAAAACCACAGGTGATCGTACTACAATCCGTTTTAAATCCACCCGAGCTTGCATGCATGACACACAGTCGAAAGGGGGCTGCTGCTACATGACATCACCTGTTGTTTGGCGTACAGCGGGCGAATGCGGGGAAGAATGCATAGGTGGAAACAGGCGACAACTATGTTGAAGACACGCTGAACATTCCCAAATCATCGCGCTAAAATGTGAAAGAGGGCATTTTCACAATTCACGTCCGTGTAATATGATCATCGATTTTTAAAAAATGTTTATTTTTTTTTTTTGTCAATGCTCGAAGTAGAAATGAAAAATAAGAGAGAAGAGAAATATGATGATGATGATGATGATGATGCTGATGACGATGATGATGATGATGAATAGTGATCACGATGATCATGGTCATGATGATGAAGAAACAGAGGTATAAGAGAAGGAGGCGGAAGAAGAAGTAGAAGAAGAAGAAGAAGAAGAAGAAGAAGAAGAAGAAGAAGAAGAAGAAGAAGAAGAAGAAGAAGAAGAAGGAGGAGAAGAAGAAGGAGAAGAAGAAGAAGAAGAAGAAGAAGAAGAAGAAGAAGAAAGAAAGAAAAAGAAGAAAAGGAAAAAGAAAAGAAGAGGGAGGAGGAATTACTTGAGAAAGAAGGAATAATTATGATAATGGTGAAGATACGACGTTACCATGACAAATTTTGTCCTCTTCACTTTCTTGTTTAGCTTGTTATCATCGTCTTCATAATTTCACTATAACAACGTGTAACTATATTCAGTGCTATAGTGTTTATTCTTGTAACCTGATTTTTAACCTGAACGGGTCTCGAAGGAGCAATAAAGGCAAAGGTTGTGGAAGGAGGAGAAGGAGGAGGAGGAGGAGAAGAAGAAGAAGAGGAAGAAGAAGAAGAAGAAGAAGAAGAAGAAGAAGAAGAAGAAGAAGAAGAAGAAGAAGAAGGAGAAGAAGAAGACAGAAGGAGAAGAAGAAGAAGAATCAACGTTATCAATGTTTTCTTCAGATCTTTATATATTTCCTATCTCGATCTTCTTCTTCTTCTTCTTCTTCTTCTTCTTCTTCTTCTCCTCCTCCTCCTCCTCCTCCTCCTCCTTCTCCTCCTTCCTCTACTCCTTCTCCTTCTCCTCCTCTTCCTTATTTTTTCTAAAGCGAATTCTTTTCCTTGTTTATAGCTCATTCAAAAATTGTATTAAGATTTATAATCAACAGTCTGCATATTGTATTGCAACCCCCCCCCCCCCCCCCACCCATGTCAGATTTATATCATATTCGTCGAATAGCAAGAAACTAAAGATATGTATGCAACTGTTTATTTTTTGTTTGGCGCAGTAAGCGAAAAAATAACTTGGTTAGTTTGGTAAGTTGTTGGTAAGGGAATGCCCGCTATACACTCATTAATCACTCATTAATATTAATAATTAGTTTAGTCTTCATTCTTTATAATCATTTCTGTCCATTTTTAGTTCTCTTTCGAGTAAACTGACTCCAAAGTTGTCATTGTAGTCTTCTATTATAATGAGGAAAAAAGAGCAGAAAACCATCTTATATGCTTATGTATCATGCTTATGCTTTATCGAGCAACTACTTCAGTGACAGCCATGTTACTCAAAATGAGCAATTTCATATTCATCTCATCATGCTAATATCCCCCAAGCCGTGTGCGTGATTAATCATCACTCCTCTGCGCATGCGTTGGACAATAGGTTTGGCCATTTATGATTGGTGCATTTATCGATACACGGTTAGTGCGTGTCGCATAATACTCCACTGAGGATTTTCGTCGTGCTAAGAAAATGAACCGTGTCACACTGTGTCAGAAGAAATTATAAGACAAAACTTTGACGGTAATGAGAGACTATGTTAAGTTTCCTTCCCGAATTTGCTTAGTTATCTGTTTGAAGATAAAAATGTAGTCCTTGATACCATGATACAATCATCCCCCCCCCCCAATAATTCACCATGAAAAATGAAACATTTCATAGCCTCCTGTAATCCTTTAAAAAAAAAAGACAAATACAGAGAAAATAAAGAGCAAAGAAACATTTTTTTCAAGGATAGGAAAGGGAAAAGGCTTTCGCGAACACAAATTGACACCCATGCTTGATACACATTGTTTGAGACACTTTATTTCCTGTTTATCGGCAAAAATGTAGCCCTCAACACTTCTACAATAAACAACAAATGTTATTGCTGAAATGCAATTTTTGAATATGCATGTTGATTCTCGAAAGTTGGAATGCATCAGGATCCTGCCTATTATATGATTTCCATGCAAAAAACACGCGGATACCAAGTTGTGAAAATGTTGTAAACTATGCCTATTCTTCCATTTACAACAAACTACGTGCACTTATTATAATCTAAATCAAAGCCAAAGGCCGTTGTTACTTTGACAAAAGAAAAAAAATAAAGAAATAGTATTGAAATAGTCACTGCGGTAACAATTTTTTTTTTCACTTCAGAATATCAGACATGATAATATCAAAGCAAGACTGAAAAACAGTTCATTTCTTAATTCTATATAATCTATAAATCTCATCAAAATCGAGAAAAAAATAAACGGAAGAAAAATTACGTCTTTAAAATATGTGACGTACGTCAGAACATGTCGCTTTGTGTGCTAAATGCTTGTAAAAGCCTAGCTCACAAGGCGTCATTTAGATTGCCGCAATCTGCGTCTCAATAACCTGCGCTAATCATGCATATGAAAGCCATTAATCCATCAATAAACCAGTTTAAAATTCATGTTTGAAGCCTTTGATTTTTTTTTTTTTTTTTCATTTTTAAAAATTCATTTGTAGTGTGCGCCGGAGTCATAATCCGAAAAATTCAGCAAATTGCCATAAGTAGTTCACAACTTAATTACACAATTTTTTCTCTTCTTCTGTTTCTGTTCTACTTAATTATCTACATGTATTTGATGTTTATTCAGTTTTGTTCATTTGGTAATTATCTATTTGTCTTAATTTTTACTCTGAGTCAGTTTAGTTATATAATCAAGAGATTTTTTTGGTATTTTATGTAATTAAAATCATTTAACCTCTTTCATTTATTTCAATAATCACCACTATTTCTTTTTCGTTAATCCAAATAATAGTGATTCGCATACTTTCCTTCACGTTATGTTTATACTTGATATCTTTATACTGGATTTTCCTCATTGCCCTTTAAAAGGGTGACATGAGAAAAGAGAAATTCATAGTCATTGTCAGTGTCATTTTCACAGTCATAGTTATCAAAATATAGTTTGCGCTGTTCATTTTACAATCCATTATCAAAATAAATGTCTTTGTTATGACGCGGAAAAGATCCTGTCAGCCACTATAACGCAGGCCTAACACCAGAGCGGCCTGCGAGTCCAGCCCAAGAAAGCGTATAAACTGCCTCTTGAAAGTTTGATTGGTACATGGGACAGAATAACATACAACATATGGAACAATGACATTAAAGGATTAGCAGTTTATAACAATAAAAATTTGAGAAGGAGAAGAAGAAGAAGGAGGAGGAGGAGGAGAAGAAGAAGAAGAAGAAGAAGAAGAAGAAGAAGAAGAAGAAGAAGAAGAAGAAGAAGAAGAGAAGAAGAAGAAGAAGAAGAAGAAGAAGAAGAAGAAGAAGAAGAAGAAGAAAAAGAAGAAGAAAAAGAAGAAGAAGAAGAAGAAAAAGAAGAAAAAGAAGAAAAAGAAGAATAAAGAAGAAGAATGCCTAACTGTATGGAGATAAAGGCAGGGATGAATCTTTTGTCATCCAATCAATATTCCTTCCTTCCATCCATCCTGTCGACACCCTTTGTCCTCTCTGTGACTCTCCGCCTGGTGAAATGATTGTTCGAAACCAGTCAACACGCTGAATTCACCAAGGGATAATCAATCTTGTCTTGTATGTCTTTACTGATGAATTTTCAACTTTGAGAAGGGAATGGGGGACGGGTTTTAAAAATCACTCGTGATAAATCTCGGCTTGTAGGCCCTACACTCTCAATTTCTTAGATTAGAAATTAATCGAAGTCGGCTGTAATCATGGTACGTGCAATAGGGACGACTCCAAACTTTAGATCTAAAAATTATAATCAGGAAGATTGATTTCTAAATCTATTAGACAAAGATTTTTAATCAAATTTCGAAGTTGTACCTGAATGAAGTCCAAGAAGTTTAGAGTATATCTTTACATATGCAAATGAACTGCAACTTATGAGAAGGGGGGGGGGATAAATCACTTTTGATCTCGGCTTGTATGTCTGTGCCGATGAATTTTTAAGTTTGAGAAGGGAGGGGTGGGTTAAATCACTCCTGATAAGTATAAGCTTGTAGGTCTACAGCTAATGAACTTTAAATTTGAGAAGAGAAAACAGTGGAAGAGGAAGGGGTAATCAGTTTTTGGATAACATGACTTCCAAAAATTCCAAGGAATTATCTCAAGGGCAAGTTCACTACCCTACCGTCTATTATTGCCTATAGAAATCCTGTATACGTACTCCGCATAACTGTCAACTTCGTACATTTTTTCAAAAGGAGACGTACAGAACTGATTTCTTTTTGGATTTTCTGATCTAAACACAACAAAAAAGTAACTCCCCCTAATTCAAACTAGCATAACTTTTTAACGAAAAAGTTTTCTAGCAAAATAATTTGGCAGGAGTGTTTCTACACTTATTGACTAATTTCTGTGTGAAAATAAGATTGATCCGTCAAGTCATGCATGAGTGAGCAGACATTAAAGACAAAAATGTCACTTTTCAAAAGTCACAAGAGTATTTTTTTGGGGGGGGGGGGGCGACTGTGAAACAAAACTTTGGTGAATTTGGTTTATTCCATTGTCTACCCTGTCATGCCTATCCCTGACACTTTTCATATTTATCACAATTGGGGTGTTCACAATTTTTTGAAGAAAGTGATGTTCAGCCCTCCTAAATCTACAAAGACTACAAAGTTTATGGAAAGAATTGGCATCAACCAACATGAGTCAGCACATTATGTGAAAATACCTTGTAGTCTTTTCCAGCATTAAGCAGTTATTTTTTAGCATTTCTTGCTTCATGGTTAAAAATGTTCTCACTCAACCATGACACAACCTCGATAAACATCAACAGCACTTAAATAAACACTAGAAAAGCTTGTTTGACAGAGCCCCCAAAATGACTCTTGTGACTTTTGAAAAATGATATTTTTGCCTTTAATGTCTGCTCACTCATGCATGACTTGACAGATCAATCTCATTTTCAAACAAAATGTAGTCAATAAGTGTAGGAACACTTCTGCCAATTTATTTTGCTAAAACTTCTTCGTTAAACACTTATGCTATTTTAAATTAAGGGGGGGTTACTTTTTTGTGTTTACTTAGAGGATCTATGTCTGTACCAGCGAATTTAGACAATGTTAGAGAAGGAAAGATAGGGGATGATTTCGGGGGGGGGGGGCATTATACTGGATAGGTTAGGTTGGGAGATGTACTCTGAATTAATTCTACTTGGCAACTGCGACGGGAGTTATTTCATTAGAAATTATCAAGGTTTTATTTGCTATCTTGTCCTTCAGATAAGTACGGAGCCCCTAAGGTGACATGACATGTTTTTTTGTTTGTTTGTGTTTTTTTTTTCGTAAGTCGTTCCCACGACTTATAACTCGTTCCCACGACTTATAACTCGTTCCCATGACTTATAACTCGTTCCCTCGACTTAACGAGTTAGTAAGTCGAGGGAACGAGTTAGTTAGTCGAGGGAACGAGTTACGGAAGAAAAAAAAAAACATGTCATGTTACCTTGGGGGCTCCGTAGTTAAGGGTTATGGTTAGCGGTATATCATAGGGTTAGTTCTCGGTTAATTGAAGTAAAGAATTCAATTTTGACCGGAGAGTGCGGAGAGCCATTGTAGTCGGAGCACTGTGTTGTAAATTGGGAATCATGGAGTAATACGGCTATGTAGAGTCTGTATTCTGATTGGCTGAGAAGCACTGATCACTGACTGCTACTATGGTAACTGTCAGTGACTGACAACTTGTCAGTGCTGACACCTTTCATGAAACGGTGCCCAAGCTACAGTTCTTGAAAGATAACGTGAACAGGCAGTTCGTTTAACTGACATCTGACGTAGAGGGCATAATAGCACTATTTGTAGCTGTTCGCTCGTGTAAAATACACTCCCTTTCCTCACAACCACGATAAAAGATTTGAGTTCTACCTGAACAACCTTTCTAAATGAATTCAATGAATTACTTCCCAAGCTCCCAATGTTTATTTCTAAATAGTTAATCTTTAAGTTAGGACGTAATTATTACTAAATAATTCTTTTGAATATTATGTAATAAGATAAATTTCCTGCAATTAATATTTACAGAGGATTAATCTTCTGTCGTTTCGTCTTAAGACACAATCATTTATGTATTTAATGTAAGCTGACAGAGCCGTTATGGAAAGCCTTTAGTAACTGATAATACTACCCTGTATAAATAAAGCTACAATAAAATAATGGAAAGATAAGAGAAAACATAAACAAAAACAAAAAATTACTTTAAAAATCAAGAAAACCGGGCCTACAACAACATATGGCACTTCAAATGCCCCTATAGTATACCATTCATGACAAAACAAATTGTTCAAAAAGACATGCCTAATTTTTTTCCTTTTGTCCTCTTATGCTTATTCCCTCCCCCCTCCCCCCCCCCCCCCCCTATGTAGCATTCCATTCTGTGCTTGATACCCTGATTTTGAAAACACTGCTGTTTTCCGATCTTAGCCACTATCATCCTTTTCATCGTCATCATCATCAAATCATCACCATCATCTTCGTCATCACCAAACAATCTTCTCTAGAACGTATTCTCCTTCGTCATTTGTAATTGATTTCAGATGCGATAAGGCAATTGTCCACTTTTTAATCACAGATAACCAGTTTCGTTGAGGTTGCTTTGGGAGTAATGTTATATTTTGTTTTGTCTTTTGTTGAATTTCATTTTCCTTGCTGGTGTGTCTATGTTGTAAAATCATGCACTATGGAAAGTGGAATTCCTCAGGCGTTGTACTTTCACATGAAAACTGAGAGTGGTTTTCTACAGAATTACTGTGAAAGTCAAAACATCTTTCTTGGATTTTTAACGATCCTAATAATATTGAACTCAACTGCATTCTGGTTACCTTAAATATATAATTAATAATAATAATGATGATGATGATGATAATAATAATAATAATAATAATAATAATAATAATAATAATGATAATAATAATAATAATAATAATAATAATAATAATAATAATAATAATAATAATAATAATAATGATAATAATAATAATAGTAATAATAATAATAATAATAATAATAATAATAATAATAATTATAATAATAATAATAGTAATAATAATAATAATGATAATAATAATAATAATAATAATAAACAATAAATTGATTTAGGCCCTAGGGTTAAGATATACAACCGTTAGATCATTTAGTTGTCATGGATAAATCTTTACAAGCACGTCTCCTTTATCACACTGCTAATCTTTGCTCTTGATCTATAATACTAATTTATTTGTCCTAGATTTCAAAACATCAAGCAGTACAAAGTACGTATTGTAGTATCATAAACGATTTCAAGAAATCCCATACATTTATATGCTGACCGATAAAACTTTTAAGTATGTAGACCTATCATGCCTATAACGTATAATCTGCAAGTGATCTTGTTGGCAAGTGTCTCGATTGTGCCGCATCATAATTATATAGCAAATAGCTTTCCATGGGGATTCGCAGGCAATGGCCAGTGTACCTTGATTAGGCGACAAGGGTACATTTTCTCATCTGAGGGGTGTCAATATAAAGCTTACCCATCTGATATATATATACATGTACCTTTACAGCATATGTGCAAATGTACCCATGGAAATAATACTTATATTCCTCTAAACGTAATTCATTAAATAATAGCATTCTACTGTATTTATTTCATTTCGTCGATGACTTTTGTTTGCAGAATCAAGATCAAGGTGGTCGCTGAAATGGTTGATTTAGACCCCTATGGGACAGGCACGATTACCTAAAAAGTAATCAAAGTGCATGTATCTCCTCTTTAATGAAGCCACTAATATAAAGTTACTCCCGCCGCAAAACAAAACAAACAAACCACCAAACAATGCAAACAATAAATCTGTGGGTATGGCCTTTCTTGAAGAAAGAGTAGACCCCTTTCTCCAAAAGGTGGTAGTTATGCGAAAAAAAAGCGCATACAGGAAGCTCCATTCTTATTTCATTTCTTTTTCTCCGATATTTTTTTATTTTTTACCTTTTTCTTGTTTCCATTTGATCTGCTTCGTCATTTATCCTCCTTTCAGGCAATGAACTTTTTTGTGGGTTCTTTATCCCCTGACCCCAACTCACAAATTATACGCCAGTGCCTGTGCGTACAAAAGGGGTCATGACGTATGATATAGAATATATGATATAGAATAATATGAAAAAAAAGCAGTGTATTTTTCTATAAAAAAAAAACACACCAAGTTTTCCCCAGCAAATATCAAATAATCATAGCTAAACATTATGATAATGCATCTTTAAAAAAGGCAAATTTTCTTCTTTCAAATCACTCGACATTTGTGATTATGCTGCTAAGGACAGTAGAGATATAGCCAGGGCGGCGCCAGAGTATTTTGATGGGGGGGGGGGGGGGGGAGATGACCCATAGGTTAGTTTATTTACGTTTTAGATGACAAAATAGGGGTATTATAGTTACATACAGGGCCGTAGCTAGCGCGGGGGGGGGGGGTGTGGGGGTGTGACACCCCCCCCCCCCCCCTACTGCTCAGGATATCGTCGGTAAATCTGCGCTGCCGTCGGGAAAAATGAAAAAGGGCAGAGAAAAAAAAGAGAAGGGGAAAGAAAAGAAAGAAAGAAAAAGGAGAAGAAGAAAAAGAGAAAAGAGAAACTAAAGGAAAAGGAGTTCAAGAAAAAAGGGAAGAGAAAAGAAAAGAGAAGGAAGAAAAAGAAAAAGAAAAGAAAAAAGAGGGGAAAAGGAAAAGAGGAAAAAAGGAAGAAAATGGATAAGAAAAACGATGATGACAAGGTAATGAGAAGAAAAAGTCTCGGAGAGAGAAAGAGAGGTTCCGAGGTTGTGCTTGCGGGTATGGTGCAGACGTTGAGTCGGGGGAATGATGGACCATGTCGGGTCAGGAAGGGCTGTCCCGGCTGTACTTTGTCGGGTATTCTTGCTTGATCCTTCATCATCCTTGGCAAGTTTTGATATTACGCAATTGGCGCGCTCTCTGTATACTGACGATAGTGTACCGTGATGATGGGGTCGTCCAGTAATCGGGTTACCCAGCCCTCCGGCGAGTCCGGGCTGGAATCTACAGTGTTTATAGAAAATATAGCATTATTTTATCGGTCGCTCGCTTCGCCTTGGTAGGAACAGAATGGTTTCAGACGGCAAGCGAGGTACCCAAATATTTGACATATAGGTGATCGAATATTATTTGGATATCTTATTTTTTGATGACGAAATAAGAATTCTACCATTAAGAAGAGTGTATAATTTGCCTCGCTCGTGTAGATGATGGATGGTTTCGTCTTTTTGGCAAATAGACAATCGAATACATGATTTGGATATCTTATATGTTTAAATGTATTTTGATGACAAAATAACACTCATTCTATGGAAAAGGGTGTATAAATTTTCTCACTCGCTGCGCTCGCTCGTATATTATTCACATACGGGATCGTTTAGGAAAAGCAAAAGAATTCGGCAAGCGAAGTTACCGAATATATGATTTAGATTTCTTACTGGCCTAAGTGTATTTTGACGAAATAGCTTGAAAAAATAATGATTAAATCATTGGCATAAATCCGGAGGGGGGGGGGGATATATAACCAAAACTTTTTAGAGAATAGGATGGCGCGTACAAATATATCCCCACTTTTCGAAGAAGAAATGTTTCGATCAATCTGTTGTCGAAATTCTTCATAAACGACGGTCATAGTAGTAAAATTTATATTAGAAATGCTATTAAAAAGCGGAGATAGGATGGGAGAGTATATGTGTGGGTGTGTATGTGTACTCATGTGTGAGTTCGCGCTAGAAATTTCGGCAAAAGATTTCGATCAACCCCCCTCCCCCTCCTTGAAACGGATTTACGCCGATGGATTTTCATGGCAGAATGGCTTTGCCATACTCGGGTATCAAAGAAGCGTGACATAAATGACCAAATGCAGCTATGCAAAATTCAAATTGAAATATACTGAAACAGAATACTGACATAATAGAATTACATGTATTATCAAAACAAAACAAAACACAACAGAAGCTTTAGACAAGAACAAAATTCAACAAAAAGGTAATTTTCTGAAATTCTTGACAGTGTCACTGTGTGTAGAATCAATGTCAATATTGTCCTCCTTTTCGTTAAGATGCTTTCTCGAAAGTATTTGGCCTAAAACCAACTAATTCCCCAATTTCCAGTAATCATGAAAAATAATCATGACAATATCTTCTGTACATGCAATTTTGTATAAATGTAAACACCATATGTGATAAGAAAGAAAATTCCTCTCTAGTTTGAGATTATATGTTTGTAATGGACGCTCTGAAACTATACAATGATTAATTTCACTAAAATATTCAAAGATATTAACCCAAACAAAACAAAATATAGATGACTGTAAAGCATGCAGTGGCGTATAGGGGGGGGCAAGGGGGGCAAGTGCCCTCATAATCCTTGAGTAATGCCTGAGGTCACCCCTCAAAGAGTGAATATCACAATTTTTACCTTAATTCACTCTTAATTCACTCTAAATGCACTCTCTTCTGAAATTCACCCCTAACAGAGTGAACGCGTTCACTCTTTATTTAAAAAAGAATACTGCTCCCCCAGTATTGGCTATTACAGCATTAGCAAAGGTTAAACATATGAACGAAATCTAACATCTAATAAGGGCGGCACTTGGAAGGGGCGCAAAAGACGCAAGAGAAAAAGATAAAGGAGAAGAAAAATGAAGAAAAATCACAATGATTATGATCTTTAAGGAATCTGCAGGGTAAATGCATCGAAAATAGAGTTTTTGAGGATTTAAAATGCCACATTTTGCTAGAGTTCGGTCGCTTTGCTCCCTCGCATGAATGTATATCATGGGCTTTTTTAAATAGCTTTTTTTTTAAGGGTTCAGATTTTGAAAAAAAAAATGGTGCAGTTGTCGTTGCTTTGCTCCCTGATCATAAGTTTAATCTGCCTCTTGCTAAATACTGCAACCCCAGTAAAATACAGTATTTGAAAAGGTTAAACATTTGAAAGAAACCTAAATTTTTTGTCGCCTTCCTATCAAAATCGACTATTTCTTAAGGTTTTTCCTTAATTTTATTCCCAATTTAAAAACTGGGAAAATAAAAACTGTTTATCAATATCTAATTTCGATCTTCTCTCATACCATTCAATTTCAGTGGTCAATCATTTGCGTCAATTGCCAAATTTCTAGGGTAAAATGAGCAAGAAATTGCGTTTTTACGTATTATTATTTCTTATAATTCGCCAATTGGTCGCTTCGCTCCCTCGCTTGTACCATACGTTTGGGCACTCGGGGGGGGGGGGGGGGGTGGGGGGAACTTCACTGTTTGCCCCGGGCGCCATAATACCTAGATACGCCACTGCAAGCATGATAATATGTCACTATTCTAACTAAGCAAATACAATTCATTTTTTTTCCTTCCTGATTACACTACGTTTTCATGAAATCCTAATATATATACATGTGCTTTAATGCTATCAATACCTGCCCTAATTCATTACACACTGTTTAAGTTCTATATAATTTGTATTCTTAGGCCTTTATATCAAACATGACTTTTATAGACAACATCCGAAATTATGCAGAAAATAATATTAGTAATACAGTCTCCGTTTTACCAACCGCTCCTCCTCCAATTCCGCTAAATATTACGGGCTATGGGTCAACTTCTTGGATAATGATGATGATAATAATAGTAACCATTGTAGATGATAATGATGATGATGATGATGATAATATTGATTATAACAGTAATAATCTTATTTTGATAATAACAATGAAATGTGTTCGTTAGCAAGGGTAGCCTCTTCAGTATTGTTCTCTCAAAGGGACTTGTTATGATACTATCAATTACCCGGGCTTGAAACCCTTTTTCCATGGGTGCTAAAATATTTAAATTTGCTTCTACTCGGTAATCCTTGTAATGCACTTGAATGGAGGGTAGAGCAAATGCAGATTAATGTTTTGCAAACATGAACTCAGCACCTTGACAGAATTTGGAAACGTGTAAGAGATTCGAACCCCATACTATGTGCTTCATAGTCAGGGGACGAGTCCACGATAGCTCAGCAGGATGAATAATACAAAACGGAAATTTACACCCAGTCTTCCCCTCCACCCCCGTGAGTGGAACATTCTCTGCTTCAGGCAAAGAGGGCACCCGTTGATATCGCGAGGATGATGACGGTCCCCAGGAATGCCCCGATGTCGATGAACAGGAAGAGCCGGGATTTAGAGCCATCTCCCTCCTGCACGTGAATGAGATGCAGAAAAAATCAGAAAAGGTAATATAAAGGTAGTAATCATTTTTACACCTATCAAAATTTTTGCCTCTTTAAGAAATATTAATGACTGCATAATCGTATACGTAATGCAGAGACGATGATAGCCGACCGGTCAAAGTAACGACCGTTCAACCATTATGATTAGAGAATCTAGATGTCCTATAAAGGAGAATGGAAACCTGGGGAAAAATCAATTTCAGTAATAAAAAGAGAGGATATGGAGAGAAGTAATTTTTTAAAAAGTTCCATCAAGAACGGTTTCGAAATGAGAAAGTTATGAAAGTTAAAAGGACTCGATTTTACTTTCTCTGTCTATCCTCAAACTAGCAATGTTGCTTCAAAATGGTAGGTTTAGCAGAACATCTCTCAATATGTTTTGTATATAAATTTCATTTTTTTCTCCATTATCTCTAAAGATGCCGCTTATCTCTTGTGAACTCAACATATGTTGTGTCAAATACATTTTCCAATGATATATCGTGAGCTAAGAAGGAGACAAGCTGCACCTTCTCTATCCTCTTTTCATTAAAATTGATTTTCTCCAGGGTTTTGGTTTCTTTTTAAAACAGCCCCAGACCATTATTCGACCGGCCCTAAAGATAAAATGCTGAGCGGCCTGCGGGGGAAAAATTCCCAAACTCCCCATGGCCAGTTCGCCCCTGTCCGCCCCAGTCTGCCCCTAAGGAACCTTATAAAGATAATATTAATGTTTAATTAAAGTAAAAGCTTCAAGGCGTGAAGACAAAAAGGACACTGTTTTGTAAATGTGGATAATATGAAATGATATATTTATTTTATTTTTAAAAAATCAGACCTGCAAGTTTCCTGGTAGATCCTTGGGATGGAAGCGGTAGATGAGACCGTTAACGATGATCACGGCAGCAGTGATCAGCATCCCACCGATGAGGAACCGACCGAGCCTCGTCGTCGAGTAACTGGGGACCTCGCCGCTGAGTGCTGCGGATAAAACCACGAGGGCAACGAAGACAAAGCCCGAGAAGACGATCCGTTCCCCCGCCGACGACGGTCCGATCAGGAAGACAATGAGGATAAGCCAGGTCGCGATCACGGAAGAGGCGATACGACCGTGACTTTCTCTTCGGCGTAGGGTCAGGTGGAAGGTTAGATCCTCGTATACATCATCGCAGCATGGGTATGATATGACATTTTTCATGACTGATGTATTGACAAGGTCCCACACAGGGTGTGTATGGTAATCCTCCAAATCAATCGTATCTGCCGATGGGTTTATGGAAATTCTGAGGTTGTCATACGTCCACGATCCAAATTTAAGGTGACAGTCCTATATGAATCAGATATTGTTTAGACAATGCTAACATTAATGATTGCTATAACTGAATTGGCTGTGTTTAAACAATATGCAACAAATCACAATGGGCATGGTCCTAAAGTAGGTCTTCTTGCTCTACCTACCGACTATCTTCTTCAGGTTTCTAAGCGTAGAAAAGAATTCAAAGAATAAAGAGAGAGAGAGAAAAAAAAGATGGGGAACATCGAAGAACAAAAGCAACTTCCAAATGAAAGAATGTCTAATAAGATGAATTTTAATAAGTGTTGTGAAAGAATCTATGGTAGGGACACATGAAGTAAATTAAGGAGATTGCGCCAGATTTTGTGGGCAAGAGAAGAAAAGGCACAACAAAATATGACTGTCCGCCGAGACGTGGTTTGTTTTTCTAGAATTTTAGTAGTTAGCGCTTCATCAAATCACACGAATTATCTTGAAAGATCATTCGTGTCGGCAGTGGCGTAGACAGGTTCTTACACCTGGGGGGGGGGGGGTGATTTGCCGTTCACGAGAAATCGAGGATCAATTTCGTATAAAGATTTTTTTTTCCATACTGTTTTAATCTGATTTCATGAACAAAATATATAACAACTCAATTTAACATTTCAAATCACATAATATAATATTTTACATTCCATATTTTGACTTTTTTCACTAACTTAATATAAGCATGAATCATATATAACTTAAAAGAGAAACAATGAAATCAGTTATTATAAAAAATGTTGAAGCACCACTCCTCCCCCCCCCCCCGCCCCAACAAAAAGTCTTCCCTTGTATACAGATACACACACACACGCACCCCCTCACACACACACACACACACACACGCACACACATACACCCGAATGCACAGCACCGGCGTAAATCCACTTTGAGTGAGGGGGGGGGATCATCGACATTTTTTGCCGATTTTTTGTCTGTCGAACTCACACCTAAGTATAAACACACGCCCCCATCCACCTGCACAGACCGCGAGCGAGCCAAAACTTACCACTTTTCTGGTTTTCAATCGCATTTTCGAATAGAAATTCTATAATATGATGAGCGAGCGAAGCGAGCGAGCCAAAATAACTAGCGCCGAAATTACCCAGAAGTAATATAAATAACTACATAAATCAGAATAACGATCGATATAGTTATGATAGTAATCGTCATTTCAGTCACATTAACGATATGATGATAACTATTATTATTATCATCTGTATAATGATAATAATAATAATACATTACTAATTATTATTATTATTATTATTATCATTATCATTATTATCATTATTATTATTGTCATTGTTGTTGTTATAATGATAATAATAATTATCATTATTGCTGTTCCTATCATTTCGTCGCCGCTTTCACGAACCGGCACACTTAGCATTCGGTGCGAAAACTTGTTTTCGAGATAATCGCATTTAACCCCAACTTTTATAGGCTATCGTGGTCGGATGCTCGAAAAAATTCACATGTGATGAGTACAGATTCTGAATTTTAAGATTTGCTAATATTTTTTCCATATAACTCCTTTTTTCTATGAAATAATCACTCTCTACTAAGAGTGTCAGTTCGTGAAATCCGCCTTTTTCTGAACGCGCACTTGTTGTGTACTAAGCGTAGATTTCACGAACTGGCACAGTATCATGAGTGTCAGTTCGTGAAAGCCATCTAGGCAATGCACGCGCTATGCGCCAATCATGCACTACGCGTTACGAACCGGCACTTTATGCAATAACCACTGCACTTTCAATACATGTATGTATTACGCTGTTTCCCAGTACAGTAGGCCTACTATGCCCATAATCATCATGGCCACAAAATATTTAAAATCAAAATGTACAAACAGAAAATGCTTCCAAAATGTGCCACCCCCCCTCCATGAATTTTGGATTGAAAAATAGAGCTAAAGGGTGTTTGCTCTTGTATAAGTCCTTCCGAATTTAGGCTTCAAAGAGACGGACCAGTATATCTAGTTTAAAAAATCATTTTGTTTTCGTTTTCGAGGGGGATCCGAGGGGCGTCACTAGGAAAAGATTTTGTGCCCCTCCCACCCCCTCCCCCATGTGAAGTCCTGATATGACAGTGAAGCGGGCATGAATCATGAATAGGGAAATTCATATATTATTTGTCAAGCTTCCTTCCCCTATCTTCCCATCTCTCTCTCTCTCTCTCCCTCCCTCTCTCTCCCTCCCCCTTCTATCACCCCTCTTTCTCCCATTTCAAAGCTACATTCATTGTCCTATATTCATATTCCTTTGCCCCATTGATTTTGATTTTCTTTGTACATGATCTATATTTATGTAATGACATGAACATATACATTATCATATCAACAACAACAAAAAAAAAACATACCCTCCATTCTTGTCTCAGTGAAACATGCTCTCTTTAATCATAATACTTCCTTCAAACATCAAATCAGTACTTCAGACGACTTAAGCCTTTAATTTCAAAAGAAATTAATTTGCATTTCAGTTCATTAAACAACATGGCTAAAACATACAACTTAACAAGTTATATGATTTCAATTATTCCATGTGACTGTATAGGCCAATAAGCTTTAATAGTCATTTCTGGTATACTAAAAACCAGCTTCAGCAATAACAATGGAAACAATTTGTTGCAAAAATTAGACTGAAGTCCGATTTTATGATGCAATGTAATTTGCATCTGAAATACAAATACTAGCAATCAGCTTTACATTAGTTCCACATCTGAAATTTGGTAATTGAAATATGTTAATCCATTTAGATACTAAATTCATGAAACAAATACTAAGACATAAGGCAACAGAATATCAATGAAAGCTATAAAGGAATGATATACGCGTAATTAGAATGTCATTTTCGAACCTTACTCAATATAACCGATGATATATTTTGATATAACATGTTCATCCTAATGCTATTTTATCTTAAGTCTGTCAATTTCAAGTCTTAATATCTCACGTATATATGTATGGTTGAAGTTATATCGATCTCAAGGTCTTTTTAATGCACTGGTACACCGCTTTACTAGATCTTAGAAATTACACATTGCATTACATTTCGTATGTTATAACCATTCTATAATAGTCCATTAGGTTCATTCTATTGACATCTATTAAATGTCTGTCTCAAATTAATGTCATACTTCATTTACAGATCACTAGCATACATGTACTCGAAAAGGAAATTTTTTATCATAAGGGGACTTGGTAACTAAAAAAAAAAAAAAATGAAGTTTATGGCCTCCATGCTGTCAAGGCATGTAATTATGTTATAAATGAAGCCCTGAAAATACAACTCAAACGCATCATCATGAGCTTCTTATAAAATAAATAATAAAAAGTGAGCGAAATGCAAGGCCAGACTGTTTCCCTCATAGACTGATGTTTAAGTGTACCCCAGTACGGTTTCATAAATGGCGGTATGTACATTATACACGTTGGCTTATATATCTTGACAGTTTTCTGGTTTTGAAAAATATTCCTGTGTGTTTGTTTATCCCTTCTATCCCCTCTGAACATCTTAACAAAGCTCACACATTAATATGCAAGAGTTGTTTAAATCACAAAGTTATAAAATCATTTTGATATTTGTCTGAATTTACTCTCCGTCAATGGCAGATATTGCAGTCATGACAGTACATGTTCATGAAGTTTGACATTAATCAAATAGAAAATTGTACATTACTTTGTCACTTGCAGGGGACACAGTTTCCAAAATTGTAATCTTCAAAACATCAAGGTAAAACGTTGAAACCACTAAGATCAGATTTGATTGTTAATCACTCTGCAGTGCTATATATACTGTGACAAAACTAAATTATTAGCTGAATTCAAAGGTTTCTAGATATTTTGTTAATCACTCTGCAGTGCTATATATACTGTGACAAAACTAAATTATTAGCTGAATTCAAAGGTTTCTAGATATTTTCAAAAGCAACCCTGTGCATTAATAGCTTAATAACCTCATTATTTACCTATTCCTTGTCAGATAACACACCATGTCCACGCAGAAGTTCCGCATTTCTGAAAATTTAATGACTTGTTTCATTTGCCTGTTGGCGAGTATTTTCCTCTTTTGTGAATTTTCTTCTGATGTGGTTTATGATGAAGTCAATGTATCCATACTTAAAAAGGTGTAAAAAGAATAGGACAACTTGAAATAAATGAATAGGTATTAATATCTAGGAGTATGAATCAAACTGTTTGCACTCAAATAAAACCATACTAGGGTCCATGATAAAACCATGTCCTGACTTATAGCTGGTGAGCAGTGCTGGCTGGTAAGCTTATTTAATTCAACTGAAATTCCAAATCAGCTTGAAGTTACCCTTTCGTAAATGTTATATTCTGTTTCATTGATGTTATTAAATATGAAAAACTAACTGTACTATAACTTGGAAAGTCAAAGGTTCCTGAATGTGTTACATCATTAACATGGATGTTGCTAGGTCTGGATGTGTTCACCATTAGCAGGGATGTTGCTAGGTCCTGGATGTGAGTGATCATTAGCAGGGATGTGCTAGGTCCAGGATGTGTTTCACCATCAGCAGGGATGTTGATAGGTCCTGGATGTGTTTTATCATTAGCGGGGTTGTTGCTAGGTCCTGGATGTGTTTCACCATAAGCAGGGATGTTGCCAGGGATATCGCTAGGTCCTGGATGTGTTTCACCATGTGTTTCAACTTAGCAGGGATGTTGCCAGGTCCTGGATGTGTTTCACCATAAGCAGGGATGTGCCAGGGATATCGCTAGGTCCTGGATGTGTTTCACCATGTGTTTCAACATTAGCAGGGATGTTGCCAGGTCCTGGATGTGTTTCACCCATTAGCAGGGATGTTGCTAGGGTCCTGGATGTGTTTTCACCATTAGCAGGATGTTGCTGGGTCCTGGATGTGTTTTATCATTAGCAGGGATGTCTGCTAGGTCCTGGATGTTTCGTTATCAGCAGGGATGTTCCATATAAGCATTGATGTTCCTAGCACCAAACCTCAGCAGGTAGAGATACATAGTGACGACCTTGTTGGCGGCACAGCCTAACAAATGAGAATGAATGTGGGGGAAAAAGTGATACATAATCTGATGGCAATATGAAAAGAAACCAATACAATTTTCAGTTTTATCCATCATTTTCTAGATTATTGCTTTTCAGAAATATATAACCAAGAATATGGATTACATAATATACCTCTCAACCTTTCGACTTAGAACCAGAAACAAATAAAAAATGATGAAATGATTAATGCCGTAAAATGTATTTGCCAAGATGAGTGAATGAACACAATATTTTTTGTCTCGATTACGATTATTTTCGTGTTCAAAGTAACAGGAAGAATGGAATACACAAGGGGTAACATCACAGCATAAACCCTTGTATATCATTATTACAGAGAAGTATATTTTGCTTACCAATTGCTGATATGATACTGAATGTGATCCTCGTCATCCTCGTCATCATCACTGTCATCTGAAACTGTGGTTTGTGTGGGCCTATCATGATGACCACGTTGAGAACTTTCCCGTCCACCATCTCCTTCTTTTTCTCACCTTACTATGTTCCCTTCTTATCTTTGGAGTGGGCTTTTCTCTTGGATGACACATGAGGTCCAACATTAACATAGGGCAGGCCATCTCTTTTCCACTTGCCAAGTACATCAAAATGTTCTATTTTGGAAATAAAGATGGGAGAGAAAAACAGAGGTTTTCATCTCAGGTGACGAACCTTTCACAGAAAGTATATAGTCCTACACCTGAAGCTTGCCAACTTTACATCTATAGTTTTACTCTACGAATCATGAGCAAAAACAGTTTATGAAAAAGATTTATCCGCTGTTAACATTAAGATGACCAAATGAAATTAAGAAAAGAGCCGAGGGTGATTGATTTTTTTAATTAGATTATTTTAAAAAAACTCAACAAAGTAAATAGAGGACCTTACCTTTTCCCCATTTTCATATTTCACCTTTCTGATAAAAGACCACACACTATGCAGACTCTGTGAAAGAAAGAAACAAAAAACATGTTCATAATATTTTTGACTGAACAATGAACAAGCCTACCTTTAGACTGTTGTTTATTCTTTACTGTGGTAAGAGAACAAAATGTATTTTTTTAAAATCCTCTTTGGGTGGATAAGATATCGAATTACTTTTATTACATCTTTAACAATTATAAGACCTCCCAATCTGCAAAGACATAATTATCAGATCCAGTGGTTTCACATTTTCTGGTGAACTGTTCCCATGAACACCCCTCCTCAGTCCAATTACATGCGTATTAGAAGTTCTGACCAAGGATAAGCTCTCACTCTGATGATTTAATTGGTCCAAGCCCTGTCATATTGAAAGAAAATATAGATTTACAGAATACAGATCTGTCTTCAAAAAGAGGGGTCAATCTGAAGTAGATGTTGAATTACTAAAGTAACTAAGACCTCCAGTAGGCCCTACAAAGTATCAGCAATATCCATACATGTATTTTTTAAAAACCCTAGTAATGCCAGAACTTAGAAGTTAATAAGCCTACAAGCTAGCAGATCTATGATTTGTTCATTATGCATGACCGTATAGCCTAGGTAACAGGGGCATGCAGTGTTGCCTCCGATCCCCCAGAAATTCTTAAGACTTTACATTCTTTACCAAAAAATTCCCCCAAATCCCCCAAAGATTGCATCAAATCTCTCTATGCCCATCATTGGCTCCTTTGTTTAGATACTTTTGATACTTTTTTGTTTTTAAACCCCTTTGTTGTTATATTCTTGCCCCCCTCCCCCCCCCCCCCCCCCGAAAAAAAATCTGCAGGGATCTAGACTACAGCCAGGTTATCATCGTCATTATCGTTATCATCAGTATTATTATCATCATTATCATCTTATATTATCATTCAATAGTACATGAATCACAATGATTTGGATTGTACGAGGCGTCTTACTCCTGAGTCTTACTCTTAGACAGATTATGAAACCCATCCTCGAGGAAGCCATTATTCGCAATGTGCGGGACTACATGGATCGCTTGGGGAAAAGTGATTTGTTTTGTGTTTTGCTTCGGTTCTAGGTTAAAAAGAAACATATTATGGGCGAGCAGATCATCACACCTTCAATATAAAATACTTTAAAATGACATTCTACTTACTTCTACATCAGTGAAACGATGTGAATGATGAAAAGGGAATAATTCCTATTCAGTGCCAGTTCGTGAAACCACAGCCAAATGTAGAGAAGACATGTTGCATCTACGCGCATTAACGTAAAACACGCGCGCTGCTGTTCGGATTTCACGAAGTGGCACTCAGTTAAGAGTGCCGGTTCGTGAAGTCCAAATTTCGCAGAATCGGGAATTTTTGGACACAGGTGATTTTAACAATGCCTTTATCTCGAAAAATAATCAAGATCAGGAACTGAAATTTGGTGAACATGTAGATTTTTACATTGCCTTTCATAATATGTAAAAACCTCAAAACCCAAAATTTACACGTAAAATGGTTATTGTGCCGGTTCGTGATATCGGCGACGATTTCA
>CM057158.1:27950427-27964582 GCA_029962745.1 Echinometra lucunter
ATTATTGCTGTTCCTATCATTTCTAAACATGTTAATTCAGTTTAATTGTAAGCATACATCCTTCCCTAAAACCTGGGGGATGATTGTACATGTCATCCCCCCCCCCAACTTGTGAGGTGGGGGGATGCATACCCCTCATCCCCCCCCCCCCCCCCCCGCTGGCTACGCCCTTGCGTGTCGCATTGTTCTCCAACTTTCAATCAACCGTTTATCTCATTTTCTATTATTTATCGAAAGTGATGTGGTACTAGCTAGAAAGGATTTCCAGATTATTTTTTCAGGCAGCAAAATAAAACTTTATAAAATAGATCAAGTGTGGCATGTTTGGTTACATCATTTCTACACACGAACGGTTCAATTTTGCACCCTTCAAATGCAACACTGGGAGTTCCTTTATGGGTACAACTTTGCACCCTAAGAAGCATTTTGCATCTTTAAAGGTGCAGTGAGCTACTTTTTACACCCTTTAGGGAAGGTGCAAATTTGCACCCTTTTGAATGTAAAAAAATTATGCACCCTTAAAGGTGCGAAGTTACATCTTCAAGGGTTCAGGCGGGCATTTCCGGGTGCAAACAAGAATAAAAGGGTGCATCTTTGCACCTTTTCAAGTAAGGTGCAAGACTGCACCCAAATGGTGCTGCCAGGGGTTGCCAGTGCTGCATTTAAGGTGAAAAATTGAACCTTTCATTCTAAACATGCTAAATGTGTATACTTTTTTTTTAAATTCCTTACGTGAGTGTCGTAGGGATAATCTCTGAGGTCAGTATCACAGGCTGCTTTAATCAACATGGGTGGAAGATAGTAAACGAATCCCGTGTTGTAGAGGAGAACTGAAACATCGGCCAGTGATTCGGGTGGCGAATGACTAGGAGATCGAGACAAGAATAATATGAATATGGAAGGCATTAGGTCACTGCTGATCCGGGTCTCTTGTGAAAGACAGTGAGTATCGTCCAGGACCAAGACGGAGCTTTTCTTTCTGAAGCCAGCCGCACACTATACGATCCGACTGCGACCCGATTTTCTAAAAAATGGCATTTAGCATTAGTATGAAAGCTTAAACAAGTAAAATTATCTTATTTGAAGTTCAGAATAATGATAGGAATATTAAAATAGATTTTTTTTTTGTTCACTGCGAACCTTGTGGCTGGAGTAAAAGCCAAATCGGCTTCAAATCGTAGCCGATAGCAAGATTTCTATGATGCCACTATACTATTCGGAATTGAGTTTGCTTTGTACCCATACAAACCCACTCTTCCACTCGTGTAACCTCTTAAAGATTCACGACTTATTTATCTATAATCTTGGGATTTTCATGTTCCAACTTACAATGCGTGAACTCCCCAACCCCATATCTTCTATGTCTGTCATGAATTATTCAGTTTACTCTTATTCAACCAGACAAAGCCATTTTTATCACCTTCCACGTACTCGAACAGCACTAGCCCACAATACAATTATATTTACTGGACCAAAACTATGGAATGACCTCCCGCCAGAATTAACTAACAGCAGCTCATTGTATACATTTAAACGCAAATTAAAACTATCCCTCCTAAATACTTACGCGATGGCTCCTTAGTCCCTTTAGTTCCTTAGGTGTGTGTTTTGTTTGTTGTTTGTTTGTTTACCTTGCACTTTTCTTTTTTTTTTCTTTTTTTTCTTTTAAAAAAAAATAGATCTCTCAAAATAACACGCAAATATCACAGACTTTCCTTTAACCCTTCTAGGGAATCTTTAATTACAACCTCAGATTTTTATTATATTCCCTCATATTTCACTTTTTAAAATAGTTTGTCTTAAGCTCATGGTGAATATATTAAGGTCTACGTCTTTGTATGTTCCAGTTTCCCCCTTTGTATTATGAATCGTCTTATTTATGATGTCATCCATATGTACATTTATGTATTACTTCTCACTTGCATGCATGTATCATCTTTTTATGTGAAATATGAAAATACACTGAAACTGAAACTGAAACTGAAACTTTAATTCCTACAGGGAGGCTCGCAATAGCCCGAAATTTCCATTTTTGTAATCATACTACTTTTAGAAACTTTGATCATAGATTTCACATGTTTGAAAGTTCATATCAAATGCTTTTACAATTTTTTTTCCAAAATCGGATCGCAGATGGGTCGTATAGTGTGCGGCGGGCTTTAGGTTCTGCACACAAAACGCTTCATTTCGATTACCTGCTAATAGATGGGGCGCAAGGAAAGGGAACCTCTGCACCAGTACTTAAAACTTTTTTGCACTGTTTGCTTTGCAATTACTTTTCAAAGGAGATCACTCTTCATGGTGATCAAAAGGCAGTATCAGCAGTATCAGTCACTGATAAGGTCTTAGCGTCACGGAAACGCTTCGTGTTAGCCCGGCCCGTACGGAGCGTTAATTCTCTGCAATCGAATGCCCATGAAGTGTCATACAGATGCTCTGAATGTGGATTACGCTGCGTTCGACGTCCTACATTTAAACTTGTTCGAAATCTAAATAGACTGTCAGTAGGGGAATGGCGTGGCATTCTACAGAAACAAATAGTCAACAACCCGAGCGTCTATGGTCTATCTGAAAAACTTGGTGAAGAACTGGCGCGTTGACTAGCGCAGGTAGTGACGCAGTCGCAGTAAATCCTGGTGGGCAACCACCATCATC
The DNA here is from genome assembly GCA_029962745.1 of Echinometra lucunter. NCBI lineage: Eukaryota > Metazoa > Echinodermata > Echinoidea > Camarodonta > Echinometridae > Echinometra > Echinometra lucunter. The sequence continues at coordinate 27,953,083 of CM057158.1, forward strand.
CTTTCAAATTAATGTCAATGACGTCAACCATATCAAATTATACTATCAAATTCAAAAGAAAAGAAACAAATGATGTTGTCTAGAATCCAAATGTGATTTTGTTTAGCTAAATGACCCTCTATTTCACTGACCCAAACTATTACAATAAAGTAATTGAAATAACGCATTGTGCGGAGCAATAATTTGGAATAGCAATATTGACAATGCATAGATTGAATGACTTGCACTGAATGAACATTGACTGACCATCTATTTACCAATGATTTACCAATGGTTTATCATCTATTCACCCATGATTTATCATTATTTTATCACGGATTTACCTATGGTTCACTATAAGTTTACCTGTGATTTACAATGATTAAACTCCCAACTATAAACTGTCATTTCCCTGTACCAATGATCAGGACTACATGCCTACCTGTTGTACAGAGTGATATCAGGAATCGAGATTTGCGAGGAAGGTACGCGGAAAATAGAGATGTTTTCATATTCTGCCGGATTCCACGTCAAACGTGTGTCCTGCCAAAACTGAAATTTTTTTTTTTTTCCCAGTATTTTTCCCTCCACAGGGATTTTATTGATTTCAATAGCAACACATTAACAAATATAATACAAGGTACATGTACATCACTTTTATACATTGTAAATACAGTATACATTATTCAAACACGTATTCTTCGTTGAACTGTCGAGTTTCAAATGCATTCAGATATGAAACAGAATTAAAGAAAAAAATGTAAATATACATATATATATATATATAGAGAGAGAGAGAGAGAGAGAAAGATGTCCCCTCTGTTCAGACCTGATGAAGGCCATGTTGGCCGAAAGCTTGCCATAATAAAAAGGACATGATCGAGAGCTACGTCAGCTTCATTTCATTTATTTTCTTCCAATATATATATATATATATATATATATATATATATATATATATACATACATACACACATACATACACATACATACATATACAATTTCTCATCTTTTTAATATTGGTGTATACAGCAAATGAGGTCTGAATACTACGAGTTATTTGAAAAACAGGAAAAAATACAGCACGAGTCGACACCTCCGGTCACCTGTCCGCACCATTCAGCCGGAGAATAACAAAAAAGAAATGGTACACTAACCATATTGTTCCGACCGAACAGCGCGAACACGAACACTAAGAAAGCCAACCGGTACTGTATAAATAAGTCGAAATAAAAAATACATCGTCATGTAAATAACTCTCTAAACAGAAACCATTTTCTTGCAAATAAATCTTTTTTACAATTTGAGTCTGCAATGTACTTTTCGTTTTTGACATAATTTACAAGCGATACTTTAATATTATCAAAATCAGGCAGTTGTCTCTTCATTTTGCAAATATATACCATCTGTCGCACTACTATCAATATACAGTTTAATGCATCATTATTTGAACCTCGTAAACCAAATAATTTATCTTGAAGTGAGAATATAATTCTATTTCCGGTTCTATTGTAAATCCAGTGTTCCAACCTATCCCAAACATGTTTAACATGCGTACATTCACATAGAAGATGGATAACTGTTTCGCTCTGTTCGTTACAAAAAGTACATTCTTTTGGGGGGGCTAAATTCATTTTAAACAGTAAATCATTTGTATATAATATGCGTTGCAATATCTTAAACTGGAACCATCGTAAGCCAACGTCTATCGTACAGTTAAAAGCAATAGAACAATATTCTTCCCAATTCTTGTCATTCAGATCAAAAATACATTTCCATTTAAGAAAGCTTCTGCATTCTACTTTCCTTTTCTTCAAGAAGATTGCATAGATGTGTGCACATCCCTTAATGTGTTTCATAACAAGTGCCATTGTATCTGGAAAAAAGGGCTGTTGCACCCTGTTAAAAGTTGTGCATTTGTATCCTTCTCGAATTGCATCACATAATCCACGATAAAAAGAAAATTTATTTGCATATTATACTTTTCTTTAAGATCTTTCAGAGAGAGAAAAATGCCATTTGAATCTAATATATCATTGACAAAGCGGACACCCTTTTTACACAATGTTTTGTTATAGATTGCGCTATTACCTAATTTAATGTAATCATTATTCCATAACGGTTGACATGATATTTTGTCATAGTGAATGGATAAAAGTGTACTATAAGCCGTGAACATCTCTTTCCAAAAAGGATTTTTTGTTTTATTTGCCATTTCTCGAAAATAGGTATTTCCCATATATAATTTCAAGTCTTGTCGTTCAGGCAAAAAAGATTGTAAAAGACAGAGGATATTACTATCAATGGAACCATTTACCAATTTCTTCATCCAGGAGATTTTCAGTGATTGGCAGTGTATGTTTATATCTATCATTCTGACTCCTCCGTCTGAGTAACTTTGCGACATTTGATTTCTACTTACTTTATCAGGTTTTTCCCCCCAAATGAATCTATAAAACTGCGCGTTTATATCTTTCAAAAATTGTTCATCTGGATTTGGTAGAGACAAAATAAGGTAGTTTAATTTGGATACCAACAGTGATTTGACAACTGTAACTCTTCCAAGAACAGTTAAGTGTCGTTTTAACCAAGATGTCATTTGACTTTTAATCTCTATAAATTTTTCATGATAATTTTGAAATGTCATTCTGTGCAAATCCGTACAGAAGTCTATACCTAGATATCTGAAATAATCACTGAATACCCAATTTAGATTCTTATTTAAAAGAACACCATCTTTCTTGTTTTTATATCTCCCAATCCAAAATGTCATGACAGCGAGTTAGTTAGATGCACTTGCCTGATGCAGAATGAAGCCGATAACATGAAATTTATAAAGTCATTTAACCCTAAAAGTTGGGAAGCATAATTGTTTTTTGAAAACGTGGTTTGGAAAGGGTCAATGTTCCCTCATCAAGCATTATAACTGCATGGATAATTATGAATTATATCAAAAGAAAAGGGATGAACTACACAGCACCAAAATGAATTTATGCAGTTCTGATTGTATTGAGGTAAGGGGTAATAGTTATAGGTTTCCTTTTCATCGACACAAAGTGTACATTCACTCCTCTTACCATTTTTGACCATACGCTCATGTGAAGGGCTCCTTCAAAGAAATCCTGCATGAAAAATAATAAAAGATCATATACCTCTATGAATGCAATGCTATTACTGGGGTACCCGCCAAAAGCCACACCATCTAGGCCTATATTGTTCGTACCATCTATACAGGGTGTATCAATAAAAACGTTACACTTTTGAAACAAAAAAAAATAAAAATTATATTTAAAAAAAAACTCGAAGAGTTTTTCAGTTGACAGATGCCCAGTAGTCCTATCTATCAAGTGTCATTAACAAAACAAATTTTAATTCACGCTTGGCCGAACGCTGACTGTTTTTGTTCAGAGTGTGGAAAATTACTTGCGCCAAATTGAAAGAAGAGGGACAATTAAAGCAGCAGTCTAAACAAGTAATCCCATTCAAAGAAATTGCTTTTTTGCCAGAGTTGCCCGACTGCCTGACAGGTTGACTGACTAATCGATTGTTTGGGTATTTTTTTGATCAGTCAATAATTGATTGGCTGTTGATTAACTGACTGGATGGACGAATGAATGACTAACTGCATTATGCATTGACTGATTGATCTATCAGTTGATGTATTGATGGGCTGATTGTTGATTGATTTTCGATTGGTTGATTGATTGATTGATTGATTGATTGAATGATTGATTGATTGATTGAGTGAGTGATCTAAAGTGTTATTAATTTTGTACTTTTATTTTTTACTCAATAACTGGCATGTGTTTGTGAATTGTGAATTGTGTTCTTTTAAGATCTTACCCATGCATAAAGCAGTGAAATCACGAAAATTATGATAGAAAATTGATTCAGGCTTCGTAGACTATCAAAACTCTATCATGATTTTATGCATAAGAGTATTTTGTTTGAATAGGAGTACTTATTCGGACTGCTTGTTTAATAGTCCCTCATCAATCAGTCATCCAACCATTCAGCCAGTCAGTTAGTCAGTCAGTCAATCAACAAGTCAATAAGGTATTTGATCAAAAGCCAAAATATGATTTTAAAAAATGCTCAAACAATCGATTATTAACCATTCAGTCATTCATTCAACCATTCACTCACTCAACCACCTGTCAATCAATTAGGTTATCATTTAATCAACAGCCAATCACTCATTCATTAATCAAAGTATTGACAAATAGAATCCCCAAACAATCGATCAGTCAGTCAACCTGTCAGGCAGTCGGGCAACTCTGTGGCACAGAGCAATTTCTCTGAATGGGAGTACTTATTTAGACTCTGGTTTAATATTGTCCTTATTCTTTCAATATTTGGCGCAAGTCATTTTTCACACTCTGGACAAAAGCCATTGTTCGGCCATGCATGAATTAAATTTTGTTTTGTTAATAGCACTTATAGATAAAACTACTGGGCATCTATCAACATGAAACACTCTTCGAAATATTTTGGAACATAATTTTTTATAATTTTTCAAAAGTGTGACGTTTTTATTGATACACACTGCATTTAGAAAACACTGCATATGTGAAATATGAAAGAATAAACTGAAATTGAAACTGAAACAGCACATATGTTTTGGATCAGAAACTAATCCCTTAGTGATGGGCTTAAAGACCTTCACGTGATCATGTACTTTTAACTATTTCAGAATGTCGCCTGCATGTGATACTATTTGGAAAATGACGTCACCTTTTTATGACGACATTTCTAAATGGTATACTATTTGTGAAGTGACGTCACAATCCGCGGATTGTATGCGCGATTCAGCGGGCGTACACGGCTACTGCGTTTCTCATTTTCTGATCACTTTCAAGTTTATCCATACCGTTTAGTGCCATGGAGCTTTCGATAAGACGTAAATTTGAAATAAAAAATATGAGCACAAGACCAAAAAAAAAAAAAAAAAAATGGCAAGAGAGAACAAAAGTAAGCCATTGTAATATTTCATTCTTTAGTTTAATTTTTTATCCAAAATATATAACAAATATACTCTGCCATAATTTCGAGTTTCTGGTTAAGCTATGGGCCTCGGTATCTCCAATAGTACCATTTCGGAGCCACCTCTTTGCCCATAGTTTTAATCAGAAACTCTCATGGCAAAGTGTATTTGTATAAACGTAAATAAAAAGCAAATGATTGGTTGAGAGCGAATATGTGACCGGGTACAGTATTTTTGCGTAACGGGTCATCAGCAAATTTTAAGACGGGTCTGTTAATCGTCTGCAACTACCATTCTAAAGTGACTCTAAACCTACATGCATGTAATATGGGCAATTCACCAATTTTATTAGAAAAAAATAATTTGAATGATAATGTTAGATTCAAATAAAAATAAACATCAAAATTATAATATTTTAATGACTAACCAGTCCTTTAAGACTGCTCAGACTCATTCTCATGTCGACATCTAGCTCCCCGTTATGGCTTGGAAGAAGATTCTTATCATAGTTGCCGAACAAGTCCGCTTTCAAACGAGCTTCCACTGGGGGACCGGAAAAGATACAAGCATGACATGTAAAAGAAGAATAAATGCAGATTTAAAAAAAAAAATTATGGTTGCTTGGACATAATCTACCTTGGCAGGGTCCAAGGTAATTTCTTGATTCTTTGTGCAAGTTGTCACCAAGTAAAAAGCAATACACTTTTGAACATTCATAACCTAAATCTTAAAACTCATATGAGAACTCGGCTTCGTTGTTGCTGTTGTTGTTTTACAAATAAAGTTGAATGGTGTCAAGTTTGGAGTGGGTATCAATTTCCTTGATATTCATTTTCAATACAATGCCTTGAATATTCAGTTAGTTTTATCATGCTTTTTTAAAAGATTTGTGTGTATCAATAATCAATTTAGAGTACAACAACCACCTTTGTGCACCGCAGCTTCAATTCTGGAGTACATCTTTTAGCCCAGGTTCATGAAATATCAAAGACACTGAATATCAGATAGAGTAGCTACAGATCTCTACAAATCGTTCCCATATCGATCAAGCACTATTTAGGGTCGCCAAAAGAAATACACAACGCTCACGATAGTATAAATATGCCTAGCAAGACACTGCACTACAAAAGAGCAAGCAGATAAAATGCCTTGTTCAAGACATAAGTGCTGTGCCGGGGATCGAACCCACGATCTTCGTATTTCCAGTCATATATTTTATACCACTCGACTACGACAATGATAGAAGCAACACCCCCCCCCCCCACCCCACCCAATTTTTATCGTCATTTTTAAAGGCAAATTATATAATTATGTACATAAATTATCGTTATTGTTACCGGTTAAACGTGAGACGCATAGTAACCATGGCCAGCAAAGAAACAAATCCATCCAAGAATATTTATTACAAAGGATGCGACGAAAACTCACCCTCATTGGCTGTTGTGCTTGCCAGCATTCCCATGCCAAACAGCACGAACAATCCCCCAAAGAACTTCATGGTAAGATGATACTGTGAGAACAATTAGTAAAGACAAAGCAATGATTATTTTAATGAGGATGACTTCTTCATTTAATTCCATGATTTAAGAAATAGCCATACAGTGGCGCATCTAGCGGGTAAGGGGCCACGAGCCCCGGGCGCCACTTCTGAGGGCGCAAAAAGCAAAAGTGAAAACAAAACAAAAACACATCCCGATATTTCATATCCTGCCTAATTGTTCGGTTGATGTCGTACAAAAAATATATACCAACCAAAGAAAGATACTAAATTTCAAGGGGTTTTTTTCCCCATTGGCGTCAAAAGTTGGAAGTCTTTTCCCCTTCTTTATCTTTTTTTTTTAACTTATACTTTTCTGCCTTCAAGAGTGCTTTCTCAATACTTTATGAAATGTATGTATCTACGCCATGTTTCATGGTGAACATGGTGAAGGGTATCGCTGAACGACTTGAAATCAGGGGCGTAACAGGTACCTGTTATCAGGGGGGGCAGAGCCCAAAATTTCCCGGTAACTATAGTCTATTCTAGAATCTGTGGCGTAGCTAGGACTGCGTTTTAAGAGGACGGTAAGTGCTCCACCGGCGTAAATCCAATATGAGGTGTGGGGGATGAAAATTTTTTTTAACGATTTTTTTCCCTCTCACACACATTTTAATATCTATTTTGCGAGCGAGCAGAAAATAACCACTTTTCCAGTTTTCAATGGCATTTTCAAATAAAAATTCTAAAATATGACGAAAGAGCGAAGCGAGCGAGCCAAAAATAAGCACTTTTCTCGATTTTGATTGCATTTTCGGATGGAAATCCTAAGATTTTTATGAGCGAGCGAAGCGAGCGAGCCAAAAATAACCACTTTTTTTGTTTTCAATTGCATTTTTTACTAACTGATTAATTGAAATATATCTTCTTCCTTAAAAAGTGTGTCTGCATGGGGGGGGGGGGGGAGGGAAATTTGTACATACCATCCCCCCTCTCCCCCAAGTGGGAGTGATAGATTCCCCATCTCACCCCCGGAATTTACGCCAATGTAGTGCTCCCTAGAGGGGAGGGTGCAGGGAGGGGGAAGTTTCCCCCCTCCCCCGCGAAGCGCGGAAGCTCCGACGTTTTTTGGAATTGTTAGTTGTCGGTAATTAAATCTTCTGCGGCGTAACTAGGATTTCTTTTTTAGGAGAACGGTAGTGCTCCCTTTGGGGAGGGTGCAGGGAGGGGAAGTTTCCCCCCTCCCGCGCAAAGCGCGGAAGCTCCGACGTTTTTTCGCTGTCAGTTCCCGCTCTTCTTTATGCGCTCTCTGCCTGTTATCGGGAGGGGGGGGGGGGCATACGCATAGCCAAAAATTTCCCGGTAATTAAGTATAGAATCAGTGCTGCAGGTAGGATTTCATTTTAGGAGGACGATAGTGCAAAGCGCGCTCCCTAAGCATGCTAGGGGGAGGGTGAAGGGATGGTGAATTTCCCCGGAAGCTCTGACTTTTCTTTGAATTGTTCGTTGTCTGTTCCCGGTCTCTTACATTCTCTGCCTGTTATCGGGGGGGGGGGGGCAGAGCTGAAAATTTCCCGGTAAATAAGTCTAGAAATAGAACAGTGGCGTAACAGCCGGGGGGCAGGGGGGGCACTCTGCCCCCCCCCCCTGAAGGATTTCAGCGGGAAAATCCACCAAACCACCGGGAAAAAATGAAAGGGAGGGAAAGGAAGAAAAAGGAAGGGAGAAAGGGAAAGGAAAAAGAAGAAAGGAAAAGAAAGAAGAAGAAAGGGAAAGAAAGGAGAAAGGGAAAGGAGAAGGAGAACGGGAAAGAGAAAAGGAGAAAGGGGAGAAAGAAGAAGAGAGAGAGGAAAAAGAGGGAAAGGGGGGAAAAGAAAAAAAGCAAAGGGAAACAAAAGAAATGAGGGATAATTTAGTACCAAAACCCCGGAGCTTCCGGGTGCTCCACTCCCTGGTCCCCCGCAGTGGCTTTCCCTGTAGACCCCCATCATGAGCCTCTAAGCCAGAACCCTGGGCCCCACCCGCTAAGGGCTTCGCAACAAACAACTCGCGGTGCGGGCTCACCTCCGCATATTCTATTTCTAGACTTAGATACCGGGAAATTTTCGGCTCTGCCCCCCCCCCCCCCCCGATAACAGGCAGAGAATGTAAGGGACCAGGAGCAGTCAACGAACAATTCAAAGAAACATCAGAGCTTCCGCGCTTCGCGCGGGAGGGGAAATCACCATCCTAGCTGCACCCTCCACCTAGCATGCCTAGGGAGCGCGCTTTGCACTATCGTCCTCCTAAAATGAAATCCTAGCTACACCACTGATTCTAGACTTAATTACCGGAAAATTTTTTGGCTATGCGTATGCCCCCTCCCCCCCCCCCCCCCCATAACAGGCAGAAAGCGTAAGAAGAGCGGGAACTGACAGCGAAAAAAACGTCGGAGCTTCCGCGCTTTGCGCGGGAGGAGGGTAAACTCCCCCCTCCCTGCACCCTCCCCCCTAGGGAGCTCCGTCCTCCTAAAATGAAATCCTAGTTACGCCGCAGAAGATAGACTTAATAACCGACAACTAACCATTCGAAGAAGCGTCGGAGCTTCCGCGCTTCGCGGGGGAGGGGGGAAACTCCCCCCTCCCTGCACCCTCCCCTCTAGGGAGCACTACATTGGCGTAAATTCCGGGGGTGGGTAATCTATCAACCCCACTTGGGGGAGAGGGGGGATGGTGTGTACAAATTTCCCCCTATGCAGACACACTTTTTAAGGAAAAAAATGTATTTTGATTAATCAGTTAATAAAAATTCTGAATAACAACCATCATATTTTAGAATTTCTATGTGATAATGCCATTAAAAATAAAAAAGTGGTTATTTTTGGCTTGCTCGCTTCGCTCGCTCGTCAAAATCTTAGGATTTCCATTCGAAAATGCGATTAAAATCGAGAAAAGTGCTTATTTTTGGCTCGCTCGCTTCGCTCGCTCGCAAAATAGATATCAAAATGTGTGTGAAAGGGAAAAAAATCATTAAAAAAGTTTTTTATCCCCCACTCCTCGAATTGGATTTACGCCGGTGGAGCACTACCGTCCTCCTAAAATGCAGTCCTAGCTACGCCACAGATTCTAGACATAGACTAGTTACCGGGAAATTTTGGGCTCTGCCCCCCCTGATAACAGGTACCTGTTACGCCCCTGAAATAGAATATGCGGAGGTGAGCCCGCACCGCGAGTTGCTTGTTGCGAAGCCCTTAGCGGGTGGAGCCCAGGGTTCTGGCTTAGGGCCCCTGATGGGTGTCTACAGGGAAAGCCACTGCTGGGGTCTAGGGAGTGGAAACTCCCGGAAACTCCGGGGTTTTGGTACTAAATTTTCCCTGATTTCTTTTGTTTCCCTTTGCTTTCTTCTCCCCCCCCCTTCCCTCTTTTCCTTCTCTCTTTTCTTCTTTCTCCCTTTCTCCTTCTTCCTTTCCTTTTCTCCTTCTTTCTTTCCATTTCTCCCTCTTTCTTTCCATTTCTTCTTCTTTCTTTTCCTTTATTCTTCTTCCTTTCCCTTTCTCCCTTCCTTTTTCTTCCTTTCCCTCCTTTTCATTTTTCCCGGTGGTTTGGTGGATTTTCCCGCTGAAATCCTTCAGGGGGGCACTCCCTCCCCCCCCCCCCCTGCCCCCCGACTGTTACGCCACTGCTTGAAATTCGATAAACTTTGGTTGCCCTGGCTGTCTACTTGAAACATGTTTCACGGAAAGACAAAAAACGTCACTCTTGATCAAGCAGGCTCATATCAGGTTTGTTATAGCTATTCCAGAAGGTTTTTGTTGTTTTAACCACTCCACAAAAAAGGAAGGGAGGAAGGAACGGATAATGAAACTTCGTACTAGCCCGCCTTCAAATACTACTTCAGACAAGAGACATTGTAAGTTGACGCACCGGTACGCGCTCGCAAAGAAAAGGGCCCGTGCGGAATTCGAGTTCGTGGAATTCATTTTCAAGATGGTAGATGAACAATTTGAACATGCTGGATTCCAACCTTCACAGTGTTGAATCCAGCATGTTCAATACAAATTACTGTAAAGAAAAGATAATGTAGCCACTCCTCGGCGCTTTTAAATGTTAATTTAACATTTTAGTTTTTTGAGTGTATTTTGTTCAAACTGTTTTACTGTTAAGGCGTATACTCTGCCGGGTAAGTTTTTTTTTTTTTCAGATTGATTTTATACATTTCAGCTGTACCAAAATGATGGTTTAGGTGATTGGCAGTCTACTCCTAAAAGTGACACAGAAGACTGGATAGAGGATTCTCAAGGAACCACATTCCAAGTTCTGTTCTCTCGATGATAAAGAAATTATACAACTCACTAAATTCACTACTTTGAATGTTTCTGTTACAATTTTTGTTAACATGTTTACAATAACTTGAACAGCTTCGTGCAAGGGGGTGATTCCCTGCTATACGACATTTGGACTTTTCATTAACTTAAAGTAATTCCTTAATGAATAAAACACCTCTTTAGTTGACCATTGGCTAAAAGTTCACTCTAGTATCATTGCCATTAGATCGGTTAGATGTGGTTATATGAAGATATCGTTTATTTTCTGGCTGAAATAAATGGATAAAAGACAAAATTATTGCACCGATGGACAATTATGTCTTCCCAAATTTAGAACGACACAAGGTCAATTTTCAATGTCTTTCATTGGCACTGAACTTTGGAATAGATTACCTAAAAATATCAGATTAATCAGGTCTAGAAGTCACTTTCATAATTCTGTAACAACACGCTTACTGAGTAAATCAGAATTGACTCAATTGAGAGTCTGTACATATATATATATATATATATATATATATATATATAGCTATATGCAGCAATGGAAATGCACACCTAAAAAAATCACCTGAGGTCGGGACACTTGAGGTCGAGACACCTCAAGTGTCCCGACCTCAGGTGCTTTTTCAGGTGTGCATGTCGACTTGAGGTTGCCATGAAGTACGATATCCGCGCCCGCACCGACACGCATACAGTATAGTACGAGCTCTATTTTGCTCAAAAATTTTCTAAGTCCCGTTGTCGACTTGAGGTGTCT
>CM057158.1:27965082-27987582 GCA_029962745.1 Echinometra lucunter
TTGTTTTTCTAAAATTTTAGTAGTTAGCGCTTCATCAAATCACATGAATTATCTTGAAAGATCATTCGTGTCGCATTGTTCTCCAACTTTCAGTGACCGTTTATCTCATTTTCTCATATTGATGTGGTGTGGTGCTAGCTAGTAAGGATTTCCAGATTGATTTTTCAGGAAGCAAAATGAAACTTTATAAAATGAAGAGCTTGCAACCAAAAGGCGCTAAATCCACTTTTCACCAAGTTGCATGTTCTTCATGATTTGATTAGACCTCTGTCATGTGTATCTAAAGCACAAAATTTTTTCATGAAATCATTTCAGAAAATTAAAAAAAAAATGATATGAAATTTATGCTTTCAACCAAAACGCGCTATTTCCATTTCAGATTTCAACCAAAAGGCGCTTATTTTACTCTCTCTCTCTCTATTCTTTAATCTGATTGGCCCAAGTCTGCAAGCCATTGGCATTTTGACCAATCAAAAAGAAGGACATAAATGGCATTGTACATTGAGAAAGCCAGAATCAGTGTGCATGGTGTATATGTTTTCCATATTACACTTAATGTTTTCCTTGTTTATGTGTTGACCAAATCACCAAAATACTGCAATACACACCATTCTCTTGCAATTTAATCATTGATGAGCTTGCTGATGTGACAGATAACCTGATAACCCTTAAAAAGACAAGCTAGTTCAAGCTTGTTTTCATTTCATAGTAGGGCCTACCTTTTCTTTGTACAAGTTTTTTTGCATCTAATTGTGTTAATTGTGGTTAATAAAAATTTCTTTAGTTTATTCATGCAGATTATATTCTTTTTATACAAAAGGCACTGAACAAGTCATAAGCGACCTCAAGTGGATTTCAACCAAAGGCGCTAAATCCATCATTTCAGCAAAAAGGCGCTAAATCCAAAAAATAATCAAATATAAAAAAATTGTAAAAAATACATGTTGTATGCAGGATTTTTCTAACATACATTTTTATGACCAATAGTGATAGTTTTTTCACTTGGAGTATAGACTTGACTGATTGGAGAGAAATGTGTGTAATTGAAAATCATTGATTTTCTCGAAATTAGTCAAAGTGGATTTAGCGCCTTTTGGTTGAAAGCTCTTCAAATAGATAATGTGTGGCATGTTTGATTACATCATTTCTACACACTTAGAAAAAAGGTTCAATTTTGCACCCTTCAAAGGCAACACTGGGAGCTCCTTTATGGGTACAACTTTGCACCCTAAGAAGCATTCTGCACCATTAAGAGTGCAGACGGGCATTTTCGGGCGCAAACAAGTACAAAAGGATGCATCTTTGCACCTTTTTCATGCAAGGTGCAAGATTACACCCAAAAAGGTGCTGCACGTGTGACATTTAGGGTGCACAATTAATCCTTTCATTTTAAGTGTGTAGAGTTTTTTTTATTATTTCTTACGTGAGCGTCGTAGGGGTAATCTCTGAGGTCAGTGTCACAGACTGCTTTGATCGACATGGGTGGAAGATAGAAAACGGTGCCATCGTTGTAGAGGATAGCTGCAACATCGGCCAGTGATTCGGGTGGCGAATGACTACGAGATCGAAACAAGAATAATATAAATATAGAAGGCATAAGGTCACTGCTGATCCGGGTGTCTTGTGAAAGACACTGAGTATCGTCCAGGACCAAGACGGAGCTTTTTTTTGTTTTGTTTTGTTTTTTTTTTCTAAGGCCCTGAACAAAGAACGCGTCATTTTGATTGCGTCATTACCTGCGCTAATGTATGGAGCGCAAGGGAAGGGAATCGACCTCTGCACCACTTCTTAAAAATTTTTTTGCACTGTTTGCTTTGCAATTACTCTTTAAACGAGATCGCTATTTGATGATCAAAAGGCAGTATCAGTCACTGACACGGTCTTAAAGTCACGGAATGACGCTTCGTGTCAGCCCGGCCCGTACGGAGCGTTAATTCACTGCATCATGCATTTGTCGTGACATGGGCTTCATAGTTCAATTAAAGAGAAGTAAAAATCGAATGCACATGAATTGTCATCCAGATGCTTTTAGTGTGGGGAACAGGGGCGTCGCTAGAAGGGGGTGTGGGGGTGTGACACCCCCCCCCCCCCCATTCAAAATTCTTGTCGGCAATTCGCGATCGCTGTCGGAAAAAAAAAAAGAAAGAAAGAGAGAGAGAGAGAGGAAGGAGAGGGAAAGCAAACACATTCGACTAGTAGATGAACACTATATAATCTAGATATCTTTAGGCCGATCATGTATTTGATGAAGAAGTATTACTTCTACCACAAAAAGAGTATGTATATTTTCCTAACTCGCTGCGCTCGCTCTAATATATTCAGATACAGGATGTTTTCGGAAAGCAAACATATTCGGCAAATAAGATGAACACAAATATATAATTTAGATATCTTTAGGCCCATCATTTATTTTGATGAAGAATTATCACTTCTCCATAAAAAGAGTATGTAAATTTTCAACGCTCGCTGCGCTCGCTCGTGTAATATTTAGATATAGGAAGGTCTTAACAGCAAATAAATTAGGTAGGAGATTTGACCAAATATATCAAAATAGGTACCTTAAAGGCCCATCGTGTATTTTGATGAATAACTTTCACTTCTATCATGAAAACGATTATGTATTTTTCCTCGCTCGCTACGCTCGCTAAATAACATTTAGATACTAGATGGATTTGTGAAAGCAAACAAATTGGGCAAGCTAGGCCCATCATATATATCGATGAAGAATTATCATCTACCATAAAAAAGTACATACATTTTTCCTCGCTCGTATAATATTTAAATACAGGATAGTCTTTGAAAGTAAATGAATTAGATAAGAGAGGTGACCAAAATCAAAATAGATATCTTAAAGGCCCATCATGCATTTTTTATGAAGAACTTTCACTTCTATCATACAAAGGAGTAGATATGTACTTTTCCTCGCTCGCTACGCTCGCTCGTACAATATTCAGATACAAGATGGATTTGGGAAAGCTTGGTGGTGAGAGCGCCGGATCCTAACCACTAGACCATATGGGATTTCACGCCACATTGAGGATTGCATACTAATGTACAATCAAGGAAGGAACTTTATATTGTTTAAGTTCTCTAAATGCTACCGGTTTTCTGTCCTTGTATTGTTTATGCGATGACATACCATTTAGCTTCGGTCACACCGCAAATGATTAATTAATTATGTTTTAATGTTAGTTAAATGATTTTAATAACATCCCATCGAAGTAATAACGAAGGATAATTGAGCTAGTAGCTCGGGGATTTCTTGATTTCTCCGCTTTCCTTCATCTCCCACTCCCTATCGATCCCCTTTCTTTCAAACGAGAAGTGAGGTGGCCAAATGTACCTGTGTAAGTTAGATATCTCATAGTTAATACCATCGTGTATTTGGATAAAGAATTGTCACTTCTACCATGACAAACAGATTTTTTCCTCGCTCGCTGCGCTCGCTCATATGATATTAAGATTTAGGATGGTCTTTGAAACCGAATGAATCAGGCCAGAGAGGTGACCAAATATACAATTTAGATATCTTTAAGCCCACCATGTAGTTTGATGAAGAACTATCACATAAGTACGAAAAAGAGTGTATATTTTCCTCGCTCGCTGCGCTAGCTCGTATTATATTTAGATACAGGATAATTTCGGAAAACAAACACATTCGGTAAGTGCGGTGAACAAATATATAATTCAAAAGGAAAATATGATAGAGGCGCACAATTCAACATGCCTCAATGGGCTTAAAGGGTTGAATTTATCGACGTTGGTCGTCGGCAATCGGTGGCATTATTTGTCGGCAATCTGGCCTCTACAACCAACCCCCCCCCCCCCCCCCCCCCCCATTCACAAAAGTCTAGCGACGCCCCTGGTGGGGAACGCTGCGTTAGACATCCAACATTTAAACTTCGAAATCTAAATAGCATGTCAGTGGAGGAATGGCGTGGCATTCTACAGAAACAAAGTGTCAGCAACCCGAGCGTCTATGGTCTATCTGAAAAACTGGCGCGGGCGGCTCTATTTCGACGGGTCTATTATTCACTGCTTAATGCAATATGAATTCTTCATTCTGAATTATGAATTATGAAATGAACAATTCAAAAGAAAATACACACATGAGATTGTTAAGAATCCCACTTTGATTTTGTTTAGCTAACCGACCCTCTATTTCACTGACCCAAACTATTACAATAAAGTAATTGAAATAACGCATTGTGCGGAGCAGTAATTTGGAATAGCAATATTGACAATGCGTGGATTGAATGACTTGCACTGAATGAACATTGACTGACCATCTATTTACCAATGATTTACCAGTGGTTTACCATCTATTCACCCATGATTCACCAGTGTTTACCATCTATTCACCTATCAGCCCAGGAGCCTATCCCGGATTAGTCACCCCATTTTACATATGAAAGTTGACCCCTTAAAGTTACTTAGACCATTCATCCCATCCACAAAATGCTTGTCAGACCGAATATATCCGCCGGGGGTAGCCCCCAGGGCCTCAAAAAAGGGCCCCAAAGTCGGGATGATTTCACCCCATCTAACATATACACCAAACTTTGTCAGGAGAAAGCGGTATGACTATACATTACCAAAACACAAAAACTGACAAAAAATTCCGGCGGGAGGGGTTGTCAGACGGCCCCTAAAAATGGGGAAAATTTTTCCACATAAGGCCCGTGTGCCAAATTTTGTCAGAAGGAAGAGCTATGGCTATACATTCCAAAAATAAAAAAAAACTGACCAATATTTCCTTCAGGTAGGGGGTCTAAAGCTTCCCGGAAAAACACCAAAGTGCCCTTCAACTATAGGCTTTACCTCTCATTGATAGAGAAAAATCTATTTTTCACTTATAACTGTGATAACTCTCAAGTGTTTCATTCAATCCAAGTTAAATTCACACAGAACAATCTTTGGGTTATGTAGTTTACTCTAGGTGCTGTTTGGATGTAAAATCATCATTTCAATAATAAATTATCATATTTTGAAAATTGTATTGCTGTCTCAAAAAGAGCAAATCAGTTTTGTCAGGGTCATGTAAACACACCTAAACACATACCTTCACCTGCTTTACAAGACAAACTATGGCAGATTGCCAAGCATCTGGGCCATGTTGCTGCCAGGCTGAAATCTACCATTCATGTGTTAATTACACAAATAACTAGCCAGTTGTTCTATTATATCTTGTCCAAGAGCCAGGGTTGGCAAAGGTGTGTTTACATGAATCAATGATCAGGGGAGCATTTCATGAGGAGTTTTGTCGGTGATTTTCACCGACTAATTTGCTGTCAGCCAAACAGGTGCGAGGATTTTCAGTAGCTTGTAACATTTGTTGGTGATTTTCACCGACAAAACTCTTCATGAAACGGGGCCCAGGACTACATGCCTACCTGTTGTACAGAGTGATATCAGGAATCCAGATAATGGACGAAGGGAAGCGGATAATGGAGATGTTTTCATATTCTGCTGGATTCCACGTAAAACGTGAGTCATGCCAAACCTGAAAAAAAATGTAGTTGCTTACTGATCATTGGCGTAAATTCCGGGGGATGAGGGGAAATATATCCCCCACTTTTTTCGAGAGGGGGGTGATATGTACAAATATCTCCCCCTTTTTTTAAAGGAAGAAATGATATTTTAATTCATCATTTAGTAAATATTTTTGATTATCTGTCATTAACGACCATCATATTTCAGAATTTCTATTCGAAAAAGCGATTAAAGACCAGAAAAGTGGTTATTTTTGTCTCGCTCGCTTCGCTCGCTCGCGAAATAAAAAATTGAAATGTGTGTAAGTGGGTCTGTGCGGGTGGGTGAGGGTGTGTGTTTATACTCAAGTGTGAGTTCGACAGAAAAAAAAAAATCGGCCACTCCTCAAAGTGGATTTACGCCGGTGTTACTGATGAGAGTGAGTTTTAAGGTTGGTAAATCTAGTTATAGATGTTCAAGTTCAAGATCAACTTTTTATCTCCAAAATAATACGAAACATAGAACATCTTTTTCATTTTGTTTTTTTTTTTTACAGTAATTCGTAAATTAATATACATCATTTTCTCTTTTTAACATCAACACAAAATAAAATAAGTGTCTGCTTGACACACTGTATTTAGGAAAGAAAATTGATATTGGAAAAGAGAAATCCACTAGAAAGCAATGCGTGGATTCCTCCAGGAGGGAAAAGGAAGTAGAAGAAAAGAAAATAGAACATGATATTGAAATGATGATTAATTCACACAGCGAGGACTCCGCCAGGTGAAAGATGTGCTGCGCATTAAAGACGCACATGCTTCATGCAGAATGAAGCCAATATGAAAGAGTTCGAAACCTGCAAAAGTCATTTAACCCTAAAAGTTGGGAAGCATAAATGTTTTAGAAAACGTGGTTTTGTAAAGGGTCAATGTTCCCTCATCCAGCATTGCAACTGCATGGATAATTATGAATCAAAAGAAAAGGGATGAACTACACAGCACCAAAATAATTTTATACAATTGTGATTGTATTGAGATAAGGGGCAGTAGTCACAGGTTTCCTTTTCATCGACACAAACTGTACATTAACTCCTCTTACCATTTTTGACCATACGCTCATGTGAAGGGCTCCTTCAAAGAAATCCTGCAAAGAAATATCAAAAAAAAGGGGAAGGTATGAATGCAATACTATTAAAACAACGATGAGATTAATCAAAACATTACGAAAAGATTGAAATTTTAATTATCTACGTGGGGTACCCGACAAAGGCCACAGGAAATAGCACCTACTATCATGACTATGATGTGATCCTAAGCAAATGATCGGTTGAGAGCGAACATGTGACCGGGTATAATAATTTTACGTAAAGGGTCATCAGCACATTTTAAGACGGATCTGTTGACTCTCTGCAACTACTATTATAAACTGACTCAAACCTATGTAATTCACCAAATGACAAGGGTCCTCATCACCATTTTATTAAAAAAATAATGATAATCATAACTTGAATGATTATGTGAAACACAAATAAAAATGAGCATAAAAATCATAAAATTTGAATAACTAACCAGTCCGTTAAGACTGCTCAGAGTCAGTCTCATGTTGACAGTTAGCTCCTCGTTATGGCTTGGAGGAAACGTCTTATCATAGTTGTTGAACAAGTCCGTTCTCAACTTTATTTCGTCTGAGGAACCGAAAAATAAATAAATACATGTAAAAACAAAAATAATAAATGCAGATTTTTAAAAAGAAAATAATGACAGACATGGGTTTCGATTTGTGTTCGCAGTTGGGGTATGATTGATGCCGAATACAAAAGCCACGGAACGTTTTTGAAAATGGGTGGGGGAGGGGGGGGGGGCTGCGCGTACAAACCAGGAAAATCACTTCCGGTTTTTTGTACAGAAGAAAATGTCTACTCAAAAATGTGGGGAGCCCCCCTCCAGCTTCTATTTTTCCATGGCCCCTAGAATATGGTCGGCGAGGGAGCAAAGCGACCAAGCGGGGAAAAGGTGTGGAGTTCAAACGTGAAGGATCGACTAAGCAAAGTCTAATCTAAGTCAAATTCTAAGTCTCATCTACCGTCCCTTCAATTAACCACACGAGAAATCATTTTCAAACAATATCGCCGAGGTAGATCCTGATTACTTGAATAGAATTTGGGGCCCCGATTTTTTATTATTATTTTTTTTTTTAGTTGACAATTTTAGAGTATGAAACATCGTGTTTCTTATTTTGCGAGCGAGCCAATAATTCCAAATTCCTGTAAGAGAAATGTTATTCTGTCATCAAAATACACTCTAAGCCTATATTATTTGTATGGTATTTGGCAACCTTGCTGCCAGATATGACTATTTTATCATCTCGCTTGTCCAATTGTTTACTGTCCAAACCACCTGGCTGTTTCTGTATTATAGCGAGCGAAACGAGCGAGGAAAAAAACACAATGTTCAAGAGTTCAAGATTTTATTTTTTCATTAAAAAAACAACAAATAACAATTTTGAAAAAATCAAACATACATAAGTATTCATAATTTTTTTTTAATGACAGGATACGTTTACATAATTTGAAATATGAAACAAAATAAATCTGCAGAAGAATATATACAATGTAAGCTCTTATGAAAATCTAGGGATCCACTAAAAAGCAATGCTTGTAGAGTGTGAATCCCTCAAATAATAATAATATTGTAAACATAACTTGTGTTCAATTTATTGTGAAAAATATATTATATATATATATATATATATATATATATTATATACATTATATATATATATATATATATATATATATATATATAGCCTATATAAGAAAACAGGAGGAGACAGCACATTAAATGCAAATTTACTATCGACATTTCTATTTCATTTCAGGTTTTTTAAAACATAAATTAATGTGAACTCATACAATTTATATACTTCCTACGACCCGTATCCCGTATGTCAGTTGGGAAAGTATATCGATATATCCACGGGATACATCGAAGAATAACAAAGATAAAAACCCATAAAATCTGGTATCAGACATAATAAGAAAAACCCAAAAAGGTGAGAAAAAAAATCTTAAAACTTGCTGCACAAAATGTGCACTGAGAAAGAGAAGAGGGAGGAGAGAGAGAGAGAGAGAGAGAGAGCGCGCGCACGATATGAAAGTAAGTATGTTGCAACGGGAGTGGCCATAGAGCTACAGAGAGGGTAGGATGATACGGAATACATAGATCGAGGAAGAGAGTTAAGAGGTGATATTCATTGATTTGTTAAGATTGTAACAAGAAGAATTCTGATGTCCTTGTAAATGAATTAAGAGAGGAGAGTTAGATATCATGGAGAGAGTTCCAAAATTTGGGGCAGGTAAAAATAAACGTGTTTCGAGCGAAAAGGGTTCCGAGCATGGGCAGATGGAAGTCATTACAATGTCTAGTAGAGTACTTATGTGAAAGTTTATTTGGGGGTAACATGTCGTGAAAGACGGAGGGAAGCATGACGCGCGTCTAGGTATCAGGAATTTATTGGATTTTAATTAACTTTGATTATGCCAAATATGAATGAGAAATGACAATCCGTTATGATGATATGACCTTTTGGTGATTTAAACAAAATGGCGCCTGGATGACGTCACGATGACCCGATGAACGTTAAAATGATTGGAAAATCTAGATCTGGTAGGGACTGACAACTGATCAAAATTTTATGCAGTTTGAACCAGCAGATTCTGAGATTTCGACTGCACAAAAAAGTGGGTGGAAGAAATAAAAATAAAGAAAGAAATTTTTGACGAAAACAGCTGATCTGTCAAGATGACAGACCACCTAATAAATAAAATTCTGACGAAATTAAAAGGTGATAGATGACAGACCACCTAATAATAAAAATAATAATAAAGAAAGAAAATTCTGACGAAATTAAGAGGTGATCTGTCAAAGATGACAGACCACCTAATAAATAATAATCATAATAAAGAAAGAAAATTCTGACGAAATTAAGAGGTCAGATGATGTTTGCAGGTTTGTATGGTGGTACGGATATTCGTAGAAAGGGTTTACGGTTCACCTTGTGGTAAGTCCTAAAGGACTACAGATAAAGTGGATAGAGATGGAGGTGAAATACAGAGGCGAGAAAGCAGAAAATTTGGAGGGTAGAGTATCTTTCTGAAAACTGGGTGAAGTCCTAAAAAGGACTGTAAACCAGAAGAGGTGGGAGGATTGAGTTGGTGAAGAGATGAGGGGGCTTGAGTTGGCGAGAGGTAAGAAGACTTGAGGCGGGCGGAAAAGGAGAGAAGACTCGACGTTTCGGCAGCTTGACTGTCCGTCTTCAGGAGTGAGTGTTCGCTAGGCGTGTTGGGGTACTTGAGGCGGATATGCGGACGTAGACCGATACCTCAACTTCCGCTCACACCACCACCCCCCCCCCCCCCATCCACCAGTCAGTCTCGGACACCCTCATCAGACAAGCTCACCAACTCAGCGACAAGGAACATCTCCACCAGGAACTCAGACCGGTCATGGTGGCTCAATTGATAGAGCGTCTGCCTCATGAACGGGAGGTCGTGGGTTCGATCCCCGGCCGAGTCATACCAAAGACTTATACCATCCGACACTGGAACACCAGAAGAGTCCGAGAAGCCATCGAAATTCACCGACACAACACCGTACCCCAAGACCCAGGACTTCACATCAACAACATCTGAACTCAATCCTACATCACCAGACCACTCCACCCAGCTCAGCTACGCCGACTACTGCCACTCCATCAACCCAAGACAAGACCTGCACCGACGCCCATCCCACACAGCCTGCACAGCCTGTCACCTCCACCACCCTCCATCCGCCGCAGAACCAACCCACCACGCCGCCGACACACACCGCCGACACACACACCCCGCTACTACCTCCGCCGACGCAACACCACCACATCCGGATATGAACAATGAATGACAGACCACCTAATAAATAAATTATTAAACAAAAATCTGACGAAATTAAAGGTGAGATATCATAAATGACTGACAACCAAAATAGTGTAATATACATAGGGACATGTCTCCAGTGGATCATAATAGGTTTAAAATGTTGAAATGTCAAAGAGAAAACTAAATTGTGCGAGTATTATGCTTTCTTTGGATTTTTCTTAGTCAGTCAATTTGAAAGAACATCATTATCAGTAATGCCCCCTGAAAAAAGAAAAGAAATAGTTTAATATACATAGGGAAATGTCTCTAATGGATCATAATAGGTTTAGAATGTACTCAATTAGGCTTATGTTGTTTTAGAAAGCTTAATTTCCTTGAATTTTTTGTTGTTTTGTTTTAAAATCAAATCATTATACAATGTAAAAGTATTCTTCGATTCGTTCATGATGGTTTTTAAAGGTTTTGACACCTCTGCATTAATTTCCGCGGCGATACAATAAAATAAGAAAATAACTTGCCAGAAAGAATACTGTCGTATGAGTAGGATGAGTAGCTTGGCTGATCTATGAGAAGAAGAAGAAGAAGAAGAAGAATGGGTCTTCATATGCATTCTCACTGGTTTAAATGAGCAATTCGAGCAACAACTACAACAGATCGATTCTTTCCCTGCAGCTAAGTTTAATTCATTCACATCAATAACAGTAATAACAATAATGAGACATTTGAATTCGTCACTGAGGACGAATTAGGTGGTCTGTCGGCATCTTTTAGGTTTTGACATGGATAGAGATAAAGTCATTTGTAAAGACTATTCATAAAATATTTACGTCTGGATAGGAGACTAACGTCATAGAAATTGGACGATTTGATGTCGCAGTATAATGAAAAGTTGACCCAAAGATTTATTTTACGTTACCGAATCAGATTTTCAAAAGGGTTGTACATAAACTACTGTGCACTGCAATGCAATAATCATAACAGGCAAAAATAAGGCAGTTTATTACATTGATTGTTACTGTATATGTAATAATAGTCAAAGGGGATAGTAATATGCAAGGTAAAAAGAAAGCAAAAGGAAAAGAAAACTGACCTCCCCCCCCCCCCCCCCCCTCCGCGACTCGAACCAGGGACCTTGAGTATGTGAGGCAAGTGCTTTACAGGTATACCAGAATACAGCTCACAGAGATAGCACGTACTACTAGATGGAAAATGGAACTCTCATATCATATCTTCCAGTTAAAATTTCGACATGTTCCCTGACATCTGTTTGAAAAATTGGAATGCTTAATATGACCCGAAACGTATGCAAAATGAGTTTGAGTCGATTCTGGGTATTTCTAATATTTGCGAGCATGCTGACGCGCGGACGTACGTGTACGCGCGCGTTTTAGTAGTTGAAATTCTTTGGACTGATGTGAACTTTAATCATGCCAAATATGAATGAGAAATGACTTTCCGTTATAAAGATATTATCAATACAAGATTTTCACAAAATGGCGCCTAGATGACGTCATGATAACCTGATGATATTGAAACCTTGCTGGAACTTGTTCTTGATAGGCCTGATAACAGACGAAAATTTGACGAAAACTGAACCAACCAAGGGATTTTTATAATACTGAGAACAGGTTCTTGCGTATTGTTACTCCATTCTCATTAAACATAAATTTTATCGGCATCTTCCTTTTTCATATTTTGTATGATAGGAATAGGCTTTTACCGTTATAATTATTACTATCAATCTAACATTTTATGACTAGAAGTATAGTATAACATTAGATAAAAAGGCAAGAAGCAAATTAATTTCCTCTCGTAAAAATCGTAATATAACCGAGATTGGTTAAGATACTTAAAGTGCGAATGGAACAAGAGCATAACATTAGATAGACAGATAAGATGCATACCAATTTCCTGTCATAAAGATAGTACTATAAACGGCATGGGTTGAGATACTTCAAATGCAAACGAACGAATCGAGCGAGCGCTTCCAGGTTGTTGTTGTTTTTTTTTTTTTTGCTTTGATATTTTTTTTTTTAAAATATTTTTCCCTCTTTCTTTCTTTTGTGTACTTTTTATTAGGGGCCATGTCATTTTTGACGGTGAATTATTGGGGGGGATGATAATACAAGCCATCCCCCTACCAAAAATATTGGGAGTATATATCCCACCCCCCCCCCCCCCATCCCCCAGGGATCCACACTCATGGTGACAGGCGCTGTGCAAATGGGCTGTTATTGTGTTCTGGGTTTTTCGTGACCGATTAAAAGTGAAAATCTTATTGAATATTCAAGGTATTGTTTTGAAAAAATGGAAAAGAAACTCTCCTAAAACTTATTCTAAATAAATATGACATCTTTCAACAAAAGATTTCATACTCAGTCTGAAAATTTGTAACTTTTGAAGCTACATTTGCGATCACAGGTAACATTTTGAAATCCCTCATTTCTACAAATCGTTACCAAATCGATTAAGCACTATTTAGGTCGCCCTTTGATTTTCTTTTTAAAGAAATACACAATGCTCCCGTTAGTATTAATATGCCTAGCATATATATATATTTTTTTCATCGTCATTGTTAAAGGCACATCATACTGTATATGTGCATACAATTATCGTTATTGTTACTAATTAACTGTGAATGACGCCTAGTAACCATGGCCGGCAAAGAAACAAATCCATCCAAGAGTATTTCGGAGAATAGCATTAAAACTCACCGCTACTGGCCGTTGTGTTTGCCAGCATTCCCATGCCAAACAGCATGAATAATCCCCAAAAGAAATTCATGGCAAGATGATTCTGAGAGAATAATAGTAGAGATAAAACCAATGATTATTTTAATGAAGTTTGACTTAAGAAATAGCCATATAGTGGCGCTTGTAGGGGCAAGGGGCATGGGGGCACGAGCCCCGGGCGTCACTTTTAGGGGCGCAAACAGCAAAAGCAAAAACAAAATAAACAAAAACAAAACAAAACAAAACAAAACACATCCTGATATTTCATATCCTGCCTACATGTTCGGTTGATGTACACAAAAGTGATATACCAACCAAAGAAATATACCAAATTTCTAGAAAAAAGTAATGCATATTTCACCTTTAGCTGATGCGAATTATAATCCTACTTGGCTTGCCATATTCAAGTCGTTCGTAAAGTCATTCATAACTTCACGAACAGCTTTATTATCCCCCCCCCCTGCTGTTTATTTGAACTATAGAGTCCATAAAAACAGACACCAAAAAAAAAACCTCATTCTTGACCAACCAGGCTTATATCTTTGGTGTAATAGCTTTTTCAGAAGGCCTTTGCTGTTTTAGCCACTCCAGAAAAAGGAAGGAAGGAACGGATAATGTGAATTTCATACCAGCCCGCCTTCAGATTCTACTTCAGAAAAGAAACATTGTAAGTTGACACCAGCAGAAGCGTCGATCCAATTTTAGGATTGGGGAGGGGGGCAAGACGACCAAGTGGAGATAAACCCGCGACCCGCGACGACACACTTTTTTTTTTTTTTTTCCATATTGTTTTATTCTGATTCCATGAACAAAAATATATAACATTTCAATTTAACATTTCAAAACGCATAATATAATATTTTACATTTCATATTTTGACTTTTTTCACTAACTTAATACAAGCATAAATCATATATAACTTAAAGGAGAAACAATGAAATCAGTTATAAAAAATGGTTGAAACACCACTCCTCCCCCCCCCCCGCCCCAAACAAAAGTCTTCCCTTGTACACACACACCCACATCCGACACATACACACACACACACACACACACACACACACGCCCACACACACGCATATATATATATATATATATATATATATATATATATATATAAGAATCAGAGTTGGTAGTAGAATGCCATTAAAAAATAAAATCCTAGATTTTAAAAGAAAACGGAGCACACATGTAGCTCTCCAAAATGAAAGGTGAAGTCACACTCTCCGTCAGTGCCCATGGTGTGACAGAAAGATGTTAATCAAAATCCGTTTCTGAAACAGACGAAAAAACACGTCTGTTCATTCTGTTCGTCTGTTCTGTTTTTCATCTGTTTCAGAAACGGATTTTAATTAACATCTTTTTGTCACACCATGGGCACTGACGAAAAGTGTGACTTCGCCTTTCATTTTTGAGAGCTATGCTCCGTTTTCTTTTAAAATCTATGATTTTATTGTTTAATGGCATTATACTACCAACTCTGATTCTTGTATTATCTAGCTGCCAAGCAGACTAATTTTTAATTATATATATAGTACAGGGGTTATACCAAGTTCAGCTATAGTGCTCAGTGCAATACAGCAGAGCATATTAGACATACCTCACGCTTGGCGATCTTCAGGCGGACTGGCTACTGGGTTTCCCTCGTGTGGCGGGGGCGATGGATGCACGGAACGGCTACGGTCGGGTGGTTTCTTCTCCCTATTGTTATGCATTTTGTAAATAGCTCAGATCGGCGGTTGATCGCTTTCCCTTTATTAGTGGCTATAGCCACTTTTTCTTCCATGCACAGACTGCACATTCCGCTTTTCCTTTTTTTTTTTTTTTGAGGTTTGATTTTTTGAATATGTTCCATCTTAGATTGGAGTTTGTTTGCTTCCTTTTGAGTCCCCAAATATATTTTTATGACAGAATCTATGCTTTTCATGCAGCTATAACTGACTTTGACAGTGTTTTTATCAAAATTTTTGAACAGTTTATTATAAGCTTGGAAGTGTTTGGCAATTAAATTAAGAAATTTACCGCCAACGGTGTTTTTTACATTACTACTATAGGGTGGGTTGAACCATATATATGGTTTTTTTTTTTCGATCTCTGACTTTGCTAGCTCGTAGATACGATAGCCAGCGAAGTAGCTAAACAGAGTTGTATTCACACAGGTGATCGAATATATTATTTAGATATACTTTAGGCTAATAGAGTATTTTGATGACGAAATAACGCATCTGCCATGAAACAGGGTATAGTTTTTCCTTGATATATATGTATATATGTATATACATGTATATTTATATATATACCTATATATATATATATATATATATATATATATATATATAATGTAGACAGTAATAACATCAAAAAGAGTCGAAGGTACGCCATGTGTAAATCCAACATTAGCTTTTATTGTTCAGAATTTTCGGCACGCCTCGGGCCTTCCTCAGTGTATACAGTTTAATGACAAGATAAATGCAAACAAAATTTTCCTTATAGTAGTCCGCGCAGAGCGCTGCTAAGTAGCTACTATAAGGAAAATTTTGTTTGCATTTATCTTGTCATTAAACTGTATACACACTGAGGAAGGCCTGAGGCGGGCCGAAAATTCTGAACAATAAAAGCTTTGCCCCGCCCGGGATCGACGCCTCTGCGCACCGGTACGCGCTCCCAAAGAATAGGACCTGCGCGAAATTCAAGTTCGCGGAATTAATTTTCAGAATAGTAGATTAACACTTTGAACATGCTGGATAATCCAACCTTCACAGTGTACTGAATCCAGCATGTTCAAAGTACTACTGATAAAAATGTTGTCACTCCTCGGCCTTTTAAAATTGTAATTAAACATATGAGTTTTTAGAGTATTTCCTTCAAACTACTTTATTCTTGACGTACAATGCCAGGTAAGTTTTTTAGATTGATTTTATACATTCCAGCTCTACCAAAATGATGTTTTAGGTGATTTGTAGCCTACTGCTAGAAGTGACACAGAGAAGATTCTCAAGGAACCACATTCCAAGTTCTGTTCTCTCGATGATAAAGAAGAAGCGATACAGCTCACTGAACTCGCTACTTTGAGTGTTTTGTAACAATTTTTGTTAAATAGCATGTTTACAGTAACTTGAACAGCTTCGAGCAACTTTGGGGACACTTTATGCCATACTTGAGGACAATTTTCTAAATTTGTGAAAAAAAAAAATTATCATGATTGCGTGAACTGTTACCTAAGATATGGGTAGTAGCGTAATGAGCAAAAAACTTGGGGGCAGAAAAGTACAAGTTACATAAAATAAGTGAGTAAAACCCCGGAAAATCATGTCATTTCAGCGTTTTCAGCAACATTTTAAAATCACCGGTACTGAATTAGAAATAAACCATGTTTGAATTTTATTGTGAGCCCTAAGCCCCCCCCCCCCCCCCATCAGTACACCAGTGAAGATCGGCATAAGAACTCCCATAAGTTGAGCGGAGGCATAAACTACCCCAGTAGGCGACAGTAAAATAATGATAATAACGATAATAATTATAACAGTTTGTTTACCAAGGGAAGCCTCATAAGCATAATATTGCTGTTCGTCCTGAGGGCCTAGCAATTATTATTACCCAGCAATTGCCAGGTACCCATTTACACCTGAGTGGAAAGTGGCAAATGTGGATTAATTTCTTGCCAAAAGACATTGGTTACGGGTTTGGATTCGAAACCTCAACCCTTGGATTGAAAGTCAATAAATGAACCACTACACCACGGTACCTCCACTGAAGATTAGGGAATCAAAAAAAAAAAGAAAAACTTAGCAGCACATGAAAGAGAGAGATACATGCATATGACATTTTAGAGCAGAAGGCTAATACGAAGATGCATCGAATAACGTGGGGAGTGGACATCCACACATT
Organism: Echinometra lucunter; assembly: GCA_029962745.1. NCBI lineage: Eukaryota > Metazoa > Echinodermata > Echinoidea > Camarodonta > Echinometridae > Echinometra > Echinometra lucunter. The sequence continues at coordinate 27,982,087 of CM057158.1, forward strand.
TTTCGGAGTAGGAGGAACACTCCCCTTTTGGAGCTGAATCTACTCCGTATAGGAGTGGAGTAGAATCCACTCCACAGTGTGGTTGAAGACTTTTGAGAGTGGAATCCACTAATTTGAGTGTCGATTTCACTCCAAACGAAGTGATCTCGATTATGATTCCCCCCAAAGTGGATTTCTTCTCCTGCGCATACATGTATATCACGTGAATACGAGATGCAGACGTATACGTTGCTGCTTGATCTGGGCCCTCGTATATTCGTACCCAATCGTAATTTTCTGAAATTCCAGTTGCGTTTAAAAGTATCTGTTTATGCAAAAGGGCCTTATTTGCTAAACCCAATAATATATTATAAAGAAAACCATGAGCAAAGTGTCTGAACTTACTACACTACTCAAACTGGGAACACGATGTTGGCGCATCTGCGTCGGGATCTGCTCACAAAATGAGAAGAGCTTGCTCAGTATACAGTGTATATATACTCGGTATATATATCTGCGAAACCCAAAGACATTTTTCGAAAAGACAAAGATATGTCTGTTGGTGTTCCACATGAAACGTTCAGGATTCGGGTGAATAAACCTAATAATACCTTGACCCTAGGAACAAGGAGCGGCCCATTTTCTGGTGATGGCATGATTCGACATTTTAAAGAGAAAACTGAGTTGTGGTGAAGGTGAAAATAGTACGTGAGTTATCGCCAGGGGCGGCGCCAGGTTATTTTGATCGGGGGGGGGGGCAAGATCCCCATAGGTGAATTTTTTATTTATTTCATAAAATCGGTGGAGTAATGGGAGAAAACTCTAGGGGGCAGAAAGGTATAGGTTACAAAAAGTGGGGGGGGGGGGGGAAGACTTCCAACTTCTGACGCCAATGGAAGAAAAATAGGGGTATTGTATATTTGCAAGCCCTTGGCCGTTTTTTTCCAAGCCTCTTCTTTCTTCTTCCTCCTCTTTTTCCTCTTTATCTCCCCTTTTTTTTTTAATCACTTGAAAAACCATAGGGAGCATTCGCCTCCCTGTCCCCCCCCCCCCCCCTGTAGTGCCGCCCCTAGTTATCGCTTTCTTTGTGTGACACTTTGGAAAAACAACATCAAAGAAAATGTTCTCTGAAAAAAGAATCATTCATCGAAAGCCCCGTATTCAATTCAAGATTTAACGAGGTGTAGAGATGTCGTGGTCTAGTGGATGTTGCTGGTTCACGGTTCGAGTCCCGCCTTGACACTAATGTCTTTTGGCAAGACATTAATATACAGTAGCCACTCTCCACGCAGGTGTGGTAAATGGGTGCCTGATAGGAAGAAATGCCTTGAGATGCTCTAGCACCGTAATAACAGCCATACTTAAGCCGGGCTATTAACAGAGGAGTAACAGGATTGTCAAGTTTGACAGACATGAGCGCTATACAAGAGTCCACTATTAGTAGTAGTATCATTTAACAAAAATTGACCGATTTCCTGCCACACGTGTATGTCTGCAGTCCCATGTCATCTATGCGCAAAGCAAGAATAATTCAGTTACGTGTTTCGATGATCTAATCATCAAAGTTTACACCAAGACCAGAGCAAAATATTATCAGAGAGATTAAAAAAAAAATGTTGACATGTTGGTGATGTAAATAAGAAATTAAAAAAAAAACACGAAGTAACTAATTTTTGTTCGTAAGAAACGGAAAGACGCCTGCCTTATAATGTTGCATAAACCGACAAAAAATCTGCCCGTGTCTCTTTTAGGGGTCGAAAAACTGTGGTCCAATTTCTGTCCCTCTTTGAGTTGAGCTAAATGAATATCAAATGTCAAATATCAAATTGACATTTTCACTTAAAAAAACGTGTTTTCCTGTTTTTGTTCATGGTCTATTTCTTCGAGGTCGATGGCATGTTTTCATAGTGCTCCCTTTCCTGCATAATATTAGTAGTAACACATTTTCCGTCTGATTCGCAGAGCCAGCTTGCAAATGCAATTGAAATCTCTCGTTTTCTGCGATTTTGCTTGTCTAGTTTACTCCTTTGGATCATGTGAATTTCCAATAGTCCGAATTCACCTTCAGTCCTGATGAGATGTGCTTCAACACATATATCTTCTCTTTGGAGCGAGAAGGGCATTAAGTCTGTATAAAGTGAAATGAGTTAATGCCTTTCTGGCTCCAAACAGTCGATATCGTCGTTCAGTGCAAAGATGTCAAAGCGTCATTCAAATTCATTCACGACGATTTGGCTTGTATTGTATGACATTTCTTTTCATCAAAAGGCAATCAAATTAGCAGTACCTTCATTCTCTTTCAAACAGGTTGCTTACTAAGAAGCATACACATTTCTTAGCAGTTAGGTAAATGGCCAACCATTTAACCATTTTAATAGGTAAAATGATAACTGAGAATGGGCGGAGTTGCCTTTATTTTGATCTAATATATCCAAACTCTTTTTCCCATTTAAGTATTCCACTGTTTTGATGTGTAAGTTGTTACAGGAAACATGATTTACTGTGTAGAACCACCAGGGAAGTTACAATATCGGTGGATCCACTATTATGGTCTAATCACCATCTCGTCCAGTCACCATTTCGTCCAATAACCAGTTGTTCCAATAGCCATTTAGTCTATACCATTTGGTCTACTCGTTTTTCTTTGCCAATTGGTCTAATAGTCATTTCATCCATTATTTATTGGTCTAATTACCATCTGGTCCAATAGCCAACTGGTCTACATGCAATTGGTCCAATATCCATTTGGTCTATTATCATTTGGTCCATATTTCAGTTGGTCTGACTGCAGTTGGTCTACTGTCATGTCGTCTACACCCATTTTGTCTAATGACCTTTTGGTGCAGTTGGTATTTGGTCTAATTATCATTTGATCTAATTGTCATCTGGGCTAATTACCATTTGGTCTAATAAGCGTTTCGTCTAATAACCAATTGGTCTACTAGCCCTCTATGACCGTATATGTTACATGTACCTCCGTCGCGATCGCAGTTCTGATGTGTCGTGTGTCCTTTGATCAATTTGTTTCTCAATTGAATTGTACTAGTATTAGGATTCTTTGTAGCAGTTCTATTACTTCATGCCAACATTTTTCGTGGGTAGGAGGCACTTTTTTGATGCTTGGAAAAGTAGGGAGGCATTGTGTCCCTGCCCACAGGTGAGTTTATTTACTTTTTAAATGAACTAATAAATTTATTGTAATAGTTGCATTACCCTGTCCGCTCTTTCCCAGATACTCCTCTTTCTTCTTCTTCTCCTTCCTTTTCTTTTTCTTCTTCATCTTCTTCTTCTTCTTCTCTCTCTCTCTCTCTCTCTGATCACTGGAGAAATCATGGGGGCGGGCGACCGTCTCCTGCCCCCTGTAGCACCGCCCCTGAATACTATGATGATTGAATTGCGAGCGAATAGAGGAACATTTAAGGGGAAAAAACGAATTGACGCCCCTGCATGGGATTGTAGGAAGCCGACATTCTTTAGTACATGGAAATAGTATCGTTAGAAAATGTGTAATTGTTAGTAGTAGTTTTAGTAGTAGTAAAAGTAGTAGTGGTGGTTGTGGTAGTAGTAGTAGTAGTAGTAGTAGTAGTAGTACTAGTACTAGTAGTAGTAGTAGTAGTGGTAGTAGTGGTAGTAGTAGTGGTAGTGGAAGTAGTGGTGGTAGTGGTAGTAGTGGTAGTAGTGGTAGTAGTGGTAGTAGTAGTAGAGGTAGTAGTGGTAGTAGTGGTAGTAGTGGTAGTAGTGGTAGTAGTGGTAGTAGTGGTGGTAGTGGTGGTAGTGGTAGTAGTGGTAGTAGTGGTAGTAGTGGTAGAAGTGGTAGTAGTAGTAGTAGTGATAGTATTAATAGTAGTAGTAGTGGTAGTAGTGGTGGTAGTGGTGGTAGTGGTAGTAGTGGTAGTAGTGGTGGTAGTGGTAGTAGTGGTAGTAGTAGTGGTAGTGGTGGTAGTAGTGGTGGTAGTGGTGGTAGTGGTAGTAGTGTTAGTAGTGGTAGTAGTGGTGGTAGTGGTAGTAGTGGTAGTAGTGGTAGTAGTAGTAGTAGTAGTAGTAGTGGTGGTGGTGGTGGTAGTAGTAGTAGTAGTAGTAGTGGTGGTAGTAGTGGTAGTAGTGGTAGTAGTGGTAGTAGTGGTAGTAGTGGTAGTAGTAGTAGTAGTAGTGGTAGTAGTGGTGGTAGTAGTGGCAGTAGTGGTAGTAGTAGTAGTAGTGGTAGTAGTGGTGGTAGTAGTAGTAGTAGTAGTAGTAGTAGTAGTAGTAGTAGTAGTAGTAGTAGAAGTAGTAGAAGAAGTAGTAGAAGAAGAAGCAGGAGGAGGAGGAGGAGGAGGAGGAGTAGCAGCATAGTAGTTATCATTATCATTATCATTATTGTTATCATCATCGTCATTCTTATAGGTAGTAATATTTATATTTTATTCATTCATTTTTATTCATAATATTTCTGATATTATAAACAATAAAGTTATAAATGATATATTTATGAATCTTCATTTCTTTTTGCATATTTCTTTAATAGTATCATTACCATTATCAGGACTCTCCTGGTAGTAAGAACATATTGTACATGTATTGTTTGCAGCATTAGACCAAATGGATATTGGACCAAATGAATATTAGACCAAATGGTCATTAGACGAACTGAGAATTGGACCAAGTGGTTATTAGACCAACTGTTCATTGGCAGAAATGATCATTAGACTAATTGGTTGGTGGACGAATTGATAAGTAGACCATGTGGATATTAGACCAACCGGAATAAACCGAATTGGGTATTGGACCAAACGAATATTGGATGAACTGATAATTGGACCAAGTGGTATTTGGACGAAATGGATGTAGACTGAATGGTTATTAGACCAACTGGTTGTAGACGAAATGGTTATAGATCAAATGGTCATTGGACGAAATGTTTATGGACGAAATGATGTTCGACCAAATGAAGTGAGACCATGTGATGATTGGACGAAATGTCAGTAGACCAAATGGCAATTTACCCGTGAATGTACTTCGGTGTTCTCGCATAACCATTCAGGGGCCACGGAGCCCCCCCCCCCCCCCCCCAATTTCGGATAAAAATGAAAAAAAAAAGAACAAGAACAAGAAAAAGATAACGTATAAATTGTAAAACTTATTATTGAAATTGCTCAAAGGCTCGCAAAACCATAAACACCTAAGGGCTTCAGGGAGCTCCGTCCCCTGGAACCAGCGTGTTTGGGTGTCAGTCCCCCTCCCTCCCCACTGAAAAACGTTCTGCAGCCCCTTCCATTACCTACCTTTTTATTCTCGGCACAGTTTTTTTCTCAAAAGAATCGACTGTTTTTTGCTTAGTTAGTTTGTTTGTTGTTAAGGATAAAAGACCGACAACCCATGCACGAAACCGAAAAACAACAACAAATGAAATTTGATAAAACAATGAGAAAATTTTAAAAATATAAAAAGCTATAAAGTGTGTGGTCAGAGATTATCAGATCAATAGAAAAAAAATGTTCATCTATTCCGATTTTCAGAACATGTGTTGCTTTGTTTATT
>CM057158.1:27992582-28000494 GCA_029962745.1 Echinometra lucunter
ATTAATGGAAATGACTTTTAAGAAATATAAGTATAGATACATATTGACGGTTCACAAACGACAAAAAAAAAAAGTAAAAATATAAACCCAATGACAATATTGAACTTTGGGTATGACGTAAGCTTGTAATGCCGAAATCGGAATAATTACAAAATAATTCTTAGATAAACGTTTAAACGTGGGGATTAGTTTGTTTTACTTTGTTAAAACATCTAATTATAATGTTGAGGAAAATTTTGATATGATTTTATATAATTCTATAATTATGGTTCGTTTATTTATCTAGGTTTTTTTTTTTTTAGAAAGGGGTTACTAGATATAATTTACAATGCTTATTAGATTATGTTGTTCATAATTTATGAGGCGTTAATCTATAAAATATGACAGTCAAGACATAACACATCAGACTTCAATCCAATCACTGATGACAGAGGTGAATTTTCCTATCACAAAATCCTTTACTATCTACTGATAAACCATGATACACGTATCATGAACCCAAATGGCATTATAAACTACTATTGATTATTGGAAGACATGGGATTATTTCTCGTACAAATCTTAAGAGGCTTGCTTTGAAGGCACATATTAAATAGGAAAGGCTGAAAGCAAATTGCTCCTGCTCACAAGACATCTCAATAAATAAGGCTATTTGATGTTCATTTCATTTCATAATATACAGATCTAATTTTGAAAACTATCATTTCAAGAGGAGAAAGGCAACCTCATTGAGTAAATAATCCAGATGAACAAATGTTTACGAAATGAATTATAAAATGGGGCAATGGCGTGATAACTAATCGTGAATACAATGTAAAACTTATGAAATACAGTACAACGCCAGTAAACGAATTGCTAACCCACATTAAATCATGGTTCGTAATACTACATTTGTAATGTACAGTTCAGTTTGTTTGGTACTGGGGTTCCTTCAATCAAATTTAGAAGTTAATGTAATTCTACATGCAGATTGTAATTGGAAGACCCATTCTTTTATGATATGAAACGTGAAGGCACTTTCTACACTTTGTGAAGGCACATTTGAAGGCACTGTAATTTAAAGGCATAAGCCATAACCTCAAAGACTAGGCGTGCATATTTGTTTCTCTTTGCAGACGCACTACAGCACCCAGCCGATGATTTTTTTTTTTTTTTTTATATAGCCCTTGTAGCTTTTAGAGAAAATTCCAACCGGCCTTTCCCTTATCATCATTAAGAATGATTCCATAACAAATGAACATAGTACAATAGGATATTCCAAAATACTTCGGGTAGGAAAAAAGAAACAAAGGTTCTATTTTGCTCAGTAACTTGTTCAGAAAGTTTCATCCTATAATTTTCTTTATCATTACTATAGGTAATTCCATGATAAATAAACAACAGTGAGACATTCCAAAATATTTGACGGGCAAAAAATGAATAAATAAATAAAAATCATATTTTTGTTTATAGCAGATCTATGTGGCTCGGTAACAGGCAGACTCTCTACGTGTTTGTAGAGGTAACTTTTGAGCGCGAAAGCCTTGTTGCACTTCTGGCACACGTACGGTTTTTGACGGTGGAGTGTGTCTGGATGTGTGCACGCAGGTTGGACTTGTCTGCGAAGGCCTTTCCGCACTGTGGGCAGGCGAAGGGGCGTTCCCCCGTGTGTGTGCGGATGTGGCCTGGAGTAGCCAGGGGCGACTGAAGCACTTTCCGCAGAGTGTGCATTTGCACCCGAGCTTGTGAGTCCTAAGAAATAGATGAAACAAACAGAGAGTAGAAAGAAGAACTTTTTTATGAAATACCTTATAAAAATTCATCATCAATAAGTGATTAAGAAAGTAAAAGATCGATTACTTGGTCCAGTACTATATTTTTCTCAATGTTTCTAAACGGTTGTCAATGGTTGAAGTTAGCCCCGATGATATGCAAGATTTATTCAATAAATGATTTACAGAATATAAAGATAAATGTAGTTGAGTCTTCAAGTTGGGTCTTCAAGTGGAAACTATATATATATATATATATATATATATATATATATATATATATATTATATATATATATATATATATATATATATATAACAGAAAGAGAAAAAAAAATCAGATAATAACTCAAGGGATCATGATAATTGTCCAGTATTCATTGCAGTATGGTAAATGTTTTATGGACTCTAGTCAATGATACACTGAATCATTAAACTTGTTCTTTTGAAACATTAAACAATGATGTGTTAATTTAGCGGTTTTTGTGTTGTTGTTTTTTGTATTTTTGATTTACTAATCCTTTGCATTCAAATGTAATATAACATAACATAACATCAACATTTTAACGGATCATAATAATGTGGTTTATCCTAATTGTAAAACGGAAATCAATTATGTGCTTTTTACCTGATGTGCATACTAAGTGCGGGCATGGAGACGTAGACCTTATCACAATGCGGACACTTCCGCGCCTTCTGGTCTGTCACACTCCGATGGGTCTGTCTGTGCCTGGCCAGGTTACTCGAGGTGCTGTAGCTCTTCCCACACTCCGGACATGAGTGACCAGGCATCATGGCACCATTCAGGGGCGACACTGCCATCGGTTTCGACTCGGCTGACATGGGACTAACGGGTTGACTGTCGAAGTGTGTCGTGGTTTCTGGTGATGACTGGACAACGACCATGCTGAAGGCGACGTCGCTTTGATGGGGCTGGAGGAGTAGTGGCGCGGTCATCTCTTGAAGGGGACGGATCCTTCAGCAGGTGGGCGTTGCCTCCGATGGCACCATAATTGACGGTCACGTTGGCTTGACGAATCGAAGATTGATTAAGAAGTCCAGTGACATCACTTGGATAGTACAGGGCTCGCGTTTGGTCGTAGTACTGCTGCTTATCCGAATTATCCAGCTTCTCAGCCAGTGTAGACAGAATGAAAGACACTGTTCGAGGAGTCCATGGTCTTTAAGAGACCCTCGGTGGACGGATGTTGAGGGTGGTGGTGACTTGCTGACTCCGCTGCTTCTTCTTTTCGGTTGCCACTTCACTCCTAGGACGCCCTCTGCGTTGCCTCGATTTACCGCCAACCTGCGTAGGGTTAGAGGTTGTGTGGAATTGGAAGGGTCGATTTGCGAGGTGAGGGCACCGAGACAACCGACCTCGCCGATGGAATTTGAATGACGCCGGAGTAACCATAGTAATCTGTAAACCGAGATGAAAAATGAACAAATAGACATAGATAATCCAAATGTCAAAATATGTCAAACCAAATGTCAGTTTGTGCACACGTGCAGGATAGCGATAAGGCGTGAGGTTTCCTTTTTGTTGTCAATTTTATCCCCCACGTGGTTATGATCCAAATTTCCACTGAACTACTTTTTGATGATAGTACATTTTCTGATTATATTGAAAGAAACATGATCATCACATTAATCGTAGCACTGGTCTGTGTGGATATATCTGCTTCGTACTGATAAGCGACCTTTGACAGATTCGCGGGTTGTCGAGATTTATAACACTGACATCGTCACCCCAGTGTTACAATAATAAAAACGTAAAGATTTTCTCTAAACTAGGTTGCATTTCACAGAAGAGATATACAGCTTGTGGAAATATAAAAAGACCTGAAAACATTATGTTTTGAATAAATAAATAACAATGATTTCTATGCACTTTTAGTAAGAAAATGAGGAAAAGGTGTATATGTCAGATAAGTCTTCTTTGCGCTTTGGAAAATTTCCAAAGGGCTAGAAAATCAGTCTCTAGAACTCAGAGAAAAAATGTCATTATTTACAAAATATGATAGGTGTTCATGTGGGTACATCGTTATACATAGTTAAAACACACTGTAAACATGTATCATTTTATTATGTATTGCAAGTAATCCTTAGTTTTTCGAGATGGGCGAAAAGAATTGAAGGTCACATTTTTTGTATCACATCGACAATGTGTATGCTCGGTCAAAATGGGGGAAAAGAGTGGACAAACAGAAGAGTGCCGTAAACAAAAATGGCAAAAAGTCATACGTGGGTATTCATCCGTTAATGTTTAGGCTAGATACTTAACATGGGCGGCCAACAGACCGAGTAGGCAGAAGGGGGGAGACTGGAGGAGAGTGTGAATGTTAATCAAGCTCGCGTGCCAGCTGTCAGAAGCTTGCCGCTACGCATCAATCACAAAACACCGCACCTAGAAAACAACTCCCCAGCTCCGTGAACCCCGGGGTCACACGACAAAGAAAGAAAGGACAGGAAGGAGAGAGAGGGGGTGGGGACGGGGGTGGGTAGAGAGAGAAGGGAGAGCAGCGATAGATCTGAAAGCAATAACAACAACGGTTGCTGAAAAAAATACTCGACATTCCAACGCAGCCACGGAGAGGAGAAAGGAGCGGCGAAGGGCAGAAGAAGAAGCGACGAGTGTCCTGATTGGCTACGTCAGGGAGATAGTGAGATAGTGGGTACGCTCTCCCGGGGCACGCGCCGTGTCGGTCACTGTGCCAAGAGTTAAGCGACCTCACAGCCTCGTGCCGAACTGCGTGTCGTCTGTCTGGACCAACCCACTAGCCACGCGACAGCAATTCTCATCTCCAGACCGTTTCCAATAATTCACCTTTCTTCAATGTACCATTAATTTTATTAAACGAAATTAATAAATAGGTCTTCTTGATAGGGCAAAGGCGAACATGAAGCTTAGTGATTTAGATAAAAATTGAGAATGTGAACAACCTAAAATGCTGTATCTAGAAAGCGTATATTCATCTGGGCATGTATCATTATCATTATTGTTATCATTATTGTCATCATTACGGAGCTTGAGCAGACTAATAGGACATGACGTCTTCTCTTTATGGTCCACAAAATATATGAATGGGCCCGATAAGCAACCCTTCAAGGGAAAGAAGAAGACAATTTTTCGAAAACTACCCCTCAAGACGATTCGCTACCTCGTAACAATGAAAGAGCCCTGCATTTTTGGTATAACCAAGTCATAAATTTCTCCATCAATTGGGGACCCGAAACTATGCCGGCGAGATTTATAAGGACTGTGTCATATCTACAATTATCATGACATTTTGAAATGAAACATTCTACTTGACTCTGTAGGGAGGGCCTCCTCGAAACCAAACCGCCATGTTTTTATTTTGAACGTTAAACGCAACGAATACAATGATTTTTCAGTGTCCAGTTGTCTTTTGGAAATATATAATAATGTGCTCATTTTATCAAACGGCCAACTTGTGCCTTTAAACGCAATCAGAAAATTCAATCAAAAATACTCTTTGTGCTGTCTTTGACTAAGAGATTACTAAATCGCAGAGAGCTGTATCAACTTTCACAATGATATGTATTTTTCTTTCCATTTCTCTAAATATACTTTCACTTTTCAGTATTCCCCAAATGTTGCGTTTTCATTCACTTCCTTATCTATACCATCATCTTACTCAAGATCGTCGATATGATGTCCTCTTATTTATTAGATATTATTCAGATATTCATTTTAGACATTCATTGTAGCAGCACTCAATGCTATCCCGCATTTCATTTAAATTTTCAATTTGCTTTCTTCCCTATCGCTCACCACACTACTATGAAGTTGTAACTCCATGATACTATTTTATTTTGTATGGGTTTGCAAGATGCAGTTTTCCAGCTCCAGTACACGGCCACGACGATACAAATTATGCTTGTTTGTAGGTGGCTGAGCTGGCTGGTGAACAGCTGTTTTCTTGATTGATGACGAGGAAGATGGGGGCCCTGAGGAGGGGGGTAAAGTCAGAACAGATAGACTGCTTTCATTACCCCCTAACATAAAACATCTTCAGCCAACTAGCTAGTCTACAGAAATGTAGACTCCATTTCAACATCTTATAGTGCGATGTATATTGATGGAGGTGAAGTATTATACTAAATAAACACACACACAAAAAACCCCTCTGTGTATCTTTTATAATTGTTTGTTTTCTTGACTCTCAGGTACAAGGTTGGGGGTTCGAATCTTCCCGTTGCGTACACCCCTAGAAAAGACATTTTATCCACCACTGCATCCTTCTACCCAAATGTTACAATAGGTATAAGCAAGGATGTATTCCCTGAAATGGACGGTGCCATGATAACGACTGTCAGAGCTAAAGTTAGTACAACCATATTCAAAGCGCTTTAGAAGCGCATAGACATGTAATGCTAGATATGTGGTTAATATGATTATCGTAATGATAGTTTCTTTAAATACGATTAAGGTATCTATTTCGCACGTGACCTGGGCCCCGTTGCATAAAAATTACCAATGATGGTAACTTTGCCATCAATTGTAATTTCCATGGAAACCTTGAATTTGATTGGCTGTTAAGGAAACTTGAGCAATGTTACCATGGTTGTTACCATTGATGGTAGAGTTACCAATAATGGTAATTTTTATGTAACAGGGCCCTGTTCAAGGGGAAAGGTTATTATTAATGATGAGTGGTGCGAACTGCATCGTCGATTCGCAAACACTTGAATATTAAACATCGAGATGTTAAATGAGACCTTTTAGTCTATGTCACCATCTCAACGCAGCGGCACGCCGCCATGATGCAACCCAGCACCGGCCCCACACCCATCATCATCATCTCCATCATCTGGCGAGACGCCGACATAGCGACAGGAGCAACCAACTCGTCATGTTGGCTGGATCTCTTCCAACCAACTGATGCATGCCATCCAGCTATCTCGTGATTAGCTAGGCGACACTTGTTGGGTAGTATGATAGTAAAACCTCGTAGGTTAGCCTGTGTAGCTATATTTTTTCTCTTAACGATGATAATAAGTTCGGTTATAATTGGACACGCACCCCTCCTTATCTTCGTAAACTTTTTTTCTATGTATTTATTTCACATCATGATGTTGCGAAAGAGAAAATCAAGCATGTTTTAAAATTTTCATATTTATGCAACTTTGTTCTTTTGATTTTCTCATCACGGATGTGTTAATAGAATAAAAACTGGTTTCATAATCAAAGAATGTGAAAAGTGAAGTCCGTCATTTCTAGAGCCAATAACAACTTGCTTTACAGATTTAAAAAAATGAAACTAAGCAACTAGAAAGGACATTTAATTTAAAAAGAAAACAAGGTTGCGCCAATAAAGACGAAGCGAATACAAGGGACGTTCAGCAGCTGACATAAATTATGAATAAAATGGTTCCATTTGATAGACAATATCATACAGTGGGTCGTAATTTTGAATAAGCAGACGAAAGCATCAGAAAAAAAATTATATAATTTGGCAATGGAGATGTGAAAGAATGTTCTAGAAGATAACTTCACTATCGAGGATAACCACTATCATGACTATAGAGAAAGGTGAACAGTTAGGACGAGACGGTTTTCAACCATCCTCGCCATCACCATACCATTGTTAACGAGGCATGCTGTCTATGACACGTGCACGCGACCACAGATCCATTTGGGTTTTGAACACTTGAAAAATAGCCACAGATGTAAGACTCCATCTCGCCTATCTTGGACTACTAACTCTATCTGACAAGGCTTGGAGACGAAGAAATTAAAAGAAATGAAAATCAGGCACAACTGTTTCCTTGCACAAGTATGTTATGCCACCACAAGTTGCATCCAGGTCGCTATGAATCAATCGGAAGCACAGATATATTATATGATTTTTTCAGTTGTTGTTTTAAGACTAGGTGCTGTAAACCAAATATATTAAAAAATTGTGTGGAATGAGAGAGTAAATCATTCATTATTCATGTTCCGTAAATCTGTTAATTCGTTTTTATCTGAGGGATAGGTATAACCATATATAGGTATACGTACCTCTTTAACTTATTTTATCAATGATTTTCTGTTACTTGTAATTTTGTTTGCCCCCCTTCACTTGTGCGCCTTGAGCATCTCTTACGAGATGGATATGGCGCCTAACAAATTGCATATATATTATTATTATTATT
>CM057158.1:28000994-28012994 GCA_029962745.1 Echinometra lucunter
GCCTTCCATAATTATGGTTGGCCATCGTAGTCACAATTCACGTGGTCGATACGTATCTGGTGTGGTGATACGTACACCAGATACGTATCCTAATTGTCCAATCAGGATCCTCACACAATAGATACGTATCCATATATAGGTGCATATGTATCCAAAATAGTCAGATACGCATCCCACGTCTTCACGATATGTATCTTACATTCTACATACGTATCATAATTTAAGGGATATGTATCCCAGTGTTTTAGGATACGTATCTCGAGTTCTTGATACGTATGTGCCTGTATAAGGATACGTATCTATTGTGTGAGGCTCCTGATTGGTCAGTTGGGATACGTATCCCAAAACACTGAGATACATATCCGAAAACAATGGGATACATCCCTTAAATTACGATACGTATGTAGAAGGTAAGATACGTATCGTAAAGACGTCGGATACGTATCCGACTATATATGTATACGTATCTATTGTATGAGGCTCCTGATTGGACAATTAGGATACGTATCTGGTGTATTGGTATACGTATCTGGTGCGAGAATACGTATCGACCAAGCGAATTGTGACTACGATGGCCAACCATACATAGTATGATGACCCGTGACGTGAACTTTGCATCCCAGTCGTGAAATTCATATGGAAGGCCATCCATGCCATTAACGCCAGCTAGCTGACGTATGCTCCAGCAACCTTACGTAAGCTAACTTAACTTTAACCTTACGCAGTGGCGCAGTGGCGGCACCAAGGGGGGGCATGGGGGGGCATTTGCCCCCCAACTCAGAAGCTTTGCCCCCCCCAGTTGCCCCCCCAGTTGCCCCCCCCCCGAAATTTTGAGGACTGAAAGAAAAATTATACAGTAATTTGTAAATAAGTAGATGTTGTCATAAACATCATATTCAAGCTGTGAAGTGCTCTAAAATACCAATTTCCAGTCTCCCAACTTCGATTGAAAAAAAAAAAGTGGTTATTTTTGGCTCACTCGCTTTGCTCGCTCATATTCTAAAATTTCTTTTCTAAAATGTGATTAAAGACAAGAAAAGTAGTCATTTTTGGCTCGCTCGCTTCGCTCGCTCATCATATTTCAGAATATTTATTCAAAAATGCGATTAAAAACCAAAAAGCGGTTATTTTTTGTTAACTCGCTTCGCTCACTCGCAAAATTGATATTAAAATGTGTGTAAGAGGAAAAAAAAATAGTCAAAAAATTCAATTATCCCCCCCCCCCACTCCTCAAAGTGGATTTACGCCGGCGACTAAAACTCGCGCTTCACGCTCGATTTTTCCATACACACACAAAAAAAATTTGACTGCCCCTGCCCCCCCCCAACATTTTCTTTTGCCCTCCATTTGCCCCCCCCCCTCCCACTTTAACAATCCTGGTGTCGCCACTGACCTTACGGGAGCTAATTCACCAATCAGTGAGCTCGATTCGGATGTAGGCACGCGTATGCTATTATCACAGTCAGGTTATAGCATACGCATGGTATTCTACTGAGCAGTATGCTATAAGCTGATGTGTGATATTAGCACACGCGTACTCAACTCCCGAAGTATATACGTATGCTACAAGCCGACGTATGATAATAGCATACGCGTGCTTAGCACCTAAATCGAGCGCAGTGATTGGTCAAATAAGCTCGCGTAAGGTTAAAAATAAGCTCACGTAAGGTTGTTCGAGCATACGTAAGGTTGCTGGAGCATACGGTCAGCTAGATGGCGTTAATGGCAGGGATGGCCTTCCATAGAATTTCTCGACTAAGTTTGCCCTAGAATTCACGTCGCACATGACCTGTTGTTAACCGTACTTCAGGGCCACCATACAATGATAATGAGCACTGGACACTCCGTTTAATGCCTTAGTAACCAACGGGTTACGGCTGGAGCGTTAAGCAGGGGATCCTCACCTAAAGGTGATGAGGATCAGAGAGAAGATCTCTGATTGAAATTATTGTCAAGCACGTATGCAACATCTCCTTTTATACCAAAAGGAAGGGTATAACATTATGTGCAATTATGAATAAACATTCATGAGTAATATTCCAGAGATGGACATTGGTCCAAGCTCATGGACTTAATGAATATTGACATAATGAAAAGGGGAAATGAATAGGTATGTAATAAACTAGAGTTTCCAGACCATATATGGTGCAGGAAGTAACATACTGGTCACTTTTCTTAGAAGGAGGGGGTGGACCATTGACTCATGAGCAAAACATAGTAGTTTTTCTGAAAGGAGGGTTTGTCGGTATATAGTTGGAAAAAATTTTGACCATGATGACGTATGTGTCCAGTGGAACTGATCATGGTATAGTCTTGAATCCTAGACTCTTGCTGAATAGAAACTGTTGTATAGTTTTTGTCTTACACAAACTTTATCAGAGAGATAGATATTTGCTTGACATGTTGGTCATGTGAATAAGAAATAAAAAACACGAAGTAACTATTTTTTGTTCGTAAGAAACGGAAAGACATCTTAAAATGTTCTTTAAATCAACAAAAATCTCCCTGTGTCTCTTTTAAGGGTCGAAAAACTGTGGTGCAATTTCTGTCCCTCTTTATCAAATCTCAAATGTCAAATCGACACATTCACATTGAAACGTGTTTTCCTGTTTTCGTCCATGGGAAAGGCGTCTATTTTTCGAGGTCGTTGGCCTGTTTCATAGTTCTCACTTTCATACATAATATTAGTAGGCCCTAGTTACACATTTCCCGTCTGATTCGCCAAGCCAGCTTCCAAATGCAATAGGAATCCCTCGTTTTCCGCGATTTTTCTAGTCTGGTTTACTCCTTTGGTGCACAGTCGTGCGAATTCACCTGCAGTCCCGATGGGATGTGCTTCAACCATCCAAACTGATATATCGTCTGTTTGGAGCCAGAAAAGGCATTTAGTCTGTATAAGATGATACGAGTTAATGCCCTTCTGGCTCCAAACAGACAGATTATCGTCGTTCGGTCTAAAGAGGTCAACGTGTCATTCAAATTCATGCACGACGATTTGGATATATTACTTTTCTTTCATCAAAAGGCAGTCAAATTGGCAGTTCCTTCATTCACTTTCAAAAAGGTAAAATGACAACTGAGAATAGGCGGGGTTTCCTTTATTTTGATCTAACATCTCCATACTCTTTTTTTCATTTAAGTATTCCACTATTTTGATGTGTAATTTATTACAGCAAACACGATTTACTGTATAGAACCTTCAACCAGGGAAGTTACAATAGTATGCTGTTCTCCCCGAGGGGTCCTGCAGTTATAATTACCCCAACATGGCTAGATAGAGGAAGAAAAGATCAGGGGAGCGTTTCATGAAAGGACTTGTCGAATGTTTTATCCGACAAAGTCTGTTTTATCCGACAGCTGCCATAGTAACGATGCTTCTCAGCCAATCAAAATCAAGGAAAGATGTCAGATCTGACAACTTGTCAGACAACAAATGTTGATGAAACGCTCCCCGGCGGGGAGTTCACAGCCAGAAGGGCATTAACTCATATGACTTTATACAGACTTAACGCCATTCTGGCTCCAAACAGACGATGTGGGTAAATGTCTTGTCCAAGGAGGTAAGCGTCCAGCGAGGATCGAACCCAGGACCTCTCGCGTGAGAGTCAAGGGCCTTCGTGAATTTACTTCGGTGTTCTCGCACGCGGAACCCCCACAATTTCGGATAAAAATGAAAAAAAAAAGAAAAAAAAGAAAACCTATAAATTGTAAAACTTATTATTTAAGTTGCTCAAAGGCTCGCAAAACCATAAAAACCCAAGGGCTTCGGGGGCTCCGTTCCTTGCACCCAGCCTGTTTGGGTGTCAGCCCCCCTCCCTCCCACACTTAAAAAAACGTTCTGCAGCCCCTGTCATTACCTACCTCTTTATTCTCGACACAGTCACATATTTTTTTCAAAAGAATCGACTGTTTGTTGGTTATTTAGTTAGTTAGTTTGTTTGTTTGTTGTTTGTTTGTTGTTTAGGATGAAAGACCGACAACCCATGCACGAGACCGTAAAAAAAAAAAATAAATAAAATTTGATAAAACAATGAGAAAATAAAAAAATACAGAAAGTTATAAAGTGTGGGGACAGAAATTATCAGATTAATAGAAAAACTTTTCATCCATTCCAATTTTCAGAACATGTGCTGCTTTATTTATTAGGGCTGAGGCTGTCTTATTTACTCTTACTCATTTTATGCACATAGTAGTTGGACAAAAGTTTCCCTTGAAAACTAAGAAGCTGTCAGAGGTTTACCTGACATAGTAACAACCAGTGTTTGGAAATTGGATTCCATCTAAGCATTGGCGTAAATCCCGGGAGGATGGGGGATATATCCCCCACACTTTTTCGAGGGTGGGGGGATGGTGTGTACAAATATCCCTCCCCCCTCATTTTAAGAGAAAAAATTATATTGTTATTAATCAGTTGATTTCTTTTATAAAAATGTCATAAATGACGGTCATATCATGGAATTCTTATTTGAAATGCTCTTTAAAACCATAAAAGTTGTTATTTTTCGCTCGCAGGCAAAACAATAATATTATATGTGTGTGGGGGGAGGGGTCTGCGCGGGTGAATGAGGGTGTGTGTGTATACTCAAGTGTGAGTTCACGGGAAAAAAAATCGGCAAAAAAAGGTGATCACCCCCCCCCCCCCCTCCTCATAACGGATTTACGCCGGTACATCTAAGTATTCAGATTGCATTATGCGTAACGGGTAAACTGAATATAGTGCCCTGCTTTGGCGAAAGGAATTCAGCAAGTGACATTTTCATGGAATTTACTATTTTATTGATTTGGCATGCTTCACATAACAGTACTGACAAAAATTTGACCCATTTCTGAAATATTTTGGTGGCGGAAGGAAGCAAGTGCTCAGAAATGCCTGGAAACCATGGCAAAAGGAAGCAAGTTTCAACAAACAACATTGTTTCCCATCACAAATTTCTATGTTGTTGGGCCTGGTTAAAAACGTATTTTCTTCATTTGTGGCATTTTTGCTTGTTGCCAAAGTAGGGCAGTATATTTGGTAACCAAGAGTTCTGGGGGGTGTTTCACAAAGACTATGATTGACTAAAATTGCATTTAACTATGGCTGGCCGTTCATGCCATTGTTTACTTTCACCATGGATCTCTCAAAGGATTTGCAAATCATGGTCACAAATCTGCAGAATTGACATTTTGTTTTATAATTCATTGATCATGAAGAAAACAAAAAATGTACATTCTTCAAATATGTGACAATGATTTGCGCATCCCTTGAGAGACCGATGGTCAAAGAAAACAGTGGCATGAATGGCCTGCCATAGTTAAGATCGATTTGAGTCAATCTTAGTCTTTGTGAAACACCCCCCCCCCCCCAGGAGAAAACGTGCATAAGTATTATACAATTATTAAACAGGTCTTATGTGCATAAAACTGGTCGTCCGCCGATACTCGACAAGAAATTGTCGTATCACGGTTATGATTTCCCTTCAATTTCAACGGAAAAAATAATCACACTTCGAATCACTCTTCCAGAGCTAATCGATAGCGGAATACAAACAGTTCTTCTCAGAACTAACCTTTTAAAAAACTTCTGTGGCCTGCTTACAACTTTCCAAATCTCAGTCACTCTTTCCTTTCTTTTTCCATTTTTTTTTCACCTCACGATCATTTCCCCTCATTTTTCGGTTTACAGTAGATGACTGCCACCCTGCACCATTTGGCAAACCGGAAGGAGATTCAAACTGAACACATTCCAACAAAAATATATATATATTCACAGAAATAATGTTGGCTTGTGCGCAATCTCTTTATGAAATATCATATGCGGAGTTGTCTACACCTAAACATATTGCAAAACAATCTCCTCTGATGAAGTGCAACTTAGGAGTTGTATTTCTATCTCTGACTCTCTTTTTCTATCTTTGACTCATTTTTTTCTATCTCTGACCCTCTTTCTCTGGTAACCTTTCAACAGATCTAACCACTCTTTGCTTGGCGTCACGTGACGTTATAGCGAAACACTATAACGAAAGGTCCCTCATCCAAGCCTCCCTCCCTCCCCTCTTTCTACTATTCTGCGGGAACAGACCCTATTGACACTTTATTTAAATGCATTTCTTGAGAGAAGCCTAGCAGGCAGCATACTGGCTGTGTCTGGAGTAGATATCATACGCGATCCCCATTGACCTGCTTTAGTCTCGTACTCAGACCTCTATAACATGTTTCGACAGACCAGGGTTTGTGCCTGCAAACTGGATTTTTACCACCAAATTAACCAATTAACAGCAATCTTCTAAACCCTGATTATGACGTACCTTGTCCCAAATCAATTACTGATATTTCATTTCATTTCATTTATTTCCACAATAGCAGCAAATAACTGACAGAAATTTTCACTTTACAAAATAGAACAGCGATTAAGATTCACTTTATATAGCTTCAGTTCATATGTTTTGGATAATTAAGTAAATGAATATATAAATGCTAGCTGCATTGTGGCGGAAACCTTGAAAGCAATGCTTGTAATTAAGGTTCCCAAAATAATGATGCAACAGTAAAAAAAATAAATAAATAAATAAATTTTAAAAAATGTGATGTGTTGTTTCCACGAAAGTTTGTTGCCTATAAATAGGCCAAGAAATTTTGCGGAATCAACAAAATCTATTAAGGTATCATTAAGAATGATATTCCGGAGTAAAGTTAGGATTGAGTTACTAAAAAGCATGCATTTGGGTTTTAGCAATATTTAAAGAGAGTTTGTTGCAACAAATCCATTTATATATACATCCAAGTTCAGTGTTGACAGTATTTATAAGGATATCAGGATCTTTGCGAGGAAAAAAGACTCTGGTATCATCCGCGTATAATATAAATGACAAAGCATTTGACGAATTCTGGAAATCAGTAATATACAAAATAAACAATAGTGGTCCAAGAAGTGAACCCTGATATTGATCAATTTTATTACCAAATTTCACATTCATACGACAAACAGATATATATATAGTTTGGTAAAATGAACTAACAAAAGAGCATAATGCTAATCGAGGTTAGTCCTTTAAGCAATCATTACATTCATGCATTATTTATTTTGTACTGATGTACTGATTTAAAATTCAATGTGATAATTAGAATTTACAATTTTTTTCAGAAAAAGGAACTAACAATAATTTACAACAACCAAAACCATTTTTCCAAATAAAATTACTATCTCTACCCCTCAAGAGAATCACTCAAAATTTAGAAGAAAAATTTAAAAGAAGCACGTGCTTTCTATCCTCTCAAAATAAGTTTGGCTTACAACCCCAGAAAAATGTAGGGGGACGCCAATTTTGAGTATTCACAACAATCTTGAAGTCTCCCCGAACTACCAAAATGATGCAAAAGCATCTTGAATTAACATGAACTGAAATTGGAACTGTGTGCATACCAGACTGGACATCATCTATACTGACTGAATTTAATTGATATGAACAACTCATCCAGGGACCGTCTCCAAGTTAACTAAAAACCTGATTCAGCTCTATACAGTAATGAAAAAAAACATAACCCGATCCCTAAATTTCCTTGTCAATATTGACTTTCGCCTTTACATCTGTGTTAAATGAACTTTGTGATTCCAAAAACCTTTCCCATCTGGAACCTTGACTTTTTTACTAGAATAGCGCCCCTGCATCCCAAATAACATTAAATTAAATTTTTCTTTTGATCACAATCAGTATTTACTGATCAGTGTTGCAGTGCCTTGTGGCTTGATGCTCCGGCCTTGGCCTTAAGGCGCCTTAAGGCCAGATTTTTTTTTTCAATGCCTTGGCCTTTAGCATGCCTTGGCCTTGACCTTGAGGGTCTGAAGCCTTGAAATCTCCAGAAAATTCAAGGCATTTTCAGGGCATATGGAATTTTGGTACTTTTGCAAGTATAATTTTAAATATTTGGGTGGGTTTTTTTTTTTTTTTTTTTTTTTTTTTTGGGGGGGGGGGGGTACAGTATAGCTATATCGTTAATCTATTACCAGTTGGGTGCAGTCATAACAGGCTTGGGAATTCATGTATTACAAAATTCTTGGTTAATATTAGAAGATGATGATAACACTTACAAAGTAATAACAACAAAAACAATAGTAGTAATAATGACAAACATGATGATGAAGATAATGATGATGATGGAGAGAGAGAGAGAGAGAGAAAGGGAGGGAGGGAGAGAGAGAGAGAGAGAGAGAGAGAAGCGTTGAACATGTTGAAGGGGTAGGCTCTATGAAGGTTGAGCATTGCAAAGACCAGTGAATGTGCTGTGTACATGCTTTCCAAATTATCATTATACTTTCATAAACTTTAGCAGATGTCAGACTAACTTACATGTAGAGTTTATAGTAGTTTTTCAATCAACAGAGTTTTGAAACCTACACAGTGTAGTATCTTTTACTCTGGTTTCCAGGAAGGAGAAAGTTTTAAAATCTTTTCTGATAAAGACTTGAGCATTTAAAGTTAATGCTTTATCATTTCAAACATTTTTATTTATAATTATCTGTAGCCATAATAATGTACATGCATAAATTCTACCGATTGCCACATTGTGCAACTACTTATTACTCTGAAGTGAAGTAAAACAGGAAAATGTCTCACACAATTATTTTACATGTACTGTAGACTCTGAACTAGAAAAAACTTCAATGAGCAAGTGTACATTTGCTATCAGTGGAAGCGAAACTTCAGGCATAATAATGTATAACTGGTAAACAAAAATAATCTCACGGGAAGATCATTTCATTGCGTATTTGCTATATTCCATGTACGACTTGGGTACTCAGACATCTAATACATAAAAGAATGTCTCTTTTACAGATACTATTCTTGATTGACATCAGAATAAACATCATGCTGAATGTCAAAGGCTATGTTTTTATAATTCTTTCGTACGTGCATGATCCTCCTGCCCTTTGTTATTTGATCTCTTTTTCTTATATTTCGTGATTTATGCCTTGGCCTTGGCGGTTCATGCCTTGGCCTTGGCAGTGGGTTTCCATGCCTTAGCTTTGGCCTTGGCCTTGAGGTTCGGGCCTTGACTACAACATTAATCAATAATGATAATAATGATGATAATGATAATAAGAATGATAATAATAATGACAAAAATGATAATAATAATAATAATGATAATCATCATCATCATCATCACCATCATCATCATCATCATCATCATCATAATCATAACAGTAATAATAATCATCATAATAATAATAATAGCTTTGCTCTTTTCCCCCATAAAAACCTGGGGGAATGATTGTACACACCAACCCCCCCCCCCACCTTAAATTCTGGGGGATACATCCCCTATCTCCCCCCCCCCCCCTGCTGTCTACGCCCCTGGAGTTAACAATGTGAGGGGTAGAGTTGGCTCAGTCGGTAGAACGTCTACTCAATGTCGAATATTTTAGGTCTGAAATATCCCAAGCATATTACTAAAATCTTCGTCGTGTAACCCTTCCCTGTTTCAAAGACACACGGTAGGTTACAGCAGGGAGAAAATCTACCCCCTGGGATATGAAGTTGAATATAAATTCAGCTTTCATTTAGGAGAGTCACAACTCATTCATTGTGAAATCCGACTGCGTTCTATGTGTATGATATGACGTACATGTATATAGGTGCACAAGCAGCTCGATTAACTGACATCTGACGTAGGGGGTAGCATGCAAGTTTTGTTATTGTCTACTGACACACTCTACTCCTTTTCTCATGTCACTTCCTAACTTATAAGAAATTGAATTCTGCGGGAATAAACCTTTCAAATGAATTAATTGTATCACTTCCGAAGCTTCTAATACTTATTTTGAAATCATTCAATGTACACATTATTCACCAGCAGTACGTTTATATATATCAATATCCTGATTTTTTTTTTTTTTTTTTTTTTTTTTTTTTTACAATGAATTCAATTTATTTAGTTTGCATCTTATAAGCACAACGATTATGTACATCTGACGAGCAGGGTTGCTGTCGAAAGCATTTTAAACAAACAATGCTGAATGAAAAAAAAAATTGAAATGAATGAATAAATAAAATGATAAATAAAGAACGATGAAGAATTTGAGCATACTTCGAATATTGAGGTCATATCCTGAAATGCCTAGTTATTTGTATAAAATAATTTTATCAATATACAATAACAACCAATGATCGTTTACTATACTTTGTTACTGAGACGTAATCCTGGTAATAAAATTTGGTGTCATATTCTAACTTGCCATATACGTTGAATCTGTATACATGAATATCATTTTGTTCCCCGTATTCTGAAATTGCTTGTTATGTATGATACTTGTATGGTTGTACGTAGCTTCAATATAATTATACTTATGGTATGAAGCGGGTTGTTAGGGTGGAAACACCCATTTGAAGCGGAAAAGCCCACGATGGCCGATGGCTACAACCATCCCGGGCAAGACCGACTCCGAAAAATGTCAAACACCAACTCCACTACTCGCATTGGCTGTCTAACATCCAGTGATGTGTCCGAGTCCAGTCAGTCCGAGTCCGATCAGAATTTAACAATCTCTGCTCACTGTCTCCAAGAAGACATCACAACGTGAATCTCAGTTCTCTACAGGATACAGTCTCAGTATCTCATATGATCAAACAGTCTGACATACAATCAAAGTCCAAAGAGAGAGTGAAATAATGAAAGTGTCAGCGGAAATTATTTATTAAGATCAGGGGCGGCACCAAGGTATTTTAATGAGGGGATGACCCATGCTTTTATTTACGCTTTAACTTAACAAATATAGGTATTATTTAGTTGCATGACCCAGCCCTCTCTTTCCCCATATTTTTTTCTTCTTTGTCCTCTTTTCTCTTCTTTTTCTCCTTTTTTTATCAGTTGAAAAATCATAAGTGGTGGTCGTCCCCCCGCCCCCCCCCCCCCCCCCACCGTAGTGCCGCCCCTGATTAAGATAAAGAAAACAGAACTGTGACGAAAATGAAGCAATTAGGATGAACTGTGCTAGGCGTCTCGCTACCTAACTTCAAGAGCGAAACATAACGAAAGGCCCCGCATCCGAGCCTCTCCCCTCTCAAAGATTTATATATACCATCAAATAGCCTACCCAATTACGATTTAAGTTCACTCTCCTAAACCTTACATATGTCTTATTTCAAACCAATTAAAACCTCTTTTCAAAATAAAATCCGCACCCCTGCCCTTCAAGAGAAGTCACTTGCAGTTTTGTTTGTTTGTTTGTTTTTGTAAAGGGGGAAAAGAGGACGTGCTCCCTACTACCTCAAAATAGGTGTGGCTTGGAACTGGAGAAAAATGAAAATTGGAACTCTGATTTGGCTCTATATACAATCATATCAGATTCGGTGTCAGTAAACGTTCACCTCATTTCTGTATTAAATTAATTCTTTTCCTATCAGGACCTTGACTTTTATGTGGCATAGCGCCACCTACATCTCGAATAACTTTCAACTAATTTCTAAACATGTGCCCACAGAAGTTTTGACAAAAAATGCATGCCGCTACAGGTACATCATGATTTGGTCTAATCAAAAATAAAAGTTTCTAAAAATTCATATTTTCAGTTCGAAAATAGCCCATGTTTGCATATTTATTAGATATTTATAATTATTCATGCCGCACTTTATGCTTCAGACGAATGTTATTTATCTTCCATCTTGCTGTAGGAAACAAATGCAAGAGTCTTGAATCGCCATCTGCTATTTATCCACTTATATAATGATTAAATCATTGGCATAAATCGGGGGGGGGGGGGTATATATTCAAAACTTTTTAGAGAATGGGATGACATGTAGAAATATATCCCCACTTTTCAAATAAGAAATACTTTGATTAATTAGTTGTTGAATTTTCTTTAGAAATTTATCACAAACGACGGTCAGTGTAGTAGAATTTCTATTTGAAATGCTCTTATAAAGCAGAGATAGGATAGGAGAGTATTATGTGTGCGTGTGTATGTGTAGTGTAGAGGTGTCGTGGTTAAAGGTGCTTGACTGGAGACGCGAGAGTCGGGGG
>CM057158.1:28013494-28056951 GCA_029962745.1 Echinometra lucunter
TTGAGCATCTCTTACGAGATGGATATGGCGCCTAACAAATTGCATATATTATTATTATTATTATTATAAGAGAGATAAAAGAGGTTTTTTTTTTTAAATTTCTATGTTGTCTGGAAAAATCAAACACTGGACTCTGTTTGAACTCTAAAGGACCATGACGACGAAATGTCGCGAAAGTGCATTCTCTGTCGTCGGTGCCGGGGTTAGACTCATTTGCGTCAAAATAGAAAACTTGTTTTTCATATTTTCATACACATGTAGCCAAGGTTATGCCGGGGACAAACGGTAAATTGTGTGTGGAAGAATGTGTCAAAATTCGACATCAGGAATTGCACTTAATTTTCCAACCCGAGCTACCAAACGTGTCGATTTTATTAGGAACTGTTACCGAACGAGCCTGCCCCCGTCCGCGAAACTCATCAAGCCCACATGTCTAATAAGCGCGACCTTAATGAAATATTTCCGATTGGTGGACTGGATTGGAGAGACCAGCTAGGACCCAACAAAGGCCAAGTTGTTGAAAATGGACCTGCTGCAAATGACTCTACAGATAGGGTAGCGGTTTCTGAAGAAATATCTGTCATTGAGGGATAAATTGGGAGAAATAACAACACGAACGTGCTGCTTGCATGAAAAAAGTTTAGGGAGGACGGTGCTTGTGATGGAAGTATTTGGACCAGACAACACGCAATAGGATGAATCAAGTATGACTATATAGAAGACCGCATCCTGGACTTAGTTTTTAGCCACCACTGGCGCGCGCCACTTGTACCCAAATATGGTCATGCTTGCTCTCCAGCCACGTGCCTCTAAAACACACACCATACCTTCCCTCTTTCTTTTTTCCCCTCTCTTCCTAACTCCCTCTTTCTCTACCCCTTTCCCTCTTCAAGTACTTTCGTTCTCCCCTATCTTCCTTTCCATCATGCTGAGGAGCAGACGCGGCCAAATTGACTGATGCCGAAGTATGACGGCTTTTATCGCCCCCTCTAAAAAGGAAAGAGTCGAAAGCAGAAACCGAGAGAGACAAATATATAAATGGAATGGTTGTTTGACAGAACTGGGTATATATTTCATGTCACATTTACTTCGCAGATATCATCTTTAACATTACGACGGAAGGTCGGGCTACTATTTCACATTTTCGGCGTCTTAAACTTTCCCTTATTTTCCCTGAGCGCTGAATGTGTAGCGTTGCGACTGTTTCCCCCTCCCTCTCCGTGTTTTGAAGGTCAACAGAGAAGGGGCGAAACATTAGACGATCAAAATCTCCCCCTCCCCCAATAGTTGATTAAGATTCTAAAAATACCTGATGATATTTATTTGATCCTAATGATAGCATTCCTTGGCAACCCATAGGCGGATGGGAAGGAGCTCGATGCTTGCATTTGCGTCGATTAATTAAAACGCGGTGAAGAAAGTCTGGGCTTATCGACAAGTGAGTGACGATAGGCATCTGTTTAAGAAGGTGAAAGTTTGCTCACCAAGACCTGCTTTGCTTCTTATGTTAAATCAAGGTTCTCTTCGATCTTCCTGATTGCACAGTTCCTAAATTATTTTCTAGTGTACCCACGACGACAACATTATGCGGGTGCATAGTGGTATAAGTGTGAAGGCTCTAGCCTCTCGTATGAGAGGTCCAAGGTTCGAACCACGTTCGGTGCTTACATCTTTGGACAAGTGTTTTACCTATTATGTGTCCCTCTTGATCTGGGTGAACTACAAGGGTACCTGGCAATGCTGGGGTAATAGTAATTCCTGGGCCCGCATGGAAATAATTTTGTGGCAACTCTGGCAGAATGAAACTCAATTATTATGACATTCATCATCATTATTATCAAATTTCCATAAAATTTTTAAAGACTTTATTCTCTGTGACCAAGGTTAATCATATGGTGACAAACTGTGTAGAGAAATGATAAAAAGGAATGCGTTTGAGTAAGAGGAGTGATAAGATGATTATGCAAAAATGTGCAAAATGCAATAACTATTTATTGTTACATGGATGGAAATGGAATATGCTGTGTGAGCAAGGGAAATTTTTCTTGAAAGAGATTAAGCCTTTCATTGTCAAGGTTGTTTTAAATTTTCTCGCTAAAACTAACCATTCCTAACATCGTGTCGAACTTTTTTCTTGTATCCTCTTATTCAATCGGGCTTTACAAAACCAATTTTGATAATTACATCAATGGGATAAACATAAGGGATATAGTGTAAAAATACCAGTCTGAAAGTTTCAAAGTGTTATATCTACAGGAAGTATTTTTTAAATATAAAAAATGTGAACCAATGTTTGAAAAATATACGAGGGTCGATTGCACAGAATAGACATAAGGAGTGCGCATGCGCGTATTTCTCACCTTACCGTACTGTGTGTATTGGCGTATCACGCGGCGGGAGGCATATAACGGCATTTTCAAATTCAAGCAAAATGGTCCTCTTAGTGATTGTCTCGTGAGACGAAGGATAATAAAATCGCCGTTTGCGTTTAACTTACACTTTTTCATTCCAAATTATGGTTGGTTTCAGGGTTTTTGAGTACAAATACAAGTACTCATACATATGTTTCATCTTAATTTGAGAATTTTTTAAATCAGCTACTCACAAAGTTAGTCAATGCCTTTAAGGTCACGAGTATACCCTGTTGCTGGCCAAGTCGGATGACCTCAAACCAGGGTCATGACCTCGGTCATCCTTTCAAAACAAACAATATACACGTGATAGAGCTTTGCTGGGCCACAAGAAAAGAACAAAAAAGTTGAGAAAAGAAAGAAAAGATGAAGACTCTCTCGTCATGTTAGTCATCAGCTTTATCACTCAAAATTCCTTTTGACATCGGAACCTACTTTTTTCTTTCTTCTCCGATAATAACCTCTATTTTTGATGTGAAAGGTATGGCTTACGAAAGTGAGCGAGTGAAAGAGAGAGAGGACAGAGCGAAAGAAAGAAAGAAGAGAGAGGGATGGAGAAATTGGTTTTGCTGGTAGATTATTGGTGGTGTAATATTTCTAGCGTCTTTAGGGATCATCGTCAAGATCATGGGAGGATGACGGACCAACGTCAGGGGTAAGGGTGCCCCTTCAGAAGAAGTAATGGCTAATTGGCATAAATTGAACTGTCTCATCTTATAAACATGATCAGCCTATAGTATATATTTGGGTTTCCAAATGGAGGTTTACGATCAGAAGAAAATTTACTGCCTACTTTTAAATTAACATTGTTTTTGATGACACTCTGACTTCTATTAGTTTTTCAGTTGTCAGTTGTAAGCCTGAGAGTTGGGCTTTTTTTTTAATGTACGGTAGTTGTTTCCTTAACTCGTCCCAAATAGCATGATATCAGAGTAAATGGGATTTTTTATCAGTAAAGTAAATCAATCTGAAAATTGTCATCGTTTCTGTTCTTGATTGTTTCTTCTCTTCATTTCAGTCGCGTCTTTTTTTTCCGCGTCTCGTTTTTAAACGATCGACGGCAATGGTGGTTTCGTAAGTTGCTTTTTCCTCGCAAAGCCACTCCATTATTAAATTACCCTTCAATTTTAGTTCCCAACCACCACCATCACCATCATCATCATCGTTCCTCTTCTCCCTACACATATTCAAACCAACCCCAAACTGGGTATTCCTCTGGAAACCTGGACCGACCGTCACTCCTCAATTTGTACTTGACGTGCCCTCTGATTAGCTAGACACGCCTGACCCCTTGACCTTCCAATTTAGCCCCGACTCTTGCGTATACACAGAGGTCACAACGGACTTCCAGTTTCATTCATAATTTTTCTCGTTTTCTCGGTTTTTTCCCCCCTTCTTTTTCCAGCTCGTTTTCGATCCGACGCGAAGCATGCATCACAGGTGGTAGGCAGATTTCCAGACAAACTTTCATTCATGTCGTTTGGAGTTCCCCTTGGCTTTCGCTTTCCTTTTCACTCGAACTTTCATGTTTCTGTGGACAGGTCTTTTTTTTTATGGTAAACTATGTAAACCCTGAATAAGTTATTATTTAATTATTTGCATGACTGGTATTCTTCTGAAAATGTCTATACCAAAATGTGTTCAGATTTTTAAATACATTGCAAGATTGTTCCCTACAGTTTAAACCACAACTAGCAATACAATTGCAGTTTTATATATTATTCTTACTATATAACTCCATGAAAATGGAATATAAAACAGACCCTTTACGCACTATATATTTTGAAGTTATTACTATTAATTTTTTTTATTATCATTGAATGCGTCGATTCATATTCATTGTCTGAGACACTTACTGTACATACGTCTAAGAGCGTCTGAGAGTCACTTCAGTCGATATGTTTTAATCGAAGTTCTGTACGTCAATGCGATCAGTTATGACCACCACAAAATCAAATACGAAAAATCAAATACGAAGCCCCCCCCCCCCTTATTTTTTATTAGAAAAAAAGTTTTGATTTTAAATCACTCCCATGTGGGATTTTTATGAACGGAGACCCCGTTAGCGGCACGCGCGCGACGGCAGGGAAGCTTGCGGTCGCGTGGTGGGAGAGCACGCGAGGGGCGCGGGGCAGCCACCTCTTGACAACTTGAACCTGTTCAAGAATATTCATGAGTTTATGTAGCCTTCAGTTTATTGAGTTGGACATTAACTCTCCTTTTATTTTTTTTACAAGCGGACCTGGATTGGGGAATCGGTCAGATGGGGCTGTATGTTGAGCTCTTGGTTGCGCTCAGCTTAGACACCAGTGATGGCATTGGTCTTCCCAGTACTTAGTCCAAACCTCAATCACATATCTCTGATAGACTGCTAGTTCTGGCACAGTACGATGCATTTTAGCGGCAAAGCAGTAGTTTCTAATATGTTACTGTTAATCTTTGCTTGTCAAATTGGATGTAAAATCATTGTAAGCTATGTAACCAACAGACTAAGATTCATCTATATCGAAAACCAACTAAGTACTTAGGAACTGACCACTATAGGTGCCATTGCATTTCAGTATTTGTTGGACAAGTTTATACCAAAAGAGTAAAACCCCACAGTATTCTACATAAATCTATTCACTTTGTACATCCATTTACGACCCATCCCCCCGACGCTTGTCTTTATCTATACATAACGTAATTACTGGACCCACGCGACCAGCAGTTGTCATCTGGCGTTACCTCTCCACATTATCTTAATTCAATTCTATATCTCCTTTTATCTTCCACGACAGGCGGTAATAAGTGATTCTGGACCAGCCCAAGGAGGTGGCATGCAGCATCCATTTGACATCTATTTTGGAAGCACCGCGAGGATGTTTTAAAATGCGTGCAAAGTAGTGTAATATTTTATTGTTTGTATTTATCTTCGCCTGGACGCTTGTAAAAATGTGCAAAGTATATGGTGATAATTCATTGTTCTGTATTTTTGTTCGTCGCGGTTTATGTGGATAGCGTAAGAATTGAAAATCTCTTGTGAAGCAAAGCGGGCAGTTTTGTTTTCAAGAGAAGGTGGTCATGTGATCCTTAAGGGTGCATCAGTTCGAGATAAATAGGTGTGGATGATGAAAGATAGAAGATGTAATAAATTCTCCGCAAAGGAAAAGGGAAGGCAAGTGCATGTATGTGTGTATGTGCGTATGTTTTTGTTTGTTTATTCGTTTGTTTATTTATTTGTTTGTTTGTTTTTTTGGATGGTTGGTTTGTTGGTTGGTTGGTTGGTTGGTTGATTTGTTTGTTTGTTTGAATGCAGACTGTGGAGTGAAAGTTTGATTTTTCTGTTTCCCTGCTCACGCCCACATCCTCCTTCAAACTCCATCCCACCCCTCTCTCATCATTTTCACCACAACCCCCACTCCCCCCCCCCCTCCTCCTCCAGAGAAAAATAACACCTTTTCAATTACCACCACCGATTTGACAGAGAGAGGAGTCCAAGCTGTGACCGGAAATAAAGAGATTGGCAGTCCCTCTGTTATTGATGATGATGATGATGGAGGTTCTGGTAGGTCTATGAGCTATCTATTCTATTTGGAGAGTGACTTGTCCAGACCCAACGTAATAGAAATTGCAAGGCGTGAAGATGGGATGACAAGGATAGTAATGAACAGATAAGATAGAAGGAGGGAAATGTGGATAGAGAGATGGCAAGAGACAGACATACAACCGGACATATCAGATTGGGGGGGGGGGAGAGAGAGAGAGAGAGAGAGAGAGAGTGAGGGGAGGGGAAGGGAGAGGAAGGCAACAGACAAATGTATATAAAAGAAAGAAAGACTAAGACAGGAATAGAGGGAATTATATAAACAGAGGATGAGAAGAGGAGAGAGCAAAATTAGAGAAAAAATAAACATACACAGAAGAACTGAAAGAAAGAAAAGAAAAACGCATTGGTGAGTGAATTGAAGTGAAAGGTCGCTATAACGATAAGTACAAATCAAATCAAATCAAATTTATTTATAAGTATATGATTGTAGAGAGAATAACAAGAGCGAGAGAAGAGGGATTAAAACAGATGAGAGGGGTCAGAGTGAGAGGACAGAAAGAAAATAAAGAGAACAAAGGGGGAAAGGAGGGACAGAGAAGAAGAGAAAGAATGAAGGAGAGGGAGAATTGCAACATATGATGCAAGATAAAGGATTGATAAGACAGACTTGTCGTCGGTAAATAGTAAAAGTCAAGTTTTGCTTTCTATTTCTTGCACCTCTTAATACGTCATCGACGCGTGATTCACCTATAAGTTTCGAACTCCAGGGCCCCGTTTCATAAAACTTGTTATCAATAACGAGTTGCAACAACTGTTATAAGCTACTGAAATCCCTGCATCTGATTGGCTGAGAGAAAATTTGTCTTAGAAATGTGAAGTTGTTACTGATAACAAGTTTTATGAAACGGGACCCAGAAAGAATTTGCGGATGACGATTCGCTGGCAGATAATGAAGGGCACTGGTAATTAAAGTTCAGATAAAATCTTACTCTGTAAAGAAGTGTAGACATGGTAGACGAAAAAGTCCATTGTTTGAGAAGTCATATGGGGGGGGGGGGGGGGGTCATTTCATTTTGGAGAAGAAATTCACGCTAAAAGAGTGAAATCCGCTCTAAATAAGTGGATGGAATAAGTCGTTCGAGAGTGCATTCCATTATTTTCCAAGCTCCGATTTCTGGCTCAAAGTGAAGTGATCCCAAATACGACTCCCAAAAGTGTGAATTTCCACTCCGTTTGTTTAGAGGGTAAATTAGTTTAAGAACGTACTTAAAACTGCTTCGAATAAACACCTTATACAACATGCAAAACATAGGGTATCATTTTTCGAAAATAAGGGAGAAAAGTCAGAGAAGTTTCACTTCAGTCTTCAAAATGAATTTTCGTTCGGCGACATACCGAAGTTGCCGTTTTACTGATGTTGGATAAACAACAAAGCAAAACATGTGATGTCTTTTCTTTAACCTTTGTTTTAAGAGGTGAAACAATGACGAGACCTTGTCGACTATATCCGAGGAGCTTTTCTGATTTCATGCCTGCTCAAATGTGGTTTCGCCCTTTTAAATCTGCCTTTTGCCGAAGTGATGACGAAGGCGTATCCCCAACAGACCAAGTTTCGCATAACGATACCTTTGCTCTTTTGTTTCAAAAACACTGACCCCAATTTCGGTGAGATGTTTAAGGTATGAAACCTGCTCTATCTCGTGTATTTCTTGATTTTATTCTATCTCCCTCTCTCTCTTCTACTCTAGAAAGACAGATGATACAGATGGAGGGAGAGAGGGGTAAGAGAGAGGGATAAAGATGTGCTTCGGTCTCGCGGCACACTCTGGTATTACCACGCGGAAATAGAGCGGCAAGAGAGAGTGGGGAAAGATTGGTCGTGTTGGTTTACAAGAAGGGGGATTCGATCGCTCGTTTGGGACAACAAAACAGAAGAAGTCACCTCCGTGGCAGTATTTTGACCTCTTGAAAATGGATCCCGTTTTCAAAAAAGTTCGACCTCGTTCCCACTGTCTCCAGTATAGTGTACGGATTACTATTCTGCATCCAACACAGCAATGCGAACGATTAATCGTTCATACGGTTTCAAGAGCGTCCAATCATGTCAACCAATCGTCAACCATGTCAACGAAACATATAGACCTAATTCAACACTCACATTTAAATCATAACTTCTCACTTGTCATCCAATATCATTTTTTTCTTTTAATACACTATGTCAAGCAGACATTTAATTTTGTTTTGATGTTAATTAGAGGAAAAAATGTTGTATGTTTGTTTAGTTATTTTATTTCTACTTAAAAGAAGAAAAGAAAAAAAAAAACAATTATGTCTTGTGTTATATTGGAAATAAACCTGAACCTAAATGGGGACGTACCATATGAGCTTCTCAAATATGCCATTTTGTAAAGAAAGGAACGTGGAAAGGGGATAGTGAATAACTAGTTCTGTGTTCGATGTTGATGTAGCCTTTTTTCCGTGGGTGTGAAAATTTATCTAAATCACAGAACAGTTGGTAGAGAGAGATCAGGTATAAAGCTGATGATAGCAAAGGATAGATACGTGAGCACAGGTGTTGCAAGGGAGCGAGCGAGCCAGGGTCGTCCGGGTGCGCCGTCAGGCGACGGAAAGTACGCGCACGCGGCCGTTCGGCGTTCACGAGTTCTGACAAAAAGGTGTAGGTATCACGATACGTTTCTTTAACGGGATCAGTTATTTTTAAACAACACGCTGGCAGAATTTTCTTCCAGTTACATACCACGACAAAAATGTGTTGTATAGAATCCTCTCGAGTACATTTTAGCAATGAAACCACTCAGCTTCTTTGCATACTTGTAAGTTGCATCAGAATTGGTAGAGCTTAGCATCTTGAAGTTTAATTTTGGTGATACAGATAAGCGCACAGTACTCTGGTGGAGGGAAAATAAAAGATATAAATTTCATTCATTTTTTCTTACATGCATCATCCTGTGCATCATAGACAGCAACAGCATAGATTTTAAGTATGATGTTGCATCAACATCAACCCGCGAGTTTCACTGACCGAGCAAAACTTTAGTTGTATCATAACTTGACCCAGGAAAGTTTCCATGTATGACCTATAGGAGAGTAGTTCGTCTGCTTGGTCATGGCTTGAATGGATCAGTATAGGTTAAGTGTATCCAGGGATGGCCCGGTTGTCGCGATTATATTATATCATAAAGAAAGCCCGCCCCACATAAATTCATCTCAGTACATCAAGCTTGCATTTGGGGGACAACATGGTAATGACACTGGAAAGATATGCGACCAAAGCAACATCTGTGACAACAATAAGCAACAACATGGTTAATAGATCAATGAAAGAAAAGATGTAAACAGAAAAGAGGACGAGGCAAAGAAAATGTAGAATATATGTGGAAATGCTTTGTTGTTGTTGTTGTTGTTGTTGTTGTTGTTGTTGTTGGGTTGTTGTTGTTGTTGTTGTTGTTGTAAATATAACCAGATAACGAGCAAGAAGTGTGGGGGTTTTCTTTAACAGAAAACATACCCGAAAAAGGATGATAACCAAGGAAAGGAAACGATATAGATATGAAACAAAAGAATAATAACAAAAAAGAAAGGGAAAGCTCCGCAAGAAAATCAAAATATAATTTCGGAAAAGAATTTTTACAAAAATTGCAACCGATGACTTTTGGAAGAGCAGTCGAGCAACATGAGCAAGGAAAGGGGGAGATAAAAGAGAGAAAGACAAAGAAAGGGAAAATATAGGAAACAATTGTGAAAGAGAGGGAAAGAGATGAAGAGAAATAAATGGAAAGAGAAAAGAAATCAGTGGGAAGAGAGACTTGAGAAAAATATAGATGCAGAGAGAGAAAGAGATGTAAGAAACAACAACAACAACAAATCGAGAGGGATTGAGAGTGATGGAGAAAGACTGGAAAAAAGATAAAGATAAGGAGATGGAGCTAGACAGGTGGAAAGAGATGGATAGAAACGGAGAGATATGAAGAACGATAGAGAGATAGACAGACAAAGATTGAAAGAGATATAGATAAGAAGAGAGAGAGAGAGAGAGAGAAAGAGAAAGAAAAAAGAAAGGGAAAGAGAGATGGAGAGGGATGAAGAGTGCCGGAGCGCAGTGGCAGGAGGAGAAGAGATGATGCCCTCGCCAAGTTTGCCACGCGACCAAATGCCCAAATATGGTCATAAGCACGGCCACCCGGTACGGAGGGAGATTGCACAGGAATCTAACAGGCCGTTTTTTTCTTCCCCACTCCACTCTATACTTACATCATGAAGCAGGCCTGCGTGTATTAGTCTCCTCTACCAGTCGTACCCTTTACCCTTTTCTCAGCCCCAGATAAGAAATAGTAGGAAAAGGTCGAAACAAAACGCAATGTCTTCCCGAGGAGCTTTTAAAAGCGCCTATCTAGTCTAGAGAAATAAACCTTGCCCCTTTCTCACTCGCGACCAATGATAACAGACCTATTTTAAAGCTTATGTCTGTGCCGACTGTGACTTCTCTGTAGTGGAGATGAGGATGCTAAGGAGAAATTAAAAAGGGATAAGTAAAAAGTAGGTGTCGATAAAAGGAGAAGAAAATCAGCATTGTTAACAATAAAAAGAGGATTAATGATTAACAACTAGCAGCTCGAAAATTTTAACCACATTTTTTAAATGAGTCAAAAGAAAAGGGACATTGATTTTTTTTTTTTTTTACCTTCCCTTTTATCGCAAAGACCAGTGATTATATTGAACTTTCACTGTCCTCTTCGACAAACCAAAAGGAAAGAAAACAAGTTTTAAAAAGTTGACGTTTATTTGTTTTTCATTGTTCAAAAAGTCGGTGTCACAGAAGGGGGAAAGATCGTTAGAAGTTCAACTCAAAGTCAGGGCAAGTGCATCTCAACTTTTATCAATTTTTTTAAAGAACAAATAGAAGCCAGCCCCCAAACCTCCCCCAACTGGTCATTTGAGCTGGGTCGCGTGTCACTCAAACCCAAGGCTCGCATTAGATTTCAGATGATAGAAGATTTGGGGAGGAATTTCAAGCGAATTGAAGAGAGAAGAAGAAGAGCATCTTTGCTCTGGTATTTTCACCAGCTTTTCCCTCTTGGTGGTGAATTCCATTACCCCGTCCCACGCGATGCATTCCCTGAGCAAAAGAAAGCTCGATCGGCGGAGAACCTAAAATTGATGACGAAGAGAGAAAAGGGGGAGGAAAACTTGACGTGAAAACCCCTTCGGGCGCTGAGTGAACGGTTAATCCGAGCCTTTCTAGAAAATAAATATTTCGAAAAGCTTTATGGTTATTATTTCTTAGTCTGAAAGACGTGTTTATGGGTTATCAGCGTTCTTCATCGGACGACGACATCGGACTGCCGAGGAGCTCAGACGGGATTTGGTAGCCGCAAGTCCATCTGATCGCCTGTTGTGATTTAGAAGGATTATTCTGATGGTCGTTTTCTTCTTCTACTCCATTTAATTTTGATCTGCTGATATGATGACCAAAAATCTACCATTCAACCGGACTCCTCTGATATCCCTATCATTACAGTCTTTTCAGGACATTTTCCATTTAATAATGATAAATATTATTATTGTTTTTATTTTTTATTTATTTATTTATTTATTTATTTATTTATTTATTATTATTTACTGAAGTTGAAACATTTGCAAAGCCAATCAAAAATGATCATTTGAAAGGTTCCCAAGAAACTAATTTCTTTTATTATGAATTATCAGGAGCGAATTCTCTATTGGTAGGAACTTTCTCTTTCAAATATACTCTTTTTGTACTTTTCCAGATTATTGGGTCATAACATACATATCGGCAAAGTGCTATTTGGAGAAATATTTATTCAGGTTCTGGAAATCATGTTCATTCGTGCAGTTTCATTTGGATAAAGTTTCAGATAGAAAAGTAGTAAGGTCTAATCGAGTCTGAAATATAAAATGGTATCGTCAACATGACCTGAAGAGTCAAAGAGCGAAAAAGCGGAAGATAGCAGACAACGAGTTAACTGATTGTCTTTTTAACCCTCCATCTCGTCACTGAAGATGCGGTTGCCATTAACAACGCGGACGTCATGCTGACGAATGAACTCAACATCACTATCACCACCACTACCACCACCACCGTCATCATCATCATCATCATCATCATTACCGACTTGGCTAAGTGCCCATGCGAATCATAATTATCTAGGTTGTAAACCTCCACCACCTCTTCTACCAGAGCCGACGCACGCGTGTGTGTGTGTCATCTATCTTAGCACCCTTAATCACTTTGACCGCTATCTATTTAAAAGTTCTTCCAAGAAAGTTCCTCCAGTGCCTCGACCGAGTCGAGTCACAAGAGAGATGAAGTTCAAGAGCATTGGAGAGAGGGGAGAGAGAGAGAGAGAGAGAGAGAGAGAGAGAGAGAGAGACACGTTGGAAGGTTTGAGATGGATATAATTGAAGATGATGAAGTGTGATTGGAGAGGTTATCTGATCATGTACAGCATGTAAAGAGAGAATGGGTTAGAAGCAAAGAGGAAGGAAGGCTGAGAAAGGGAGAAGAACAGATAAAGAGAAGGGATAGCGGTAATGAAGAAGAACAAGTAGAGAGAGGGGGGATCAAGAGGGGGAACAACGGAGAAGAGATAGGGGAGATGGACAAAATATGAAACGATGCAGAGTGAGCCAAAGAGTATACAGAGAGAGGGGGGGGGGGAAGAAAGAGAGATTGGGTGAGAGTAAACACTTATAATGAGATAAAGAGATGGAGGGAGGGGGAAGAGAGAGATAGAGAGTCGGTGAGAGAGAGAGAGAGAGAGAGAGAGAAAGAGAAGAGGAGAGAGATGGAGATACCCAAGTGACGCAGTCAATGATGAAGTAATAATTTTTCTGGAGTCAATGACTTCCAAACGAATCTAGAGTCGACATAAATCTCCTTCGTCAACCAGCGCGCGAGTTGGGTTTACCCATACGTTGCCGTTTTACACAATGCTTTTCGTTTATCGGTGACTACTTTACAGATTTAACTGTTTTAAGCCAGCAAATGTAGAAACAAAAAGGAAGGGATGCAAAATGAATGAACATGAAAAAAGAAAAATTCAATTCCCAAGGGACAAAGTGAATTTTCATAGAATGCAAACAGATTAGATTGAAACATTTTTTGTTGTGTAGATATATTTCATGAATGTTGAATGAGTAAAATAAACTTACAGGATGAGGGGGGGGGGGGAACAATCAGATTATACGATCACAAACAGAAAAGAAAGTACGTTGCACTGGGCCATCTAGAACGAATTAGCATACAATCACGAACTTTTATCGATGAGAGCAAAGAAGTAGAAGAATGAACAAGTATATTTTAATCGTCTTTGGTTCGAGCACAATACTGGTATTAATTCTACGTGGTCATAATCATGATGATGGATCTTTAATCCCACCCCCCCCCCAAAAAAAAAAAAGAAGAAAAAAATGGCATTATAGGGTTTATAGGTTAAAGGACTATGAAGTGCCCGAGCGTGCGAGTGCGTCGACGAGTCTCCCTCACTCCAGTGCTTTTATGTTAATCGGGAATAAATTCATGATGTTTGAATACGCTATTTCTCTTTATTGATAAATGAGACTTAAAGTTCATATTTGAATACAGTATAGTGACATAAAGTCGCTAACAAACAATGCAAAATATCTTTTTTATGATTGGAGTATTTTAAATACCAATCTTCTCTAGAGACTGTAAACAACTATTCAATTATGATTAAGTAGAAATCATTCGAGTCACTGCCACTTAACGAAGTCAGCAGATTTTTAATATTGGATTCAGTTGATTTAAAACGAGTGTTAAAATGAGATACTGGGTGGGACGATCACACAGCAGACAAGAAGTATTAAAGAAAAAAGTACGAAGTGCGGATAATTGAAAGGATAACAAAATGATTATAGATTTTACATGGGTAATTAGATAAATAGGTGGGAAGATACGTATATAGATGAATATGATATTACCAGAGATTGAAAGAAAGAAGCCTTGTGAGGGGATGAGGTTGAGGAGGATAACTCAGTATAACTGATCTCAATAACGTTGTGGTTTTTTTTTGGGAGGGGGCGTTTTTTGTTTTTGTTTGTTTTGATTTGGGCTTTATTGCGCGCGCGACATTAACGAAATCTCAGTTTAACCGATGTGTAAACTATTAACGAAATATATTTTTAATAATTCATGAATATGGCTATTAAAACAAAATTACAGTCCTTGATTACTGTAATCGAATTTGGGGTGTTGTTTTTTTTTAATAGGCGCGACCAAAATCTTTCACCTGCCCGGTGTGACTGCATGAAGCCTGGCGGTCGAGCTAGGCCCATGATTCAAATGCCATCTATTTTTGCGGTCAGGGTCGGTGCTGAGTTAAACCGAACAACGAGAAGTGTGTCGCAGTGCCCTGCGTAATCACTGAATTTAAATCAGAACGATCTCTATTACATTCGGTTTTATTGTTTAGTCATCAGCGTAATGTTTCTTGGAATAGTTATGTAGGATAATGGACCAGCATTTTGCACTTTCTTGGGCCACAATCACATGTGAAATAGAAAATGAAAGGACTTGTAATGTTACTCAGCTTTATGTGTACCTGTTGAAGCCTCGATACTTTAGGAAGTGGGGTATGTATCTACTAAAGAACACAAATATCGAACTAAAGTCGGACTTTAAATGGCTCAATTTAAACGTTGCGAGTGCTACTTTGTAAGATATTCTGTTCTGTTAGTAACAAGAAATATATAAGAATTATTCACAAAAGTTTCCAATTTCAAAAATGCTTTTCCTAAAGATACCAAGGACAAGGGAATGGATAGGTTTTCACGAATCATAGATTTAGAGCACGTTCCTGTAACAGTTATTTCGCCTCAGAAATCAACTTTTGGCTTTTTAAGTTGCGCGCCTTCGCTTAGAGCGGTTCAACGGTCGCTTTTAGTGCGGAGTTCTGCCTTTTCTGAAGTTGCGCACTTCGCTTGGAGCGTGGAACTGTCGCTTTGAGTCCACTTTGAAACGTCGACTTTCATCCAACGCTTCGAATCCCAGAGGACCCATCCTCAACTCGGGTCACAAATACATCGCATTCTCATCAAGAATCGCCCCCAAATGAGCCCCTCAAGAAAGAAGGGAGGAAAAGAAATAAATAGACTGAAACTGCGACATTCCATTCCACCTGTTTCGTGTTCTAATATCGTGCTCCATAAAGGGATAGAATGACGAGAAGGGTTACCTATTTCTTGAGGCTTTGGGGTAGTTTTTCACGGGAGAGTTAATGAGAAGTGACGGCTAATCGAGTACCCTGGTATTTTTTCTTCTTATTTTCCCCCTTAAAATCAAAAGTTTAAGTCGAAAGGTGTTAAAGGTGTTCAAAGGTGTGATTTTTTTTAATACAAGAAATGGAAAATGAATCATTACGAGATCTGTAAACAGCTCAGGGTCCATCTTTGTTCATTCTTCATAGTTATAGAGATATATAGAGAGCCATAGAGAGTCATAGAGAATTTATTTCGTCTTTGAACTTTGTATAAAGAAATTCAATTTCCATTGGCAATTTAACAAAGAATCAATATAATAATGTAAGAGAGATATATTGTAGAATAAAAGAAGAGGAAGAAAAAAGAGAAAAGGAGAGGCATAGGAGGGAAAGAGAGAGAGAGAGAGAGAGAGAGAGAGAGAGAGATGCAGGAGATGAGAAATCCTGGTGGGGTGTATACTCATATATATTACACTCTTTTATTCTTGTTTTCTACGGCAGTTTTAAAGGAACATCATTTTAAAAAATCATTTTAAAAAATCTTGTTGTAAATGTAAATCGCTTTTGTTTAACGTTCCATTCATCGATTCATTTTTATTCAATTTGGAAACCGTGGAATAATGTATGGCAGTTGAAAATCGATGCCTATAAATATTTTCTCCTTTTTTACGTTCTCCTCGGAAACAAAAGATCACACCTGAAACTGTAATACCTCCACCTCGAAATAATGACGTAGAGCTGACGGAATTCGCCATAGTGCAATGGCACTTAATCATCAAAATAATTCGCCTATTAGCGCGAACAAGGTATCACTAAAGACAAGCTCCCGTCGCGTCCGAAACAAGGCTCGAGTCGAGAAGAAAAAAATGAAGCACGAAGGTGGTTTCACCCTAAATGAGCTAGGTAAAGAAACCCCGTGGGATCTGGCGGGAAAAAAGTGGATAAAAACCCGGAGAAAGAACTTTGCTCGCCTGCACAACAACCTAACGACATAACGATGCATAATGCTCTCGTTTAATAGGACCATTAGCTATGAATTTCTAGAACCGTGAGATATTAATTTGCTTTCGACCGGCAAAAAAGAGAAATGGATAAATGGGCAAGAAAAAGGAGTAGAGGGCAAATTGTTTGAGAAAGTAGGAGAGTTTTTCTTTTGTTCTTGGGTTGGGACCAACAGCGGTATAGCGGGCCGGGGGTCCTCTGATTAGAGGCTCTGCAAAGTGGTTGGAAACCCTAATCCCGCGCCCTGATATTTTTGAGTGCCACAAAATGGAGCTTGCATTTCGCTAGAGAAGGACTATTGGTTTGTAACAATCTTATATCAATAACAGTAACTTAATGGTAGAAGGTATACTGTAATATGTTTGATGATGGATTGGTTACGAACTATGGAAAAATAAGTAACTCAAATAAACATGGGCATGATGGGTAATGTTTGTTGAGTTTTCCTCTCTCTTGCCAGTGTCGACGAACATTTTGGTCCACAATGACGTTACGTAATATTGCTTTCATGGAAAATATTGATGATTGATAATTGATCATTGATAATTGATTTATTGATTTTTATATCATCTTTGTCAAACATACATATTCATATTCTGTTGCATCGATGTGATATTTCACATTTGATTCATTATATTTGATACATTTCCAAATACAATACGAGAAATTGTATAGAAATTAGAAAAGGTATAAAGAAGTTACTTCACACACCTGATGCATGAATATAATATATGAGGGCTACAGCATAAGCATGATGCTTGATTGCACAGCCCTCACTTCAATTACAAACTAAAACATAATTACAGGAGAGAGTGGCTTGCTGTAAAAGAAGGAAGGAAGCAGGCCGGGAAGAATGCTGGTTTCATGACGACAATTATCATGCAGGCCATGGTGACACACGTATTTACATACATTTTGAAAATATCATGGACCTAGATTGTATGAGTTTTGAAGGAGGTAATATTCAAAGTGTTCAAAAGAAGAAAAAAAAAACTCTTCGAATTTATTCAAAATTGTGAAGAAAAAAAATTTAAAGTGTTACAAAATCAAATCATACAGAATCGCACTGAGGAAATTCGGGTGTAGATTCCAGAATGAGAGAGTACTAACTAGTACATTGACATTTTGGTTTGAACTATAAACTTAAGTTTTCATCAGAAGAAACCTTTTAAGATGCAATAATAGGTAGACTCGGTGCACCCCAACAAAACATATCAGACTGCTAGATTGTTGATTATCCAAATATAAAAAGGAAACCCGCAAGCAGTTTTGTATTCGTGGTATTATTCTTTCCTTTTAAAAGTTTATTCCTGTTCTAGTGGTATTAGATACTAGTTCACGTGTACAGTGTAATAAAATCCATATACATTTCATCTACCCAGGCTCTATGGGGATTTCTGGTCGCGCGCCATATGAAAAGACAAACAAAAATTGGTTGGTCAATGGTGGTCAAGAATAAGGAGTGACCATTGGGTCCTGCCTTCACAATCACAAGGCTCTGTCTTGTCTGTCGCGGTAGTGACCATGAGTGACCGGGGACTCGCTTGGCCACTCGGCCATCCCAAAGGGGTCGTTCTCACTAACACCTCGTTTATGTCAACGAAATACCAAAATAAAACTGGGGGTAGCTTGACCCCCCCCCCCCCTGCCCTTTCATTAATCAATCAACGAAGAGCAAAAAAGAGAACTTGAAGGGAGGACTTGACGACCTTCTGTCATTATTATACGATCACTTCATGATGGAGAAATTGTTTTTCGACGTTAATTAGCAAAAACATTGGCTCGTGCCTCAAAAATAGATGGACCGAGAAGAGGCTTCGTATCAAATTAAGAAAAAGTATACCAAGCAGGAGGTGAAATTGTTCATTTTAGACGATAATTGAGTGAAACTTTTTAAGCTTGGTTTCTCTAATGTTACCATGAATCCTAGATTTTAGTCTTCTAAATTTAGAGAAAAGTTATTGTTCCAACAAGTACACTTGTTGTTCTATGGTAAAAATAAGATGACATTCAATACTTCTGAAAAGTCATGGTTTTAGTTATGTATATAATTACGACAACATATTTTGAAACTCAGCCTTGGAATTCTTTCGGGTACAAGAACAGTGACAAAACTAGTTTTGTTACATCCGAATTTCCTTGGCAACTTGATACGAAGTACTAAAGGCAAAATAGGACTGCTACTCAAAACATCATAAACATAACTGCCTGTCAAGATTAATTTTGCAAATTGAGATTTTTTGTTTTTACATGGTGATAAATTTTGCGGAAAATTATGAGAGAGGTGGAAGCTTACTTTGGATTGCAGTTTCTGCGGCAAAACAGTCCCACATGGCAGCTTTCTCCTTGGTAGGTCGGGAGATGCGACGGACGAGGAAGGAGCGGGGCATGGTGATGCGGGATGGATGTTGCACTGGTAGTGGTAGAATGTGGTATCCTCTTAATGAAGGATGATGCAAATTGTCTTCCAAAAAGCTCGCAAGGTACTAGTGGTGAATACCAATTTTGGTTGAGATGTACTTTCTCAAAATTTCTTTTCAGTCCCTCGATTAATGGAATGAGAAGTGGAATAAATGAGATGCTAAAAGTTATACAACTTTAACTGACGGTGAAGGTTGTATCGAATGTAAGATGATGATGATTCCTCCTGCTTGGAAAGTGATGCGGGGTCGATGATGCTGTATGGTGGTCTCCTATGACG
The DNA here is from genome assembly GCA_029962745.1 of Echinometra lucunter. Lineage (NCBI taxonomy): Eukaryota > Metazoa > Echinodermata > Echinoidea > Camarodonta > Echinometridae > Echinometra > Echinometra lucunter. The sequence goes on from CM057158.1 coordinate 28,032,398, forward strand.
CACTCTGACTCACATTGGCGTTAAGCAAGATGATTCAACACAATCATAATAGCAAAGGTGAAATATAGGTTGAGTTGAAAGTTGATAATGATGATGATGCTGATGGGACAAGATGATGACACTGACTGGAAGAGGAGGAGGAGGAGGAAGATGATGAGCAACGACCGATCAGTCTGGACACCAAGTTCTGTTTAAATCCTTTATATACTGCGCATCCACCTTGCTCCTCCAGCAACAAGTGTTATTATCCCTTTGAACTAGCAACCAGGGTGAAACCAGTCCAGGGGTGGGATGGGCCTGCTCCGGCACGCATCACTGGTAGGCGAGTGGTATCGCCATCACCGCATCTCCCCCCGCCGAGCAACACACCCCGTCCCATACACCAACATGCCTCTCCGTTCTCCACCAATCACAACCGCGCGCGTGCCCCTTCGCCAGCCCAGCCCACCAATCGAAAGTGAGTTTTGCAAGCCATCGGCCCGTGGTAGGCCTTTCGCTTTCTATCATTGGTCCCCTAGATCTGTCAAGTAACTTTGACAGGCGAGGGGGCTTGACGAGTTAAATTGGTTGTCCTGGTATACCAGTTATTGACACCACTGAGCAGATCGTGTTTAAAATGGCTAGTGTTCGTGTAAAAGATGTAGATCCAGACCTCCTTCTTTAAAAGCAACAGCAACAGCAGAAGACTGCGAAACTTTAAGAATATTGTGATTATCATGCTTTTTATAGATTTAAAAGATTTTTTTTCTTAACCTTTTATCTTGTTGTTATTTTTCGATACCAACATCTTTTGAAAGAAACATTATCATTAACAGAAAGAATACATGTATTTCTTTCTTGATAATGCAGACCAACATTGACAAATTAGAAATATATTTGAGAAAGTAATGCTATTTTATACTATATCATATTTTACATGATGTCATATTTACAAGAATTCTGCCACCACATGACTTAATATGAATATGTTAATCAACTCACCTGATGAAAAGTAATATAAACAAAATACTAAGAATCGCTCGTAAGAAATCAAAGAATTCATGTCACAAAATAGTTTGTGTTCAATAGAATGTATATGTAGGCCAATCTGTTTATAACATAGAATGCATTACAATGAAATTGTTTAAATCCACAAAATTTACACAAGTTAATGATGACCCGACCCCTCCCCCCAAAACAAACAAACAAACAAACAAAAAACAAACAAACAAGATGAATGATTGTACTCGTACAATGGAACCAGAAGACAGAAGATAGAACAAGACAGTGCAATCTTTTAAACGGAAGTAACCCCAAGACAGGGTGCACATCTGAATGCAGACCTGGGGCTTCAAATAGAAGACAACGACGTCGTGCAAATCATTAGGACTAACAACTACCGGTCAGCGGAACTTTAATAAAGCATGTGTAACGTGTGTCACTCTCTTGCACAAAAGATACAATGTTTGGACAGTGATTTATTCCAGCCGTATGCCCAATCGTATATAACAGGCAGTTAGGTACATGTATATTCGGGGAGTGGGAACAGAAACTTCATGGAATAGCCACTCAACATCCCGATGCATACAGTAATAAGCTTACGAAGCGATGCATACAGTAATAAGCTTACGAAGCGAGTACAAAAGGCGTTGAGATCTGTGAAATGAAATGCACATGTAGATACGTATGAACCATAATCATGCGCAGTCGAAAAACAAAGAATAACAAACAAACAAACAAATAAACTAAATGAGAAATCTTCAAGCAACTTCCGAAAAAAAATCCTACATATTTTTATGTCTATAATTTATTGCATTTGTAATCTATTCATTTATCTTTTTGTTGTTGAACAGTGATATATTCCCGCTTTATGTTAAGACGTTACTGACAGCCATTTATATTCACTATTAAACTTCGCAGAATGTTTCAGTAATAATATTAGAAAATTAGGACAAAAGACAATGAGATGTATTCTAAAACACATAATTATGTAAATTATGTAAATGGATATGAACTATATCGTGTATATCCTTGCGCTTTTTAAGGAAACAAGATATTCAGTGGTAATTCCGTGAAGAAACTACGCCGTAACTAATAGGCTTAGGTATAAAACATTTCAAGAAATTTGTTGTCATTCTCTAAGGCCCAAGACAAAAACAGTAATGCTTCATGTAAAATAAATCTATGTCAGTATCCTGTATCAATCTCATTAGTACAATTCAATTAATAAACATGTTGCTAGATATTCTGCTGAATCCATAAATTGCTGTGTTTTAAACACATGGACAAACAAGAAAGTATTGGTTCAACTCAGTGTTTTGAATTTCGACACCCAAGAAACGAAGAACAGGGACAAAATGTCAAAATATATGATCTGGTTTTTCTTAAGCGTTACAAAGTTGGGGATAATACAATGCTATTTCCTTACGTCGTAAAGATATTGAAAACTAATAAATTATTACTATTTTCATTGACTAACGAAGAGGAGAGAGAGAGAAAGAATATTCTACATAACTGTATCAAGGTCTTGTCATTTTATTGATCCTGCTTTGTTAAGGCCTCTTTTGGATAAAATATTTTACTTGAAATCCCTCTTCTAGCACACAATACAATGAGCACAAAAGGCAAAATGTTGTCAGGGCTTGACGCTCGTGCTCCAAAGGAAAAAAACTAAGAGCATCGTGTGAGGGCATTTTAACACAGGCGTGCACACTTGACATAAGCTGACATAAATATATGTGGTCCAAGGTTTGAGAGTCTGCAGAATTTTCGAAGCGCTATTTAAACCTTTTTTTCGACTGAAAACAAGGTTATAAGTCTCCTTGTTTCATATTTATAATTTTGCCACCGAAAAGAGCAAGCGAGAGACATACCTCTTGTTCAACTTTGACATTTCTTTTCAAAAATGAGAATAACTACAGATCATGGGACATCCTAATTTATATGAAATAAAGAAAAATGATATACTTGAAACAAGTTTGAATGATATCACACATACATACATAAACCGAATGGGTTCATACGGCAAGATAAAATTTTGGGATTTTCTATTCTCATGCTTGGAAATGGGATAGGTAAAAGAAGAGAGAAAATTTTAATTGATTTCTTTTGATAGTGTCATCTTTTGATCACATTCTTGTGGTTTTTCATGACACAAGAAAAGAATTAGCAATTCGTGAAGTGCGAACCACCCACGATATACCCACGCTCTGCACTGTAGTCCCACCGTATGTTTACTTACGTTGGTTATCTTCCCAAGCGCTCTTTCTTATGAATACATACATCATGATACTATGAAGTTATTCTTCTTTGATTTCTCACAAGATAATTTGAGGATTCGGGCCACCCCTCAAAACACTCCCTAAACCTTCTGTTTCATTCTTTCTGCATACATGTGACTCATCAAATTACGATGTGAGCTGAAAGTATCAATCATGCAGATTCCAGAGTAAAAAAAAAATGAAGAAAAAAGTACAAACAAACGAACAGAAAGTAAATGAAATAAAAGAAGTATTGATAGTAACATCATCTATACTTACGCAACGTTTAATCAAAGATATAGGGTTAGATTTTTTCACTATATAGGGTTTTAGTTTAGGTGTAGGATTAGGATTAAGTGTAGTGTAAAATAAACACAAGAAACAGGCAAAAAAAAAAAAAAAAAAAAAAAAAAATTAGGAGTATCATCTCTGATTCGGAGATATTTAATGAAATATTTAGAGTTGGGCTTTTCTTTTTCATTATAAAGTGTAGGGTAAGCTATTGCAGGGTTAGGTGTTAGGTGTTGGTCCGGTGTTGACGCTAGAAATCCCGGTGGGGTCACATGTAATTGCAAATGTGTACGCATGCTCGTTCTAAATTTCGAGGAAAAGGGGTATTTTCCCCACCCTGTTCGCGAACATTCGGTGTCCGCGAAATTCAGAAATAGGGGGGGGGGGGGGGGACACTGTCGTCGAAATGAAAAAATAGGGTATATTTCAACAACCTGCCAACATTTTTTTAGCCCTGAATTTTTAAGTTTTTCCCCCGATTGGTAGGGAACTAGCCACCGGAGATCCCGCCGGAGATTGGGAGATATTTGAGATTTAGTCTCTATACGGACAGAGAGTATTAATTACGGAGAGTGCTCAGTCGCTAAAATCCGTGCGTGTTCAATTTTGTTGCGAGGGAGCGATTTTACGATCAAGAACAAGTATGGGACAGATTATAAGTTTAAAATTGTCCCCGGACAAATGCCTTTGTTTTGCACAAATAGGGTATGTTTTTTAAAAAAATGTCCTTGAATTGGTAAAAAAGGGGTATTTTTTAAAGTGAAATTGTCCTTGTTTTTCCGGAAAATAGGGGGTAAATTCTCAAAACTTGTTCTTGAAAGCGCGCGAAATAGGGGTCTTTTTGAATTCTCAAAACGAGCATGCGTTACACCTTTGTATACAGGGTGATGCTACCGGGCTAGGAATTCGAGGTTATGCCCGTTGCACTCCAAGCACCATCATTTCGAAAGCCTTTTTTTCTGTGAGCTAATAACATGAAAAGGGCTCGTAGCAGCACTTGATGGATAAGTCAGCTGATGGCAGAGTTAATAGTAAATTTCATGCAACGGGGCTCCGCATGGTGTAGTACAACTTTACCATGACATGTTGAGCCGGTTTGTTGTAGTTTATCCTGATGTAAATAACGTAATTTTGTTGTTGTTGTTGTTGTTGTAGTTGTTTTTCTCAGTGTTCCATGTTTTTAATCCAATGAAAAGTTCTTTGTATAAAATGAAAAGAAAGTTTGGAAGAAAGAAAGAAAGAAAGAAAGAAAGTATTAGAAGAAGAAGAAATTAAGCACAGCGTATTCATGGTAATAGTATAGCCAAACAGTGTGTTGTTCAGTCGCTTGTTCTCACATATCATATTCTGGAATAAAGATAGAATCCCGGGGGGATATGTCTCATTGAGGCCTGCACATCATCCACGTAAGTCACTTTCTGAAAAGCACCCTAAACGGGGATTAAAGTAGGATGGAAACAATGTATTACATCTCCAATTTTTATACCCTTAATGGGGATTTTATGCAAGGATTGCATCATCATCTCCTAACTAACATTTTCCCGCATTTTCCTGATTTCGATACCCCTTTTTTCCGATTTTACCTGTTTTTTATACCCTTAACTGGATCCCCGGGTTCTCCGCGCTCCCCGCCCGGTGCTGAAAAACGACCCCTTTTCTACGTTTTTGTTTACGCGGATGATGTACAGGCTTCAATGAGACATATCCCCCCGGGGATAGAATCTTCCTATAAAATAAAACACTAATTGGTCTACTCAAGGACTTGAAATTGAAAGGTAGTTATGAATCGCTCAATGGCTCTAACTTTCTTTCCTCCTTATAGTGAAACACATTATGTGTAAAACAAAAGGAAAGGTCAAAAAGCAAGGTCTATATAAACACCGCTAGGGAGTTATCATATGACTTTCTATTCTCGCTTTCTATTTCAGTTTCACTTCAGACAATTATACCCTCCTTGTGATTCTTCTTTCTTTCTCTCTCTCTCTCTCTCTCGCTCTTTCTTGTTCTCTTCCCGTTATATTGTATTGTATACAATTCATAGTCATTCAACGGAATAGTTAGTTAGATTTTAGAGACCTTTCTTGGTTGTTTGTTTGTTTGTTTGTTTCATTATTACTCTATTTGTTAAGAGCCTTCTCCGTTTAATTATCATTTTTGTTCCCTTTCAGTTTCTATTTTTGAACGACCAGTAGTAACAATCAAATTCAGCATAAATATGGTCTGACTATAACAAAAAAGAAGCAAAATTATATTTACATACATGTATAGTTTTTCTTCTTTTCTTTATCTTTCTTTTTTTTAAAGGAATGTATTGAAAGAGCTGAACAAAGCGTTAACCATGTATATCACGTTCACAGATAGTTTTTATTTTTCCGGTAATAAAGTTCTAGTTATTAATGTCGATTACATTAGGACATGACTTAAGATCACTATCATAACATTTAAAAGTTCATTGGCCTATCAAACATCTCCCCACACCTTAAATTTGTCAGTAGTTTCAACCCTGTTATTCCTTATTGGATGATTGACAGTTCTCCAATTACATAACTTTACCACGATGCGCTCGTGCAGGTACGATGTTATCGCTACTGACATCGTATCAAATCCTGATTAAACCGCGTATGTTATTCCAGCATCACACCTTCTTTCCACTTATCGCACCTACGTCGGGATGATTTCGAGGATTAGAGGGGTAGAGAAGGGGGAGGGAGGGGTGTCAAAGACCACCTAGTACGCACCCAAATAAATCGGCCAAGAGGTGCATGTGACAGAAATGAAACGTTTTTAAAAATGCCGACACATTTGATCATGCCTTTAAAGAATCATTTCGCCAGTCATCCACTAATGTCAATTATTATTAATGGGACCACGTAGCCCATTCCCCCCGAAAAATGTTAACCAGTGAAGCAAAATGGGAGAAAGGCATATCAATGTGATTTCCTTTCTTTTTTTATTAATAAAAAACCAACAACTTATGAATCAGAATGACAAAAAAGGAGTATTGCTGATATGAGAATGCCTAGTATTCTTCCTTTTATTCTTTATATTTTCCATCTGTGAAAATGTAACCCAATCCTTTTTTGTGCATGTTATCAATATTAAAAACCTATTTCATGTCATTCTATTTTCTCCACCATGTCCACGTCTCCACTTTACAGAATCACACTCTCAAGATAACTTATGAACGATATTATGTACATTTACTGTAACTGCGAATTGGTGGTGATGGTGGTGGTGGCGGTGGTGATTATGATGGCGGCATGGTGGGGTTGGTGGTGGTATAATGAATGAGAAAGTGATGGTGATGGTATGGTGATGGTATGGTGATGGTATTGGGGGTGGGGAACCACTGGGACGGGAAGGATGGTTATGATTTAGATGAATGTATGAAGGGGGGAGTATCACGGGGACGGGAAGGATGGTTTTGATTTAGATGATGGTATGGATAGTGGCGATGAAAATGACGAAGGTTGTGTGGTGATGGTGGTGGTGGTGGTGGTGGTGGTGGTGATAGTGGTGGTGATGATGATGGTGGTGGTGGAAGAGTTTAAAGCGGGGTGGTGTGGGTTGTTTATGGTGGTGGAGTGTTAATTTTGTAGACAGAAACAAAATCAGTATAGTAGTTTTTACCACCTATGAACGATGAATGTAGGCCTATGTGAAATTTGCGCTTTTTTAAAAAAGACGTTCTTCCAAAACCGGCACTAACCATGTTGTATTGTGCAATTATTATTCTACCTTATCTTAATTTTGAGATTCTGGCATGGGGAAATGCTAGCCAAACAAAACTTAACAAATTGTTTCTACTTCAGAAAAAAGTAATGAGAACAATATGCAATGCTCCCTTCAGAGCACATACAGATGAATTATTTCGTCAAAAATGTATTCTTAAATTAAATGACCTGTATCGCTTACATTTATATCAATTTATGTATCAGCTTGACAGAAATGATACACTAAATGACTTGAAAAAGAAATTCATCAAAAATAATTCTTTCCATGCATACAATACTAGACAATTAAACGACTATCACTTACCTAAAAGTAGAACGGTATTTACTTGCAAAACTGTATTTTTCACAGGACCCAAAAACTGGAATTCTTTAGACAAATCAGTTAAGGAGGCAATCATACTTAATGCTTACTGATTAAATATCTCATCTACTTTGTTATTTCCATGGATAGTCAGAATAGATGTATATGTCTTTGTATACAGTGTAAATACACATAAATGTTACATTGGTTTTTGTTTGTTTGTTTGTTTGTTTGTTTGTGTGTGTGTGTGTGTGTGTGTTTTTAAAATTTTATTCATGAATTTTGATGATTTGCTTGGTTTAATCATATTACGTTAATATCGTATTTAAATAATTTATGCATCAGGGGTCTACATCTTACAAGCTATGCTTCCCAGTAGACCCCTCCACCTTGTTTTATTGCTATACATTATGATCTGTATATAAACATGTATTAGAATATGTATTTTTTTCCCATTTGGAATGTTATATATTGTGACATGTACTTGCATGATTTGTGGAATATGAATATGAATAAACTAAACTAAACTAACTAAGTAAGTATCAGTTATCAAAGTCCAGTTTGACATCACTTTTGCTATGTTTGTCCACTTGATACCAACATGATCTCCATTGTCTTAGCTACTTTTTGTTTTGTTTTGTTTTTACTTCTCAGCTCACTATTTCAACTTTCGTATATATGAATTCTAGGTGCCTTTTCAGGATTTAGCATCGATTTTTGTCAAATAATCCCTCTTTTTCTCAGTCATTCGTTGGATCTATTTTCATTCCCTTAAAGCCTGATTCATACGCTCATCAAAAATAATGATTTGCACATGACTTTCATCTTCTATTGAACACAAAACGTCTTCTTTTAATAAACACAAAGAAATATTGCCTGACCTCAGGCCAAAACCAGTGTGCAACCTTACTCCTCTCTAACCCACATTAATAATATCATCCGCATCATCACCGGCTTGTCCTTTCACTTTCTGTATCACCACCTTGACAAGTTCGTCCTGTATTTTGACACACCATGAACCGACTCGGTCCCCCTCCGGTCCGGCTCCGTTTATCAGCCATATATGGACATTGACCTTCTCCCAGCCACGCGCCGGACAAAATTGGCACGCGACCCTCTCTCTTCTCCTCCTCTCCCCATCTCTCTCTTCTTCTCCTCATCACCCTCCTCCTCTCTTCATTTCTCTTGGGCTCTCTCTCTCCCCATCTGTGATGATTATTATTACTAACAAGGCAGAAAGCTAACAATGCATCCCTTCGTTAATGTCCCATTGAAAATATCCGCCCCTCACGGACAGAGCATGGGTAGGGAGAGGAAGAAAAGAGGAAGGCGAGATTCTTGGCATATTTCAGCAGATGGAGATGATGTAGAGGGGTGATGGTGATGGTGATGATGATGATGACCATGATCTGTGGTGGAATCTGGTGTTTCACTCCTGGCGTGGATGAACGCGAGTAGGAAAGGTTTGGTAAGGCTGGTCTCGCTGTCAAAACCTACGATACCACAATGTCAAAAAGTGCATCGGGCTGTCCGATATATGCATGGTGTGCTATTAACTGTTAACCATCTGTTTTGCTTCTTTTCTCTCTTCTCTCACCCCCCCCCTCTCTCTCTCTCTCTCTCTCTCTCTCTCTCCTTGTTATCTCGCTCCCTCTCTCTCCCTGAATCTCTCTCCTTCCTCCCCTCTTTCTCTCTCCTTCTTTCTCTTTTCTTTATTCTTCCATTCTCAGTCGCTCTGATTCTCTTCTCTGCTCTCTCTCTCTCCCTCTCTCCAGTTTTCCTACTCTCTTTCTCTCACTTGTTTCCTTCTTCTTCTTCTTCTTCTTCTTCTTCTTCTTCTTCTTCTTCTTCTTCTTCTTCTTCTTCTTCTTCTTCTTTGTCTTCTTCTTATTCTTTTCCCTTGCCCTAATAAATTATTATCCATCGCAAATCCGTTTCCATTATGTAACTTACCTTATTTCTTTCTTCGAATTCGTTTTCCTTTGTACACCTTCTCTCATTTATTTCTGCAAGATTTCCCAAACGGATTCGTTCTATTTTGTAGCATAATTTCATTGGAGTTTTGTTACAATAATAGGCCTTTTACGCTGTTGAAGACATAGAGTTAATTAGTGGGCATGTAACTTTATGGTTGAAGAAATGTCCTTTTTCATTCGTTTTGTCTTTGTATTTTTTTCTTGTTTGTTTTTCTTACTTTCCTTTCGAGTCACTATTGCCTTCGGATTAGTTATAGATCAGGTTGAATTTTTATTTCATTCATTCAAACCTCACACTTCTCTCTGTTCCTCCCTCTCCCTCCTCTCTCCCTCCTTTTACATGTGCGGTTATATAAATTGCTTCCGGAATGGCGCGCACACACACACACTGCAGTGTTTATCTCCGTGATAAATAAACGCAAGCCTTTGAAGGCGAACATCAGGCCGACACATCAACTGCCCCTCGCAACAGGCGGACAGATACAAGTTCAAAGCGAAGTGACAGCACACATTATCCCCCCCCCCCCCCTGCTGTGTCACGGTTTCATAACACTTCTAAAGATATATAGTTCCACTGAGATGCAGTAGTTGAGATACATTTTGAAAGTTTGAGAAGTCACGAACGATTCCATAAAACATGACCTGTACCACATACCTCGTTATCTTTCATTGATTAAAAATGAAAAAAAAATGAACGTCGGTTAATTATTCTTTAAGTAAAACAATACAATTTTTCATCAACTATATGCATGTACCGGACAATGGGCTAGAAATGTTGTCCTTTATTTTGCACCCTTCAAATGCAACACTGGGAGCACCTTTTAGGGTGCAAGTTTGCACCTTTTCGAGCTTTTTGCACCTTTAAAGGTGCAGTTATCTACATTTTGTACCCTAAAGGGTGAGAGTTGCTCCCTTTTATGTTTTCGCTAATTGTTGGTACTGAACTTTTCAAACACAAGGAAAACAGCACTGGAAGCAAATAATCCTGATACTATGAATCCATTTAATTCTCTATTAGGATAGAGCTTACAATGATTATATTCCATTATTCTTTGAGTAGTCGATTCTTGTTTTTTTATGTGAAGTCCATGCACACTAAGAAAAAAGGTGCAAGTTTGCACCCTAAATGCAACCCTGGCAGCACCTTTTTGGGTGCAATCTTGCACCCTATGCGAAAAAGGTGAAAAAGTGCACCTTTTTGTTCTTGTTTGCACCCGAAATGCCCGTTTGCACCCTAAAAGGTGCAACTTTGCAGAAATTTTTGCGTACAAAAAGGTGCAAAGTTGCACCTTCCCGAAAAGGGTGCAACTCTCACCCTTTAGGGTGAAAAATGTAGCTAACTGCACCTTTAAAGGTGCAAAAAGCTCAAAAAGGTGCAAAGTTGCACCCTAAAAGGTGCTCCCAGTGTTGCACTTGAAGGGTGCAAAATTGCACTTTTTTTTTCTTAGTGTGTGGTTTTCATCAATACCAATGAAAATCCAATGAAAAATAACCATGTAATGTTATTTACATACGTGATATTTAAAACTAAATCTACTCTCTGAAAAAAAAGAAGAGTGAATGAATTTCAGAAGAGGGTGCATTTAGAGTGAATTAAGAGTGAATTAAGAGTAAAAATGTTGATATTCACTCTCTATTCACTCTTTGAGGGGTGACCTCAGTGATCACTCAAGGAATGTGAGTGATCCCTAAGGTTACCCCTAAAAGAGTGAATAAAGAGTGAATATCAACATTTTTACTCTTAATTCACTCTAAATGCACTCTCTTCTGAAATTCACCCCTAACAGAGTGAACGCGTTCACTCCTTTTTTTTTAGAGAGAGAGAGAGAGTATGATGTCGAATGAAATATATTTTCTTAAGAGAACCATGATTTCACATATCAACGATTGATCTCCCAATTAAGAAAAAAAGCTGTAACAAGTGAATAAACTTCACATGCGTGTATACAGTAAATTGCTTTAAATATTCCATGTATAATCTTAGTCCCTTGTTATCTAATATGTCACTTAAAACCGTGAATTATATAAGACAAGAACGAAAATTCAACAACATGGCGTCTTGGAAGAACAGTGTCTGATTAAATCAAGGAAAAAATTCTTTATCCTCCATCTTATTTTTGACCCGGCTCAACTTTCAAAAATTCCTATAAAGAAATTGAGTAAAGATGCCAGAAATAATTTTATTTCCGCGGATGAAAGAGGGAGTGAAAATGGATGTACCATGCCCATAAATGGCCAGGACTCGTGCGGTCGCGTGCCGGGGAGACTCGGGCTGTATTATCGTGAAGGATCGCAATCATGATCGTGGTGTTGGCCTATTAGGGAGATTCCACTGATAAAATTAGATATAGTATATGAAACTATGGGGAAATGTCATCCAAGTATTTTTGCTTCTTTTCAACTTCTCATATATATATTTTTTTTTACAAACAATGAAAATAATGGCTATGTATGTCAGTTTAAATAATGATCGTGGGATATTCACTGATTATTATCATGATTATACTAAGGAAAGGTAACGAAAAACATAACTATCAAACATTCTTTTTGTTTTGTTATCAAAAAACGAAAAACATTTTTTTCCTTTTTATATAATCCCATTCCAATATTTGATTCATATGCAGTAATACAATAGTATGTCAGTTGATTGACTATACCATGACTACAGTATTATATTTGATATTATGCAAGCTCATATTTAATTTTTAAAAAAATTCTATAAACAGCAATTTGTATAAATACTTAAACTAATAAAAGAGAAGAAAATGCATAATACGTGTAAATGTAACCATTCCAAAAATCAGAAAAAAATTATTTCACTTTTTTATGTAACCATCACCACTGTTTGATTTTATATAGGAAAGAGATAGTAAGAGTCACTTACTAAATGTCAGCATTTTTTGTATTGCGAATACTTTTTGTTTTCTCCCTCAGTCTAATAATAATCATTTACTCGTCTGGTTTTGAAAGGTTTATCACACTTATCTTTGTTTTGAGATGTCATATACTTATTTCGATGTATAAAAACTTTATTTTTATGTTTTTAATGGAATACAGGTCCTTTCTGTAGAAATCGTAAAAACAAAAAAGTCATAAAGAATTCAATAAAGCGAATCAAATGCCGTTCTCAGCATTATGTTTATTCAGATTTTATGTCCCATTGAGAAACACAAATACAAAACAATGGTTTGAAAACGGGTAACTTAAATCGTGTTGGATATTAATTTTGCAGATGTAGCATCTAAACATTAATTTTCAAGAGGAATGGGATTTACAAGATATCAGAATGAGAGATTCCATCCTTTATTCCAACTAAAAATAGAGAGCACCTCTGACAAATTGAGTTACGATTGAAATGCCCACCACCGGCACCCCATCACCAACTCCTCTCCTCTGAGATGCATGATGAAGATGATTAATGATTAAAGATTCCACTTGGTTGCGGTGACATGATGATGCAAAATGAAATGTGTTCCGATGAAATATGCAGAGGTAGAGTGCAGAGGTATGCCGATGGCAGCAGAGTTGGAGGCAGTTGCTATAGAAACAGGGATTAAATAGAGATGGGGGATGAGGGATGCGCGCATGCGCAGAAGTGTAGCGGAGTCGGCGACAGAAAGAGATGTGCGCCAAAGTCATATACGCATCCAATTCATCATAATTTAGAAATTGGACAATGTTGGAAGCACGCATGTGCGGCGTGTGTTTTCATGAGTGGGTTGACGATGGTAATGTTGATGACTTTACAAAGATTATGAACCATGTTCTGCGGAGTATAATGTCGAAATACCAAAGCGGTAATGAGGGGGGGGGGGGGGGGGAAGACAAAGATCACATTGTATAAATACTATAAACATTAATTAAATGCACTTTATAAATGTTATAAATTATTATTATTATCATTATCATTATTGTTATCATTATCATTATCATTATTATTATTATTATTATTATTATTATTATTATTATTATTATTATTATTATTATCATTATCATTATTATTATTATTTGGCTGATGAAAATGTTGTACCATAATTTTGAGGAATGTAACGCAACAGTCCGTTAACGTCCTTAGATAAGAAAGTAATCTAAGTGATTGTGATTTGGGACAAATCCAAAATTAGGTTAAGAAATTATTATCAGTTGATTTCTAAATCTATTTTATTTTGATTTTTAAATCGAATTTTGGATTTGTCCCTGATTCTAGTCTATGAAATTTAGAGTGAATTTCATCCCATGATTAAAGTTAATTTGCGAAACAAAATAGCAACTTGGTATTGCATTCCTTTTCACTATAGCTAGCTCTACTTTGAGGCCAGGTTTTGCCTTTTGCCTCGTAATACATTTCTTCATGTTTATAATACATGTATTTCAGTCACTCAAAGTCTTTTATGAATTAAGCAATATATTCAAGTGTCACTGAATTTTAATAGTTTAGACCAATACTTTGATTTGATTTGATTTGATTTGATTTATCTATTTTTCCATTTCACAGTATACAAAACAAATATATGAATTCAGTAATCTCGTTAAGACAAAATTGATATGATGAAATAACATAAAAGAAAGAACAGAATTATTGAGATACTAAACAAAATAGAGTTGACCAGGCTGAGAAAAAGATGGTAAAACGGAGGGGCAAGCTAAAAAAAAGTTTGTAAGGTGCAAGCCCCTGAAACTTAATTAGTACATTATATACATGCGGTCAAAAGCGAATACATTATAGCTAGATACTTTCAAAGTAGTATATTAATTTGCTCAGACTTAAGTAGATTTTGATTATATTACGTGAATGAATTATCTGCACTCTTTTTTATTCATTTAATTTTCTTATAGCTAAGCATATGTTGGATATGTTTTTATTTCTTGTAAAGTGCTGCATACTTATGTAAGTGCTGAACAGTTTACTGATGCCATTATCTGGTCCCATTTACCAGTTTTTGTTACACATGATTGTATTGCCAAGATTTTTATCTATTTTTTTTTTCAGTTGCTGTTGGTGAGTAAATCTTATTAAATCAATTTTGTTTTAATTTGCGTTCTGTATGATTAAATCAACATTACATAAATAAAAAATCATGTATAGTCTTATAGTATACAATAAACATGTTACAAAGTATAAACACACAAGAATACAATTAAAATATAATAATTTTCATTAGACAAAAGAGCTAAATTATAAGAACGCAGGAGACCGCCATCGTGAGCTGTAAGACTTGAAAGGATGGCGGCCTCTGTTAAACAGAAATTTCGTGACAACTCTTTATGAAAATTGATCAAGTGGGTGCAATGCAGGCGCGGGTGCAGGTGCAGTAGATAGCAGTTGGGTATATAAAAAAGAATAAATCATAATTATGTGGGTGTTATATTCATTTGGAGTGTAGGGCGCATAAGATTGTATTAATATTAAATCAAATCATGGAATTGAGGTAAAAACTTCATCTCCCTCGATAAATTAAGGCGATGTATGCGTATAGGATGTATTTAGACGATGATACATTCATTGATATGTTTAGTCTTAATACGTAAGGTAGTAGTGAAAATTCTGATGTATGACGACTCTGGTAAACATAAAACATTACTAAGAAAACCTAATTAGCAAGTTTCACTTCATGAAAGTCATTAAAGTCAATTTAGATATCAACGTGTGTTTATAATCATCTACCCATGTTTCGAATCGTGGTGCTAGGTTTTGCACTGCTCTACCGTGCATATAGAACCTGTTGCATTGAGCATACCTTACCGAATAAGGAAAGGGCAGCACAGCGGTAGAGCCCGGTGTAGCCGTTGCCTCTCGGCAGGTAGCAACAACCACTACAAAGCGTCCATGCACGAATCCCTACGTGGACTTTAGCCAGGTTATATGAATATGATTTGCAGTCCACAGGCCAATGGCTGGGGGTGGTTGGGGTTGTGGGGGTAGCCCCCCTACCTCGCAGAACTGATGTCTGTATATCAGCAATGTTTATTTCATCAGTAAATCAAAAAAAAAATCAAAAAGATCTGTTTGTTAACAAAAAATTTCACTTAGTAGCATATTGGGAGAAAAAAAGAAAAAAAAATTGGTCTGACCATAAGCTCGCCCCCCCCCCCCCCCCCCCCATGACTCACGGTAAAGCTGATGGTGTGAACGGTGTGGCTACAACGATAATGATATTGCATGCATGAAGCAATAAATATTAAGCCATTCGGCAGAGTTCTGGAAGGGTCAGTACACTATTGTTTTGCATAAATGTAAATTTACACATGTATATAGGCAAATCCATGGTATATCTTTTGACATTGTTTGGAGCCACATACGTTCATCAAGCACTGCAGTATTACAGACTTACAGACAAATTTTAAAATTCCCATGAATTATCTTAGCTTATTCTTCGGCCTGATCAAAGAATTGATATAATTTACTTTGGTTAGCCGTGAGTTTATGTTGCCAATAACGTATACACGTGGGGAAAAATAGCTTGGACATGCTCAGATATGAATACAATAATTAAAATTGCTTTGCCATGAGCGTTTTTTTTTTTTTTTTTTTGTCAGATCTTTCCTTGTTTGATATAATGTTGGGTTTTTCTATTATATTATTATCATTTCGTTTGGCCTCAACCAGGCGTTGTGGCGTGCGACTGTAATCCAGCTAACAGTGGAAGTTATAAACTGATTCAACAGACCCGGGTTCAAGTCTCGTCTAAGTAACGTCTCTCGGATGGTAACGTAAAAGGTCAGTCCCAGACGTCAATAATCATATTTGATTATACACGTCTGCAAAAAAACCCAATTCAGCAACAACAACAAAGTCACCTGTGCCTGGGAGGTAAAAAGCAAACTGAACTACTATAACCCGCGGGTCTCTCCTCCCGAGATAACTGATTAGGGTGTGCAGTACATATTTTGCTATGTTGGAATTTATTGATATATGGGTAAAGTTTCATAGAGAAGATGTCTCCATATTCGTTCTTTTTTTCAACAAAGGAATTATGTCGATTTCAAAACATGCATCGCACTAATTTTTGTAATCAAACTATAAAGCTCAATATATAGGGCCTACATGCATTAAAAACTATCAAGATATTTCTTAAGACTGCAAGATAAATTTAGTTCTTCCTATCATTTATCATCCTTAATCAAGTCTAGTTCAAAGAGCTGAATATGTAAGATTGCACCTATCAAGTTACAAACTTGTTTTCATCATTCGATGTGTGCTTGGATTACGTTGTCAAGAAATGTAAAACCTGCCATTTGCCTATATAAGCAGCGGACCTAATACAGTTGCAACCTTCCTTCTATTGTGTTTATGTCACTCCTTTTTTTTTCTATTCTTGTCACACTATGTTGAACTTACTATAATATGTGTACTTTGTTATTTGTATTCTACTTTTCTCTAATAAAGAAATGATATCAACTCGATCTTTTGATAATCATTTGCGAAAAACCATTTAATTTGCGCAATGTCAAAGTTAGCTGAACCCGTGTGTAGCGCAACATACTTTCTTAAAAGAGCACAGCTAAACCATGAGCAGAAGGAATAAAACGTTTTAATTGATACCATTTGTCACTTTCAACATCAACGAGCGGGATTATTGTTCTCATTTCCTGTAACTGTTTCGAATAATTTCAAGCGGAAGTTGACACATAGCTAAGTTCTTAAGTTCTGATTCGTCCTGTTTGAACTGAACAAAGAACAAGTGTTTTTTGTTTAGCAAATAGATTAGGCAAGAGACTTCCCTTCAGCTGTAGTTCCGTTGTAAAAAAGGGGGTAAACAGTTACTCGAAATTAGAAAAAGTGGTTGGAAAAGCACTGACAAACAAACGGACAGACAGACAGATAGACATGCAGCCTAAGAAGATGTCAGGAAAAATTAGGGAAAAAATATTGCAATTAATCCATTCAATTCAATTCAGTTTCTATTGTCACGTTTGAAAAAAATATATCTTCAGATTCTTACAGAAACAACAACAACAAAAATTACAGAAAGAAAAACTTCACATTATAGGTTTCGATTCCAATTCATATTTATTCATTTCCAACAGAAAAAAATACAATGACATTGCATATATATAATTATACAAACAATATGAAATTAA
Source organism: Echinometra lucunter (assembly GCA_029962745.1). Lineage (NCBI taxonomy): Eukaryota > Metazoa > Echinodermata > Echinoidea > Camarodonta > Echinometridae > Echinometra > Echinometra lucunter. The sequence continues at coordinate 28,050,021 of CM057158.1, forward strand.
GAAATATATCAGATATGTACATAATATTTTTTCTTCATGAGTTAACATACCAATAAATAATTAGAATAAATTATTATAAATTATTGATTTCTGTGGAAATGGAGGGATCCACTAAAAAGCAATTGCTTGTAGTTTGTGGAACCCTCAGGTTGCAGTAACAAAAAAAATAATTTGGTCTAAATTACAAACAATATATAAATATGATAAACATACTCACATTACCACTGATTACAATGCGAATTGTCATCTTATGATCATAATTCACTGTGAAAGGTGTTTTAGTAAAGGGCAGTTAATCATCGTGTATAAATCTGATTCACTAAAACCTACTAAAAATTTTAACAAGACAGATCATTAAATCAAAACGATTAAGTGAAAATTCATGGTAATGTATAGAAACAAATCAAAAGATATATTCTTATAACGATATTTCAGCTTTCTGACGAATTTGACATTTTCATTCATAAGAAATTAGGCTTCTATGGATGTCAAACTGTTTTATTTGATATATTCTGTAATTGAAAAGATTGTTCAAACTAAAGAATGATTTTGAGAATTCATCAAGCGGTGTTAATACGGTAACATGGTCTCCTTGTTCTGGTTATTTGTGAACGTTTGCTTCCTTTCATAGCATTACTTGTAATTGTATTAACAAATCAAAGTATTCAAAAGAGACCAAATTTCAAAGAATGTGATACCAAAATGAAGAATAAATATGCATATGAATGTAAAATCAAATTGTTAAACTTGATATAAGGGCGAATTACTGAGAGTTGCACTGAGATATGTTATATATTTAGTCTCGCATATTCTCACATTCATTTCAGTTTATTAGTTTATTATATTAATTCTTTTATTTCATCCTGTAAGAAAGACCCTTATATAAAGCGAAGTTCTTGCTGTAGCTGTTGTTGTCGTCGTTTTCTTGCTATCCTTAATATAAGCAGATTAATGCAAAAATTGTCCATATTGTCAACCATTAATGCAAAGTTTACTTGAAATTGGAATATTAATATTCCTGTGAAACATGTTTTAGGGTAAAAATGTATTTGTATTTGTCTTTGCCATCATCATATAGAGTAACCAGAGTAACAAAGAACATGATGTGACAACTGTGGGCAAATATAGGCTAGCCATTAATTCTACAAGTCTGAACAGTGTCTGATACAGTTTGTTTGCGGCCATTACCGGTAGGTGGTTGTTGGTTGATTGTAGTCAATTCAAACAAATTACGGTTAATTCCCTTTTAGCCTCTGTGCGCTCGTATAATAATCTTAACTTTGGCGAGCCCCTGTGAAAATTGGCCATCACATTCAAAGCACTAAACCCTTCAAATGAAGCATAATTCAACTCACAGTATGAATTGTGGAGCAAGGAAAAAGGAGAGAGTTGGCATTCTTTTATTCCTGCTTGGATAACTTGTTTTGTTCTATCTCAAAACTCGGGAACCTGACCTTTTGAAATTAAGCGGTATTTCGGCAAATTGAGTTTCGACTCGAGCGCTTTGTTTTTTCTTTTCTTTTCTTTCAAGAGACTCTCGCACCAACTTGACTTATGTTACCGAGGAATTTTATGACGAGTTTTGCTGTTACAGTGTATTACAACTCAGAGTGCCCCAAAACTGGATCGTTACCAAAAAGAAAAGTCTAATGACATTTTACGCGTTTGAATTATGATTATGTTTCATTTGAGTTTAGTTGAGTGATTTGCTTTGTTCTTGTTTTCTCTTCCCCCCCCCCCACCTCTCCCCTGTCTATTTTAATATCCCCTTTCTTTCTATGATACTCCATCTTCTATTACTAATTGGTATCATAAACTGTGACCGTACACACTAAGAACAAAAAGGTTCAGTTTTGCACCTTTAAAATGTAACCAGGAGCTCCTTCATGGGTGCAACTTTGTACCCAAAGAAGCATTATGCACCATTAAGGGTGCAGTAAGCTACATTTTGTACCCTTAAGGGTATAGAATTATACCCTTTAGGGAAGGTGCAAATTTGCTATCTTTTTGTATGCAAAAATTCTGCACCCTTTAAGGTGCATAATTGCACATTTAAGGGTGCAGATGGGCATTCCTGGGTGCAAACAAGTACAAAAGGGTGCACTGTGGCACCTTTTTCATGTAGGGTGCAAGACTGCACCCCAAAAGTGCTGCTATTGGGTGCAAAATTGCAAAATTGTAAAATCTCCCTTTTTTCTTAGAGTGTATAATAAATCCATTTAACATGTTGAAGTTCATTTTCTGATTTTTATTTTATTATTTTTTTTATTTTTTTAATTTTTTTTTTTACTCAATCTCGACTAGACATCTTTCCCCCTGTCTATATAGAGTCATTGGTGGTTGCAATAATGATGAGGGCAAAGATGATAAAATAAGATGGTGATTGTATAATGCTGGCATCGCGACGAGCAGTTAATAATGCCGGGTGATGATAATGGTGGTGGTGGTGGTGGTGGTAGTGGTGGTGGTGGTGGTGGTGGTGGCGGCGGCGGTGGTGGCGATGATGGTCATGGTGAGAGACAGTGTCGATGGTTGCAAAAGATTTAAGATAGGTTGTTAACATAAGTAAGCATGATTGCATCGATAACATAATGAACGTAATGATGACGAGGGGCCTTTTTCTTGAAATTGTCCCAAGTCTAAGTTCGTGGACATCCCACTGAAACGCAAGCTAAATTATAACACTTGTTTCTATGGGTTGTCCAAGGACTTAGACTTAAGACAATTTCGAGAAACAGGCATCGCGTTTTTATGTCGATTTTTATTCATTTATTTATTTCGTTTTATTTATACAGGGTATCCCCGTCTGTAATCGTGTACTGTTTTTCAGGGGGCCCTGTAGACAAATATATACAAAATAACAATCAAAACAAACAAATAAATATAACAAAATAACAAACATAACAAACAAAATAAACATAACTAAATAAAATGAAACAAGATGAAAGTAAGGAAGTGGAGAACAAGACTAAATATAATAGATTTCAACCAGTATTGTAAGGAAAGGAAATTCAAATGAAGTTATGGAAGCATACCCCCCCCCCCCCCCCCCCATAATAATCTAGATACAGGTAACTAAGTGTGGATACGATATGCCAAAATTTACGTGTCCGGAATGAACTTATGAAAAAGTACAAATCATTAATTATTTTCCATCAAATTACCAGGGAAACTCAACTTACTATTATTCTCTACATAAATCAACAAACATTACAGGTTCTTATTATAACACATGTATTCAGATATAAGTTAACAGGTCTTTGTACGTACATCTCTGTTTCATGTACTGATCTCAGTCCCAATATAATATACTCTGCATCCCGCAGAGAGTGAGGGGGCTATTCCCCAGGAGAGCACCATTTCAAGTACTGGGAACAAAATGCATTCTTACTCTGGGCATTACGCATGACAATGATGAAGACCATGATGACGATGGCGCTGACGACCATTATGGCGACAATGACGATTAGATCAGAATTCTCTTCCGTACGTTAGGTGATGATCATCAAGACTTATTACCTTCTAAACTGCATGGATTAGTTAACAATGTGCAGAATAAATAACCTCACTTATCATGCTTATGGCCATGAAACGCATCGTTAATCTCTTTTTCTTTCATTTCTTTACATATTCAAATTCGCTGAAGAAAACTTAAGCCCCCCCCCCCCACCCTACCGACACTCACACCATTATAGAGCCCGACCTCATTCCTACTCTCTGGATGATATGCTCTTCTCCAACAACTCTTTCCTCGCGTGTCAGATAGGAAGACCACAGTCCACCATGAGCACGCGACCTGTAATTTTTCTTATCACAGCTATGTAACCGCTATATCTGAAAACTTCTCCTTTATGAGATCCGCCAAACTTGATCTTGTACATTGTTAAACGGAGCCGGGGTTTACTTGGTTTATGGCCTATCTCTTCAAGCTGTGCGCGAAAGTTGTATCGCTCAAAACTCGCAGGTGTATAAACAAACCGTCTGCGCAAAATTATTTGGCGCTGTCGGTGCTTTTGAACACTGAGGAGATGGAATTGAACGGGTGTCCGCAGCAGGACCTACATCACAGATGGTTTGACACAGAGCTATAACGTATGTCGAAAAGAATATTTAGCACGGTTACTCAAAGATTTCACATTCGAAAGGTAATCACGCAGAGTTTTTAATAGAGCTGTTTAATTGTCTATAGCAGCACTGGCGTACTAGTGGATGAATTTTTTTTTTTTTTTTTTTTTTTTTTTTTTTGGGGGGGGGGGGGGGGGGGCTTTTTTTTGTTTCTTCACTAATTTGTTTTCATATCCTCAACATTGCCATTGCATCGAATTTTCTTGGAATATCTAGCTGAATGGACCCCCCTTTTTTTTTTACTGCTATTCTTCATTTTCCTTGAGCACGTACCCTCTTTTTTCTTTTAAGCAGCTGGATTCTTAATTTATTGGGGGAGCGCAGCCCCCCCCCCCCAAAAAAAAAATCAATAAAAAATTAAAAATGGCTCATTACGCCAATGTATAAAGCATCCTAAACTGCATCTTAAATTTGTATATTTCATATTTTATTTCATAAAATCGTTTTGGTCTTAGAGCTAGCTTTTAAATTCAAAGAGTTAAATCACTTAAAAGAGATTCATGCTAAAATAACGGTCATATCTTGACATATCTTTATACCGACTTTTCTTTTTTTTTCTTCTTCTTCTTTTTTTTTTTTTTTTTTTTTTTTTTTTGTGGTGGTGGTGGTGGGATGGGGGAGGTAGGCTTTCCTTACCCCATTTTATAATAAGCTCTTCACTGTCTGCAAACACACAAAAAAAAATATGTAGACCGCTCTCACCGCCCCCTGTCTTTCTGTCTAGGGGCACCCTTAGTGGCAACATGTCTTTTGTGCCAACCAGCATTTATTTGCTCGTCACAGCGATACAAAGTCACCTAGGCAATTAAGGTTACATTTATGTGCGATAAGCTAAAAAAAAACTATACAGGGGTTTAAAAAGCCGATCTGAAACAGGTACGAAAGAACAAAGTGATACCCATGCAGGTGTGTTTAAACTGCCACAGTATGCTTTTTTCAGTCTGTCGGTTTTACTCGAGAGAGATTAAGATTGAATCTTGTAAAGATTAAGTAATCCGTTCATCAAAATAATCTACGTATTTCATCCATCACCTGCTCGAATTAAGGTGTTGGTCATTGTACTCTGTCACGTGATTGCATGCTTAATTTCCAGGTGTCGGCTAACCAATTTTTTTTTCTCTCTCTCTCTCTCCCTCCCCCTCCCTCTCTCTCTCCTGATCTCTCTTCCCAATTTCTAGGTGAGAGCTGACCATTTTTTTTTCCTTTTTGACTTTTCTCTCCCTCCCTCCCCCCCCTCTCTCTCTCTCTCTCTCTCTCCAGATCTCTCTGCCCAATATCTAGGTGTAAGCTGACCATTTTTTCCTTTTTGACTTTTCTCTCCCTCCCTCCTCTATCTCGCTCTCTCTCTCTCTCTCTACCCTATCCCCTTTCTGTCTTCTGCTTTCTTTGGCCTCTCTCCGTTTCTCTCTGCCACCTATTAGGGTGTATTTGCTCCCTTTTCTCCACTCATTCGGTTCTCTACCCATGTCTTTGTCTCTCCATCTCTCTCTTCGTCCAACTTTTCAATCTCCTGTACAGACACAATAGCAGTATGTACATATACAGTATACTCCATTTAAATTTTAAATTTAGACTGCTCCTTACACGATAAACAAACAAAAACACTCAAATAAAAACTGAATATGCATCATCTTATTAATTTCAGTTTTATATTCATAATCTTCATGTCTCCTTACACAATAAACAAACAAAAACACTCAAATAAAAACTGAATATGCATCATCTTATTAATTTCAGTTTTATATTCATAATCTTCATATCTCCTTACACAATAAACAAACAAAAACAAATAAAAACTGAATATGCGTCACCTTATTAATTTCAGTTTCATTTTCATAATCTTCATGTGTTCAAAACACACCTCTTGGAAATATATCAAATGCATATATTTCATTACTTCATAGAAATACTGCCATGAAAATGAGGAATTTTATTTTTCTGATAAAAGTACCAGCTTTGCAGTACAATAGCTATATCTGAATAGAACTTCACATACTGAAAAATAGAGTACAGTATTTCATATCATACACACGAACGCAGGGGTGGCGCCAGGGTATTTTAATAGGGGAGGGCAAGATGACACATAAGTGAATCTAATGACGTTTAAATTAACAAATAGGGGTACTATATAGCTGCAAGCCCCAGGCCTCTCTTTTCCCGCCCTCTCCTTTCTTCTTCCTCCTTTTTTTCCTTCTTTTTCTCCTCTTGTTTTTTTTTTTTATCACTTGAAAAATCATGGGGGGGGGGCATTCACCTCCCCTGCTCTCCCCCCCTCCCCAATAGCACCACCCCTACACGAACACTTCTTGCGAATAAGAGAGAAATCTCAATAAATAACAATACACATCTGCTAGGATGGAACAAACATCACATAAAACATAAAGAAAGATGAAATGTACAAGCACAAGAAAAAGTTTGGGAAGATCAAGACATGTTCAAGGTATTTCCAACTAAATTCAACTTGGTCTCAAACATCAGATAAGGGTTATGATACTTATTTCCATAGCACAATGCCATAAATGCCATAACTCCATCAAATGCTACATGAGCCAATCATAGATTATAATATAAAGACAATAGGCTTGATTCTATAATCCAATTTTAATCAAATTAAATGGAATATTGTCATAAAAAAAGGAAAAAGAAATATGTGCAAAATCTGTTTCAAAACAAATCAAATCAAATATAAATATTTTTCTAAAAAAAACCATCATGTGGGTTATGTTTTTGGATTGAAATGCTTATTATACTTCCGTTATTCTTTTATTCTTGCTAAATACAAGAAAACAGAAAGCATATTGCTCCT
>CM057158.1:28059582-28080307 GCA_029962745.1 Echinometra lucunter
TTTACTTAAGAACTAAACACCCTGCCGGAAAGAACACATAGTCACCACAGTGTGTTCATATAGTCAACATATAGTCGACTATATGGACACAGTGTGAACACAGTGTAACCACAGTGTGGAACACCCTTTTCACTGTGTTGTGATACTCACTGTGTGAATCATATAGTAATGGCACATAGTTGCCACATACTGAAAATGTTTACACTCTGTGATTAAGCTCCCTCACTGTATGATAATGACATACACACTGTATTCACATAGTCACCACATGTGAAAACAATTTATTTATCACACTGTGTCACATAGTTCCGCATAATAATTTCACACAGTGTAGAAACTTTACACTCTGTGTATTAATTTGCCATAGTTGCCCACATAGTTCCACATAAATCCCACACTGTGAAATAAATTGACACCCTGTGACATCATTAGCACAGTGTGTACATATAGTTCTACACGGTGAGCACACTGTGAAGAAGATTTCACTCTGTGGCATTCATTCTGCACAGTGTGTTCATAAAGTTCCACACAGTGAAGAAGATTGTCACTCTGTGGCATTCATTTGCACAGTGTGTTCATAAAGTTCCACACAGTGAGCACACTGTGAATAAAATGTCACTCTGTGGCATTCATTCTGCACAGTGTGTTCATAAAGTTCCACACAGTGAGCACACTGTGAAGAAGATTGTCACTCTGTGGCATTCATTCTGCACAGTGTGTTCATAAAGTTCCACACAGTGAGCACACTGTGAATAAAATTGTCACTCTGTGGCATTCATTCTGCACAGTGTGTTCATAAAGTTCCACACAGTGAGCACACTGTGAAGAAGATTGTCACTCTGTGGCATTCATTCTGCACAGTGTGTTCATAAAGTTCCACACAGTGAGCACACTGTGAAGAAGATTGTCACTCTGTGGCATTCATTCTGCACAGTGTGTTCATAAAGTTCCACACAGTGAGCACACTGTGAAGAAGATTGTCACTCTGTGGCCTTTCACTGTGTTGTGATACTCACTGTGTGAATCATATAGTAATGGCACATAGTTGCCACATACTGAAAATGTTTACACTCTGTGATTAAGCTCCCTCACTGTATGATAATGACATACACACTGTATTCACATAGTCACCACATAGTGAAAACAATTTATCTTAACTTTACATGTACTGCATATACAGCTTCGATTTCGCCAATTTGTTGTCCGAGGTAAGCCGCATGTTATCACTTTTCCTCTTCTCACTTCTTGTTTTCCCAGTCGGTAGAGATATGATTTATATACGGACCACGGACATGGCGTCTTTTGGGGGGTTCGCCTGATGCCTGTAGGGCTGGGCCTGGGGCTAGGACTCGGAGTAGAAGTGGGGCCGTTGGCGTTGTAGATCTAGGCCTACTAGTGTCACTAGCTGACTCTCTCTCTGCCTCTGGTGGGGCTAGAGGAGAGCAAATAGCAGATCCACGGACCATATTCGATGAACTTGGTATATTCGACACGGTGGCACGTAAGTTCCATCTAGATCTGATCTACTGCTACTGCACTGTACTATCTGCTGCCTTATAGGGGTTCGCCAGATAGAATAAAGGACTGGCCCGCCGCGCCGGCCGTTACCGTAGCTAGCGAAAAGTGCGCGCATTTCCTGACCGATACACGCCGGGGCCGGGGTTTATTGAGTCGGGTTTAGTAGAGCCAATGAAAATAATGATGATCGATGCATTTCACATTTTCACATTTTCGCGCCAGGATCCAGGATGTCGGCGCTGGGCGCCAGGCCCGGAAATAGGATCATTCCAGCTGCCGTGAATAAATGTTAAAATTAGATTAGTTTAAAACTTACATTGAAGAAGCATAAAATGTAGTATAATTCTACTGGAAAATGCATATAATAATAATTACTAATGTCTAAAAAAATAAAAATGAAAATGCTAGCCTATTACAAAGGATTACTTATAGCTTTTGAGAAATGGATCGCAGCTCGCATCCTCCGAAGAAAGACTAGCTAGCCTATGAGCTGCACGATTGCGCATGCGTTTGAAATAGCCGCTCGAAAATTCAAGTTAATTTTCTTCTCCGGTACGTGTCTGTGCTAGTCCATATAGCCTAGACCTACTATCTAAAGACGTATAGATCCTCTAAAATAAATCGACTCGCTCTATAATTAGGCCTACCAAACCTCATAATGAGTAAAGAAACCGATGTCAGTGTCAAGAATGCCAAGCTTTGGGCTTTGGTGTTATGGATCGAGACAAAGCAGGTGTCGGTGATGAATGAAGAATTCATTCCCGACAAGCGGATGTTACTGGACCCGGCCAGGAGGAGGGCATGGTGATATATGGCCGGACAGGAGTGATAGCCATCCAAGAATGGCTGGGATAGCTACAAGGCGAGGGTCCTTGCGTACAGTGGTTGAGTTAAAATAAAAACGGCTCAGTCATTTTCACATTCAAACTAGAGTCTAGATCTATGTCAAACATAGTCATAGAGTCTAGATAGATCTAGATCCTTTTCTACTTCTAGATCTCTAACTTTTTTAGGCCCGAATTTACAAAGGTGGTTTTGAAAACCCACGGTTGAATCCAACCATGGATTATTGTAGATCTCATGAACATGATGAGCAAATGATTTAATTTTCGATGGTATTAAAGAGTAATATTTCTTCCAGTTTGCGAAAGAAAGTAAGTCGTGGACAAGATCAACCGCCGCAAAGGCAAAACAGGGCTGTCAATATTGGATTACTAATTTACTGTAAGACAACTTGAGTCTCCCATACATCTAACGTTTTTATAGTAGATCTAGATCTACATGTAACTCCATAGCCATGATAGCCTAGGCTGAGCCCCGGGGGGGGGGGGGCCACTCGACCAAAAAAGTGGTGGGGGTGTGCCGCGGGCGAGACAAAAACGGGGGCCTTGGAGCGGGCTTATTGTAAAAAGAGGGTCCTCGGAAACGGGCTTCGGAACGACAAATGTTTGTGAAAATGGGGGTCCTAATTGGAACGGATCGCCTGCGTGTGAGTGCGGTTTGCATCCCTTGTAATGGTCATGCGTGCATGATTGCCAGATTAGCGCGGCCTCCGACGGTGGAAGCTCTGCCGGCCGCTTTCCACCAAAATTGCAGCTCATCAATGCGAACGGAGCGGCGTAGCAAAAATATGCGATGCTTTGAGCAGATTTCTCTCCTTTTTTTTTTTCTCGATAAAGAAGAAAATGCTATGCCTTTGGAGCTGCTCTTTCTTTGTTTCTTTTTCTCAACAAGGGCAATTATGCTATGCCTTGAACGGAAATTTGAGTGTAAAATGGGGGGTCCCCTCCGCGGGCACATACTGGAGTGCGCCCCCCCATACCCACTATGCATTATTTACTGAGTGCCCCCCCCCCCCCCGGGGGCTTGAGATAGGCAAATGATATAATTTGTGGGGGAAAAAATGAGTGAGATCAATAGAAATTGCATGCAAATGAAACAAAATTTTAGCATGAGAAGAAACCAAAATGATAGAGTCTCAGTCTCAGTGCGTGCATTTTGGCAGCCCTGCGTAAAGATAAGCCTTCTCTGTGCACCCTGATCAGCTGTTGTAGACTAGTGCAGGAAGAATGGTGTTGACTTGAAAATAGGGATATAGACTTGGGCCTATATCTGAGTTACAATTCTCAGTGGTATTTAAGTGATTTTCAACCATATTTTTTTATTTTGAAAATAACTTTTTCAACCCTGTCTGCAATGTTGAATTTTAGAGTCTATATTAGAGTCTATATTCCAAAATGACCCAAAGTTTGGACATTCTAAGCATTATGGTAATCATGATCAGGATGCTCTTAAAAGGGGCAGTCCACAATGATAAGTTTTGTTGGAATAGAAGCAGAAAAAAATGAATGGAACAGTTGAGTACAGGTTTTTAATAGCTAACTCTGATGACAAATTAGAAAAAAAAATGAATTTTTGAAGGTTTGAGCAAGTAAACACAAATCGAAAACTGTGACGTGGGAGCTTACCTTCCATTTGCTCTGTACATAAAATTCTAGAAAATCTTGTTTTCTCCACTATTAATGTAGCATTATATATATATTTTCCATGCATTGCATTTTGGGTTGCTATTATTTTATTTAGGGTTCTGTATACTTAAAATTTTAAATATTTTGTTTTCAGTACAGATGCAATGTGAGCTTGCAGTGCTCGCATGATACAGAGTCGCCAATTTGTGTTTGATGGATGATGATTTCATGCTCAAGTTATTTTCCCCCATCTATTAACAAAAAATTGACCACTTTTCGTTAATACTGTATATGGGGAAAACAAGCATGAAACATTTTGATGAGGAATTGCTGAATGGAATTGCTGAATGGAATTTCCCTTTAGCTCTACACTTATCAATTCACTTTCCCTCATGCTTTTGATTTTCTGTTTTATTAATAATTTGTTTATTTTTCAGGCGGAAAATGCAGCCATGAGCTCGTTGCTCATGGACAGTGACAGTGAGGCAGAAGTTGAGGGAAGGGATGTGGTGAAAAAAAGGAAAACTAAGGGGAGGACCTGTCTAAGCAGGTTCAAGCCAATGCTGGTAAGTTTTTGATCAACATATTGTATACAAAAAGGTGATCCTCAGTGTATTGTTGGTGGCAGGGGCATCATTTTATTGGTATTTCACTATTAACCGTATCAAGGCTGGGGTATTTTGGGAGTTCATATGGCTAGGGGGAGATCTCAGCCGTCCGTTGATTGCGTGATCGCACCGAAAATTGGCATGTAGGTTATCTGGGACATAATCTACAAGATTTATACATGTAGTAATTTATTTCATGCAAATCTGTAAGCAATTATGCTAATTTATGCAAAATCATACTTTTTCTTTTAACTCCCTAGATAAAGCTCCAAATGTACCAAGTTTTGGCATAAAAACTCTTTGGGATGTTCTCAGTAAATGTACGTGAAAAATTACGATATCAGATCAATTTCTTTTATATAATATTGTTTTTGCATTTCTTGTATTTTTTGTATTTCTTTGTTTTTTGGACCTTTTGTTTTTCATTGTTTTTTCGATGAACTTTGTTGGGGACACTTTTGAGATAATACACAGCATAAAACAAATCAATATTAGACCATTAAAACTAAAAATAATCATACATTTATGGTTTCTGGCTGAAAACACAATCTGCATTGACTTTGTACACAAAATCATTATTTTGTGAGCAATTTTTGGTCTAACATGCACTTATACACCTATCAGTTGTATGACACACCTCTCAACCCCCAGGAATGGTCAGTCACTTGTCAAATGTGAGTCAGATTTTCATATACCATGACGCACCCGAGTGTCCCGACTATGACAGACTTTTTACTTAAAATGACTGTGATCTCAAAAGTTGCGCAAGACTTGAAAGTAAAAAGTCAGCAAGCGACGTGGTCAAAAAAATAATTCTCGCGGCAAAAATATTGCGCGGATCATCGAGGGGGGGGGGGGGCTCCAAGCACCCCCCCCCCCTCCGGCCTAGATAGGGTTAAAGCAAAGGTGACTTAAAGTGCCCATGACACTGATTACAGCTCATCCATATTCAGATAATGTAAGCCTGATTATACATGTATTCACAATAGATGACAAAAATATGTTGGATGTTTGCTTTTATCCACAGATCTTGGGGAAGTGTGACCTCTTGACAACCACTTTCATTTGATGCCACTGTCTCAAAGAGTTGGAACAAATGAGTGTTTAATGCAAAATGATATCAGTCATTTATTGAGAAGTTATTTTTTTTTTAATTTGGCAATACAGGGAATTCAATCTATTGGGGGATTTGGGGCAGTTATTTACTGTACATACGAATTGTATGATAGAAACAATTGTGACTTTAGAGTGCAAAATATATCCATCATAATATTATTGTATACTTTAACAGATATGGCAAAGATGAATTTGGATCATACACTTGTACATGTATATTCTGCTTAAAACAAAACCAAGTAAACATTTCAAACTCACTGAAAAATGCCCTCACCTCAAACCATAAAGTTGCTTTCTGTTTCATTTACTCATTTTATCACCTTCTTATTCACAAATATTATTGTCAGAGCTACTGAGAAACATGGGGAAGACCATTGAAGAGGCAGTGGAGCGAGCACTGGTGAGACATTTTTCAAATAGCGATGCCACTGCCAGAATCAACCAAGTCCCCCGCCCAGCTCCGCCTCCCGCAGTACCAGCCCCACGCCCAGCTCCCGCAGTATCAGCCGTCCCACCACCTGTTGATCCGGTATCAGCCACAGTTGAAGTACCCAGTGATGAGGTTTGTCTTTAATTTGCCAAATATTACACACTATCCTTATATTTCTGTTGAAGATCTTGGGTATTGACCACTGAAAATTTGCTTAAAGGTAATGGAATCTACATGACTGTAAATTGTACTTGGATTCTTCTAAATAATTTTGTTTTATTTAGATGAAATAATATGTGTGAAATCATATTTTCCATTGAAGCTCAAATTCAATATTTGATAGGGATATTCTTTGTAACGTCTTCACCATTAGTAATGTAAAATAATTGTGAATTGAAACTTATTTTTAATGTAATTCATTGTTTTGTCATTTTTTTATGTATTTCTTTGTTGTTGTTTTTTTTTTTTGGGGGGGGTTGTTTTGTTTGTTTTTTTGTTTTTCAGTGCTCTTGCCATAAAAAAATTGTTGTTAATCATTCTTAAATGGCAAGAGGAAAAAAAAGAGTGAGACTAGGATTTAGAAACTTTTGCTGGAAAGACAATCCCTACTGAAATTTTATACAAAATCATGTTTTGGGGGCCAATGAGCATAAAATAAATGTTAACTAACTTTGTAACTGCATAACTGCACACCCAGTTATCTCAAATTAAGTCTCAAAATATGTGGAAGATTTGAATGGAAAAATTAACAAAACTGTGTGCACAGCTTGAGGCGTTACATAGTTGTAACGCAGAATACACAAGGTACTGTATGTAGTGAACAATCATGAAGTTAAATGTGGTTATATTTGTATCACAAGTTTTCCACATTGCAGATATTCAGATATAAAAGTAGACAAATGTCCTGTTTTGAGACAATGAAAAAAGAAATAAATGGCTTTTTATACTATTACTAGTACAGTCAATTTCTGTAAAATGTAACATACATATAAAGTGATCCATGTTTTCCCATACAGTGCATGATATTTGTAATTTTCTTGCATCCTACAGATCTTCTCCTTCCTGACGGAAGAGCAATCTTCTGTTATCCATCATGCCAGCAGTTGGCAAAAAGAACGTGTTCCCTCATGGGAATGCTGTTTACATCATCAGAGATGTCCAAATCTCTGGTGTCAGGGAAGCGCCTCCGTGAGGAGGACAAAGGCAGACCTTTGTTGGATCAGAGCAAGGTCCAGATGATTGTTGGTGAGTAAGAATTAGTTATCATTACTTAAAACTGTTAATTCTGTGCTAATATAATTAGTAAAAATGTGATACATGTATTTTGTAATAATTTGCTGGTATAGATACATGTAATCCTGTTTGCCCTTGGAGAGGAGTGAAGCTGAAATTTAATGATATTGTTTTTTATATTATATCTGCACATGAAGAATAAATACTCTGGGCTGTAGGGCAGCTCCTTTGCATGGTGAATTGGTTAAAGTCATAGTCATTTTCCCCTTTCAACTTTGGTAAACATGTAGTACATAGAACTGCACATACCTCCCCTAGTTGCACTGGGGGGAGGGATGAGGCTTGAATTTAATGTGTACCGTTGTGTAAGGGAGAGGAGCTGGGCATTGAAACTTTTTTCAAAATTTGATATATATGTACATGTACCACACAGTATGATCAGTTAAAAAGGTAATGGTCATGGGTGCATGCAGATCTTGGGATTAGTAGAGACAATTATCTGAGGTAGTTTTGTACAATAAGTTATCCTTGTTATCATTACCATTTTTGGCATGTCTCGGTGGAGTATAAGTTTTCATTATGGAAATTTATTACAGGGTTGGCCAGTAATCAGCATGGTAAATGGCTTTGCTACTTTCCCGATTTTCAATAAAACGGACAATACTAGAAAATGCTATTTCTTGATTGCTAATAACAGAAAAGTTTGAGAATGTTGTGTAGGATGAGTAAGAATGAATCAGCTTTAAAAAAGAAAGAAAAGAAACTAACTTAACTCATGCAGATGTTTCATTTTGTGACAAAACAAATCTTTTTTGTGTACTACACCATTACCAATTGATGTTGAAACTTGAAAGTGGGAAACACCTCTGACTTCAGTTATTCCATCATGCAAAGGAGCTGCCCAACAACCTTTATTTTCTATTTTTCATTTACAAACACAATATCAATATATACCATACCATACACTACTTACACACTTCCCAGGATCTTCAAAGGTGACAACTGAGCAATGTATCATGTTTATATGTGCAACAATAACTAATTAAAAACAAAGTTTTATTTTTAAAATCCTTTCAGTAGATAGATTTTAAAAGATAATTTTATCAAACATCCTTTCAAAAGATAGTTTTACATAAGAAAAGTGCAGTCCTTGTAGGTTGGGCCTACACCTTCATACTTTATGGGTACAAGTGAAGGTGTTTCCCAGATATATGATGTATTTCCCAGATATTTCCCAGTATTTCCCCAGTTTGCATGTGAAGGCATTTCATGATGTACTGTATGTGTACAAGTGCTGTGTGTTTTTACTATTATTTCTTATATCTTATTTATTTCTTGATCTATTTATATATTATTTTTTACTAATTGCAGCTCATATCATCAGTAAATGGCCTGAGGTCACACCGGGGGATGTGAGAAAGAGGATGGCACAGAAGTGCAAGGATGTGAGGGCCGGGGAGAAAAGAAACCATCAAAGCAAGATGTAGGTTGATGGTTCACAAGGTCACTGATGACAGACGGTCAACCTGTCAGGAACGTCAAGTCTTCTCTTCTCATTGCCTTCTCATCTGGTTTACAGTACTTGTCAGGACTCGACTCGATCTCAAGAAAGATACCCTGTAATGTCTCTTACTCTCTATCCTGTCTTTTCATTTCTTCTCTCCCTCAACTATCCCCTCCAACTTAGACTTATGCAACCCAGACATCAGTCTGCTTTCAGTGAATGAAGAAGATCAAAAGAGTAAACAGTGGAAATTTGAGCCAAATCAGACAATATGTTCAAGAGTTATGAACTTTGCAAGTAAATCCTTATTATGGGAATCCTTAAATTGGCAAATCTGCCAGCATCTGTGACATTTTCATGGACAACTCTCCATTCATTTTGTACACAGAATTTATTATTTTCTTTGTTTTCAAGAAAAAAAATCTTTTGATTGATTGTTTGAGTATGACATGGCTATGTCAATTGTGCAAACATTTTTGAAGAATTATGTAGAGTCCTTATTTGAAATTTCATATAAATCATATTTTTTACCCAAAAAAATTATGTACAAAATGAATGGAGAGTTGTCCGCGATGACGTCACAAATACTGGTGAAGTTGCCAGTTCTAAGATCCCCATAATAAGGATTTTACTTTAACTTTAAAAATTCATAACTGTTGAACAGATTCAAATTTTCACTGTTTTCTATTCTTGGTCATCTTTATCTACTAAGAGCACACTGATGCCTGGGTTGCATTCTCCTTTCACAGACCTTTTCAGGAATTCATGAAGCGTTAACCCTATCTGTGTTTTCAGTGTTCTATTTAATTCTTTTTCTGCATTCACTTTTATCTTTTATTTATGTTGTCTATTATGTACATAGATATGTAAGATGAATTATCCTTTTAACCCTACCTAAAAAGACGGGGGGGGGGGGGGCTAAAAGGCACCCCTTCGACATTTGGCGCGAGTACTCTGGAACGTACAAAGCTCTTGCCATGATGCTTCATGGCTTTTTTGCTAGGAGTTTATCGCACATTTTGACACCAAATTTGTGACACCCGGGGGTACGGTTCTGAAGTTGAATAACTTTTTGTACATGCATGTCGGACACAAAAATGGCTCAAAAAAGTGATTTTGTGTACAAAAGCAATGCAGATTGACTCTTTACACATGGTTCATGTGCATATTTCTGGTCTCAGTGGTTGAAAATAATTTGTTTTAGCAGTATTCTGCTTTATTAAGTGTCTGTCACAAACTCCATCGAAAAAATGAATAGAAATAAAAGGTTGAAAAAAAGAAAAGTAATACATAAGAAAGTGTCTCCCCATTGGTGCTACATTTGTTTATAAATCTAGATCCAGCGAGATTTCACAGTTGTAATCAGTGGCTTGTTAGTTAGACTTCAGAGAGTTTGTGTTAAATGTAAATTTATCCTTCAGCTCAGGTGAATGTAAAGCCCCATGGTGCTCTTGTCTAAATACTTGCCTGAATTAGCAGTGTAATTATATATTTGCATAATCCTTTCTTTTCTAAGAAGAAAATTTTTAAGCTTATATCTATATACATTATATACACACACAAATATGTAAATGTGTAGTAAACAGTTTAAGTACATGATATATATATATATATATATTTTTTTTTTTTTTATTGGCAAGGTTTATTACATCATAATATCCTTGTCTTGTTTTGTATACAAACAATAAAGAAAAACGATATAAAGAGATCTGATAAAAAAAGAAGAATATAGAGGGTAAACAGCCATCTCATTTTTGTTTACAGAGTTTCCACATGTATTCATTTTCAACCTTTAGACGGATTTAGTGTATTCTTGCCTTATTATTATTGTATGTTAAGTATTGAAATTGTTAACTTTGAACTTTATGACATCTAGGAGTACCCACAAAGAGGATGCAGTATTATTAGTTTGGCGATTTAAAATGAAATGTTGACAGGGTATAGATGTATTATTCTTACCTTATTATTTTTTGTTGTATTAAAATTGTTGACAGTTAACTGAACGTCTTGAATTTTCTTCAACCTAGGAGTACCCACAAAGAGGACGCAGTGTTGTCAGTGTGGTTATATTGAAAGTGAAAGGCCTATATAGGTGAATTCACAAGTCCATCACTTGGTCTTCCATGTATACAATATTAACACATATATTTCAAAAGAAATAATTCCTTCTTACATGTATATTGTAATTCCAGAGATGGATATTTTCAGAGACACATATTTAAGAATTGTGCATGTAAACATGCACAGTAATGGCACAATTATGGAGTTACAGTTATCATACACTTCTATATGCTTTTCACTGAGTGATTCTTACGCTCACTGTGTGGGTTGTATATTTTCCACAGTGTGGTTAAGAGTTCACTATGTGGATTAGAGATCAGTGGTATACATAGAATGGGTAGAATTCACTATGTGAATTATACAACAGGGTGGCTAGGAGATCACTCTGTCGTTGAGCTCACTATATGGAAGTGTACACTGTGTGATTTACACCACAGAGTGCATGCTCAAAATCTCACTGCATGAAATTACCACAGTGTGGCTAAAAGTGCTCTATGTGAAAGGTACCACTGTGTTGCTGAGAGTTCACTATGTGAAAGATACCACAGAGTGGAAGAGAGTTCACTGTGTGAGAGAGTACACTGTGTGGAAGGTACCACAGTATTGCTGAGAGTTCACTATGTGAAAGATACCACAGAGAGGATGAGAGTTCACTGTGAGAAAGAACACTGTGTGATAGATTACACAATGTGGATGAGCATTCACTGTGTGGAAGGTACCACAGTGTGAGAGAGATCAATGGACAAACTTCACTGTGTGAATTGATGGCTGTGTCCACCCTGTGGCTCACAGTGAGTGACCACACTGTGAGCCACACTGTGATCACCTAGTCATTTCACTACGATAAATTGGAACACTTTTTCACTCTGTTGCACACAGAGTGGACACACTGTGGGCCATAGTGTAGACACACACTGAGCCACAGGGTGGACACACTGTGGGCCACAGGGTTGACACACTGTGAGCCACAGTGTAGACACACACTGAGCCACAGGGTGGACACACTGTGGGCCACAGGGTTGACACACTGTGAGCCACAGTGTAGACTCACACTGTGAGCCACAGGGTGGACACTCTGTGAGCCACAGTGTAGACTCACACTGTGAGCCACAGGGTGGACACTCTGTGGGCCACAGTGTGGACACACTGTGTGCAACAGAGTGAAAAAGTGTTCCAATTTGTCGCAGTGAAATGACTAGGTGATCACAGTGTGACCACACAGTGAACCACACTGTGTTTCACACTGTGGTGACTGTGTGTTCTTTCCGGCAGGGCAGAGCCCTGAGGAAGACCAGCTTGTTTTAATGTCAACGTGTTTTACATCTTGCCATTTTTATCCAGTATTATTTCCGTTTTTATGTTATGTTATTCAATTTCGTTATGCATTTTTATCATGCCATGCTTGTTATCTGTTTTGCATTATTGTACGTTTGATTATTTTTATGCTGATCAGGCCACTCTGCATAAATATTCGAGAATAAATAAACAAATAAATAAATAAATAAATAAATAAATAAATAAATAAATAAATAAATAAGTAAATACATGTATTGGGCGTGGCCGTACAGGTCCCTCCTTTTGTTGACGTACGCGTCTCCCGCTGGGTGTTCTGTGGGCACCGGTGGGCACGTTCAATCTCTGCATCCGGGACGTTGAGATGTTCAGCGAAGAATGTCTTGGCGCACGTAGCACAGTCGTAGGTATCTCCTTCTTCTCCTTCTGGAATTCCGTGTAGCACAACGGTTCACTAGCTCCACCACATTCTGACGCAACTCATAAACATAATTTATATTTTCTTCTCCTGGATTTCTTTGATTTCTTCTCTTAATTCTGCAAATTCGTTAGATCTTTGTTAGATCTTTGTTGTGAATGGGTTCCTGTCAATATCTACAGTGGAAGAGATGACAACTACAAGTTCACACGTGTGGTCCTGGGGATACGTCATTATTCTGAGCAGGTTCACCCTACTATTTCTAGAGAGCGGCATCGCAAAATCTTTCGGTGTTCTTATTCCAGTGATGGTTGATCGTCTAAATTCCAATTACGCCACGGTGGGGCTGATATGCAGCATGCCTGTAACAGTGGTTTACGTATTCTGTAAGTCAAATGGATTTGATTAGAATAATTTATGATAGTAAACTTCATGTTTGTCCCGGGGTTTGTCCCGGTGAATTATAACAAGTAGATCTATACACTCTTAGAAAAAATGGTGCTGATTTTAGAAACTTTTCTTATTTCATATTTCAAACTTTCAAAAGTTCTTTAAAGAACCATTGATAGCCTGTAAAGGTTCTCTATAAAGGGTTCTGTAGTCTTCAGAACCATTATTGGTTATACAAGGGTTTTTTGATAAGAACCCTTTATAAAATTATAGAAACCCTTTTTCTGAAGGTTCTAAATACGGAAAAAGGATTCTGAAACATTTTTCTAAGAATGTATATACACTGTAAGAACAACTGTTAAAAAGCCATATGGGTTGTTTAACATAAATTATGAACCTACCAACTATTCTTTTTTAAAAATGTAGGCCTATATAAAGCATGGGGATTTTTTTTAAACAGCTGCTGGTAGGTTCATACCTTAAGCAGCCTAATGATTTTTAAACAAGTGTTCTAACAATTGCGTCAGTTGATCAAGTAGGTTGTTTAAACGATAGAAACCTCGGTGAAGCAATCAGCTGAATTAATGATATGAATTTTTAATAAAGCGGGGTACCTGTATAGGCAATAGACTTTGAAAAAGCCTTTGATTAAATTTCGCATATTTTTCTTCAAAAAGTGCTCAATTCTTTTGGGTTTGGACCAGTGTTTTATGAATTGGTTAAATTGTTATATACCAGTGCTCAAAGATGTGTTTTTAATGGGGAAAATCAGCCGGTTATTTCCAAGAACGTGATGTTAAACAAGGGGATCCGCTGTCTCCTTACTTATTAATTTTATGTATCGAATGCTTGAAAAGATAACTTGGTGAAGGATATTTGCTCTTTTTTGTGATACTGATAAAGAAATAAAGCAGATCCTTTTTCGCAGATGATATAACAATTTTCGTACGAGATATGAACTCAATTCATAGCTTATATAGATTTTTAGGAAAATATATGTACTCAAGATTAGTGGAAATAAAACATTTTATTTTGCCTTTGGTGCGCATGCAACTTTTTATCCTTTTGGAAGGGAAGTCAACACTCCTTTGCGTATATTGCTGCGTATTGCTGCGCTATCAATTCGTAGCCGTATCCAGCAATACGCGGCAAATCTGACGCAAGCAGTCACACTATTGCGTATCTAGCTCCTCCTCCTCCTCCTACTCCTTTGCTGCTCGTACAAAGAAATTGGCGTACAAGCAGGGGCGTAACAGGTACCTGTTATCAGGGGGGGCAAAGCCCAAAATTTCCCGGTAACTATGTCTAGAATCTGTGGCGTAGCTACGACTGCATTTTAGGAGGACGGTAGTGCTCCACCGGCGCAAATCCAATTTGAGGAGTGGGGGATGAAAAACTTTTTAAACGATTTTTTTTCACTCTCACGCACATTTTGATATCTATTTTGTGAGCAAGCGAAGCGAGCGAGCAGAAAATAACCACTTTTCCGGTTTTTAATGGCATTTTTGAATAAGAATTCTAAAATATGATGAAAGAGCGAAGCGAGCGAGCCAAAAATAACCACTTTTCTCGATTTTAATTGCATTTTCGGATGGAAATCCTAAGATTTTTACGAGCGAGCGAAGCGAGCGAGCCAAAAATAACAATTTTTTTGTTTTCAGTAGCATTTTCAAATAGAAATTCTAAAATATGATGGTTGTTTATGATAGATATTCAGAATTTTTACAAACTGATTAATTAAAATATATTTTCTTCCTTAAAAAGTGTGTCTGCATGGGGTTAAATTTGTACACACCATCACCTCTCTTCCCCAAGGGGGTGATAGATCCCCCACCCACGGAATTTACGCCATTGTAGTGCTCCCTAGAGGGGAGGGTGCAGGGAGGGGGGAGTTTCCCCCCTCCCACGCGAAGCGCAGAAGCTCCGACGTTTCTGTGAATCGTTAGCTGTCGGTAATTAAGTCTATCTTCTGCGACGTAACTAGGATTTCATTTTAGGGAGGTGGTAGTGCTCCCTAGGGGGAGGGTGCAGGAAGCTCCGACGTTTTTTCGCTGTCAGTTCCCGCTTCCTGCATGTATTATCGGGGGGGGGGGGGAGGGGGCATACGCATAGCCCAAAATTTCCTGGTAATTAAGTCTAGAATCAGTGGTGTAGCTAGGATTTCATTTTAGGACGATAGTTCAAAGCGCGCTCCCTAGGCATGCTAGGGGGAGGGTGCAGGGATGGTGATTTTCCCTTCCCGCGCGAAGCGCGGAAGCTCTGACGTTTCTTTGAATTGTTCGTTGACTGTTCCTGGCCTCTTACATTCTCTGCCTTTTATCGGTGGGGGGGGGGGGGGGGGGGGAGAGCCGAAAATTTCCCGGTATCTGAGTCTAGAAATAGAATATGCGGAGGTGAGCCTGCACCGCGAGTTGCTTGTTGCGAAGCCCTTAGCGGGTGGGGCCCAGGGTTCTGGCTTAGGGCCCCTGATGGGGGTCTACAGGGAAAGCCACAGCGGGGGTCCAGGGAGTGGAGCACCCGGAAACTCCGGGGTTTGGGTACTAAATTTTCCCTCATTTCTTTTGTTTCCCTTTGCTTTTTGCTTTTTCCCCCTTTCCCTCTTTTCCCTCTCTCTCTTCTTCTTTCTCCCCTTTTTCCCCTTTTCTTTCCCGTTCTCCTTCTTCCTTCCCTTTCTCCTTCTTTCTTTCCCTTTCTCCTTCTTTCTTTTCCTTTCTTCTTCTTTCTTTTCCTTTCCTCTTCTTCCTTTCCCTTTCTCCCTTCCTTTTTCTTCCTTTCCCTCCCTTTCATTATTTCCCGGTGGTGTGGTGGATTTTCCCGCTGAAATCCTTCAGGGGGGGGGGGGGGCACTCTGCCCCCCCTGGCCCCCCCCCCCGGCTGTTACGCCACTGCGTACAAGCTAAACTCTCATCGAGCGGCTACGCAGTGGTTCTTGCTGCTGCGAGTGGTGTGCTAGCAACAGCGCAACTTTATGCGAACAACAACGAGCTGAAGTGCGGTAAATCGTGCAAGAAACGCAGCTATAGACCAATTTCACAACGCAAGAGGGCAGCAGACTGTTCGACACACTCTGGTTCGACACAGTTCGACATACTGCGGTGGGCGCTCGAACTTTTATAGTACACAAGTCAATAGCGCGTTATGTACATTCGTTCGATTTTTTGTCTATTTTGACCAGTATATGCAGATTTATTTTAATATTTGCAATGAGAAATTATCAGGGAAGTTCAGGTTGCAGCTGTGCGGTGCTCAAATGCCACAATAATTAGAGAAAGTTTAAAAATTCGAAGCTAACTGAGTGCGAAATTCACTCGCTTTTGACTCATGAAGCCTGTTTGCATGAGAAGCCGTACTCCCTACACAGGTTTCCGTAAGGAATGTGAAAGAATTCGTCGCCAGTGGGTAAAAACATCAACAGAAAGGACTTTGAAGTCAAGAAACACTATCATTATGTACTTTGGCGTAAAATTTAATGAGTGAAAGCATGACTTTATAAACAGGGTAAGATTTAGGGCTTCCGTTTACTACGGCTTCTATGCTGCAATCGAACTTTTACTGACAAAACTAAGTTGAAAAACCATCGAAAGTACAAAAATACATCATACCCTCATCCGTCAGATATGACCATTGTCTTACCTCATCTACCCATGTATCCATGCTTTATTTTATTGATCTAGAATAAAGTAAATGGAACAATATCGGGACATATCTCATATCCTACATTCATTTTGTACACAGAGCCAATCGCGGTCAGCGCGCTTGCCCACCGCAGCAATGGCGTCGCCGATAGAGGGCCAAATACATAAACCGGAGGTGAAATTGGTCTATAGGCAATGACATGCGCTCCAAAAAAGAGACGATTTGACCTTGCGCTTGCTTGCGATAATTTTCAAAAATTTTAAAACTAGCGAGCGACCAGCGCAGGCCTATGCGCTACTCTGCGCATTGAGTGCGAAGTGCGGCACGTTTCATTGCGCTTTCTCGGGTATGATGCTTTCCCGGGGGCGAATTTTTTTTTTCCTACGACATTTTCGCTCCTTGCGCGTGCGCACATGGTCATTCTCCGCGACTTCATAAATATTCATATTACGTCATTGTGCCATTAATCAACGCATGCGCACATGGTCATTCTCTGAGACAACCTCACAAAATGTTCATAGGTAGGCTACGTCCATAGGCTACGTCATTATGCCATTAATGCGCGCTTTGCTCCTCTCTAATTCTGTCTGTGTTATTAGTCTATGGTCTGTGATGAGATTTGTGCGCGTGCAAACATTAACTCAAAGTTGATTTTTTTTTTAAAGTATCACTTTGATACTTTTATTCTTAAGAATTTAGGACCTATTTTAGTTTTGAGAATAATTAGAAATACATGTACAATATGAGGAAGTTTCGCACTGGGCAGAATTTGTAAAGTATGATGATTGGTTTACTCACCCTAAGATGGTTAAAAAGTAGAATTAGAACACAAACCTCAGATAGGATTAATCTTGTTTTCAAATTTCTGTCACATTCCTTTCCACTCGTCATATCTACCCACTCCCCTGGCTCTCTCCCCCCCCCCCCCCCTCTCTCTCCCTATTTCTCTCGCCCTCTTTGTACTTTTTAAAAATCAAACCACTGAATTATTTATGAAATGATTGAAACATTTATTTTCATTGTTATTTGTGATCTACATTTTTGAAACCACCTTTTATGAATCAGTAAAGGGAATACAATAAAACCCAGGTTACATGTTCTTATCGTGGTCAACATAAAATATGGTTGATCTTGTGACAACAAAATCTGACATGTAGATCGTCACTTGCATATGAGCTAAAACCACTTTCACCCGAATAACAATTATGATATACTGTTAATACATAAATATACAAATGTTTTATGGAACTAGATAGATTCTTGACTGCATGGAGCAGTCAGAATTAATGCCTCTGCCCTGTTACGAGATAAGAATGATACGTGACCTTTAACCTATGACCTCTTGACGTTTCTGGTTCTTTATTCCGTTCCACAGAATCATCAATGACGGTTCTCTGTAATCAACAATGAAACAACAATAATAAACACATTATAACAATTTGCATAACCATGAACACTTGCACTATATAGGTAATGAGGATGGCAGTCAGTCCAACATGTGTGATCAGAAACATATGTTAGGCCTTAAACTCCTGTCACTTTAAGTAGATTAGAAATTAATCTAAATCGATTGTTATTAGGGACAACTTCACAATTAGATTAAGAAATTGTAATCAATGAAATTTATTTCTAAATCTATTAGACCAAGATTTTCAATCGAATTTTGGAGTTGTCCCAGATTCGAGTCTATACAGAGTGTAAGCATACTACTGTAAACAGATGAGTGAAAATGAAATACATGTAGTAATTTTTGTTTTTATCTCACTTGAGGTTGTGTAGGATTACACAAGAAGCTCCCTCCGTGTGGAGTCATTCTACAATGCCTGTCACACTCGTCGAAAAGTGCGTTTATCAACTTTCAGAAGAAAATCTCAAAATACGAACCTTGCACAAATTTAGGAATCACGGTCATGATGGTATCCATAGTAATTTGATCATCATCAAATCATGGTAATTTGAGGGTACTTTTTAAAACGGCAATGCAGTTTCACAACTTTGTCCGCGCTAGCGAAGCGAACGCGCAAATTTTACAATTTTGGTGGTGAAAATGTACATAAATGTCATATTCTGGCACTGCCCAAATGTGAGAAATATGGGCGTCCTTAAAGGCCGTATCTCACCAACGGAGACGTCGCCGCGACGTCTCCATTTTTTGTCGCAAATATGTCTCCAAGACGTCTCCGCGACAAAAAATGGTTTGCGCTCTCACCAAGGCGCAACTTCTAGGAGACTAATCGGAGACGTCTCAAAACCAGGTGTCAATCACTTTGCTTGGAATTCGCGGAGACATCTCCAAGACGTCTCTAAGACGTCTCCTCAGTCGCGGCGACCGCTCTGAGACGTCTCCTAAGTGACGGCGACCTCTCTGAGACGTCTCCTCAGTCGCGGCGAAGTCTCTGAGACGTCTCCTATAGTTGCAGCAAAGTTTCCGCGACCTCGCAGAAACAAATAATCTCCGCAACTGATGGAGACGTCTCCGAGATTTCGCGGAGACTGGAAAAAGTCTAAAAAAAAAAAAATCAAACATGTTCGAATTTCTTGCGACTCCTCGAAGACTCCATAATTTTCAGGAGACGTCTCGGAGACATCGCGGAGACGTCTCTGCAACTAGCAAAATTTGGAGTCGCAAACTAGTCGCGAACTAGTTTCAAGCCCAGTGAGACACCCCCTTTATGCCAACATAATTATGAGGATACTCGGGCGGCGGGGTAGGGGGGGGGGGGAGGATGGGACTTTTTACTTTTTAAAATTGGCCTTCTGCAGCACTTCCAAACGTATTGGCAACTGAGGCGTCGATCGGGGGGGGGGGGGGGGAGGGGGCAGGGGGAGTTTCCCCCAAGATTTTTTTTTTGGGGGGGTGGGGGCAAAGATATCATTTTTTCCCCCTCTAATAATTTCCGAACTGAAAAAAACCCGTATAATGGGCAAAGCAAGTATACATTATTCAAATTATGTCAGTTTTAATACTAAACATATATATACTTAAAACACTATAACACTTGGAAGCGCTCGCTCGCTTCGCTTGCTCGCATTTAAGTTTCTTTACCAATGCCAGTGATAATAACTATTCTTATGAAAGGAAATCGGGTTTCATCTTGTGTCTCTATCTAATACTATTATTCTGCTCACAGAAAATAGAATGTGGAGGACATGTATTTTGCATGAGCAAAGGAAAGCTCATATACATCATTTTATATCAAAATTTTTGTCTTGCGAGGGAGCACCAATGAGGGGGGCAAATCAATTTTTGCAACTTTGCAAGCAGGAAAATTTAGATTATTTAGTACTTAAAGGACTCCCCTTCTCACCCTTCTCATAACGAAGAAATCGAGAAGACGAGATTTGGAATCTCACCTTCCTGGACTCAATAGAAGTCGAGTTGACGAGATTCCGGAACTCCTTCTCGCCTTCTCGGACCCAAGAAGTCGAGATTACGAGAAGCCGGACCCACTGATCTCTCCACTAGTGGACTAGTGGAGAGATCAGTGGCCGGACCTCGCCTTCTCGCCTCTCGGACAAAAAAAAAAGTCGAAAAGATGAGGAATTATTATCTCGTCATCTCAGTGGCACTTTTAAGCTTCCTTGCTACAAGTTATTGACGTAGTCCTGGCGTCAGCAGACCGATGTCTCGTGAAAATGGGGCTCGTTACTAGTTTGCAGGCACAAACCCTGCTCTGTTGAAACTTGCTTGCTTGCTTGCTTGCTAGGTGCCTTGTCTGTTTCAGACATTGGCAATCCAGGCTTTCCATCTACTTGTATCTCTGGTTATTCGTAAAGTGCTGTTATTACACTCTAGAATATATTGGGTAAAAATGTGTCATGAGGGTAATTATGTATCCAACCAACTTTGGGCATTTCTTTTTATCCAATTCGATGGAAATTTTGCCCATTCTAAAGTAATTACTGCTTATTTTTACCCTAACTGGGCAGTATGTTTCCCGCATTGGGTAAAAATATTGCCCCAAATTGGTTGGATTCATAATTACTCTCGTGCTGGTTAAATTTGTCCAATATTTTTTACAGTGTACTTTTGCAAGTCAGCCTAATGAA
>CM057158.1:28080807-28245807 GCA_029962745.1 Echinometra lucunter
GCTATATAGTGAGGTAGTGATGTGTGAAATATGTGATATGGAAAGAATTATGGTAAACAACCTGAGATAATAATAATAAATAATATGAACACTTATAATGCGCCGGTATCCATCATGAGTAGATACTCATGGCCCAGTGGAAAGGAGATAAAAACAGACATAAATAAGAGAAACGAGATAATTACATGTATGAAAAAGCTTGTCGAAATAACCAAGTTTTTAGTGAGGTCTTGAAGGAATGGTCCGGCATGTTGAAATGATCGATCACCCCAAGAATTATGAGTTTGTGATATGGCAAGAAGAGATGAGCTTGAAGACCTTAGTTTCCTAGAAGGATTATATGGGATTATTAAGTTACGGTTGTAGTGAGGAGCAGTACCCTGGAATTCCTCAAGGATCGGGCATTCAACATGCTCATTGATTACTGTCCCTGGGTGGGGTCCTTAGGTGGAAACCGTAGGGAGGACAGTAAAGGCGAAGAAGGCGGACACAAATGTCGTTTTGCCGATTAGTGTTGACACTTTCCAAATGACCTGCGTCCGCGATGTGTTCGCTTCTTTCTGGCGATACCCAGCGATCAATTGGTTTCCCAGACATTTCTATCCAGCCTGTGCTTGGTGTTTGAGAGCCTCTGGAGCAGGGTACAATCATGCATCCGACACCTATACTGGAGAGAAGCATTGTGCGGGCAGTGTCAGTTGTAGAAGCAGAGATATGCCGATGATACTGTCCTAGTAGTAGGAAGCAAGGAGGATTTGAATGAATAAGGTAGTCATAGAAAGTGAAAAACTGGATCTGTCTTTAAACCTTAAGAAGACAGAATACGTGGTGGTTTCCAAGAAGAAGAATGCACCCAGCTGCAATATTCACATTAACAAAGAAGAGGAAACAAGTGGACAAATTCTGCTGCCTTGGAAGAGATAGAAGGAGTGATGCAGAAGTAAAGAAACGAATGATTGCACTTGCAAATTAAAGGAGTCATTCACCAAGATGCGAAATGTGCTCGCAAATAGAAACCTGAAGATAAGCACTACAATTCGAGTTCTGAAGTGTTATGTATGGTCTGTCCTTTTGTATGGCTGTGAGAGCTGGACATTGAATAAATCCTGGGATTGCAGAATTCAAGCAGCAGAAATGTGGTTCCTGAGAAGAATGCTTAGGATACCTTGGACTGACAGAATATCAAATGAAAAAGTACTCGATAAGTCATGTGCCCATAGATCCCTCCTTAACATCATAAGAAAAAAGACAACTGCAGTTTGTGGGGCATATCATGAGAAGAGAAGGCACAGAAAACGGGATACTGACAGGAAAACTTGAGGGAAAGAGAAGTAGAGGGAGGCAACGCATAAAGTACGTGGACCAGTTCATTAGGCTGACTTGCAAAAGCACACTGTAAAAAATACTGGACAAATTTAACCAGCACGAGAGTAATTATGAATCCAACCAATTTTGGGCAAAAATTTTTTACCCAATGCGGGAAACATACTGCCCAGTTAGGGTAAAAATAAGCAGTAATTACTTTAGAATGGGCAAAATTTCCATCGAATTGGATAAAAAGAAATGCCCAAAGTTGGTTGGATACATAATTACCCTCATGACACATTTTTGCCCAATATATTCTAGAGTGTAATAATAGCACTTTACGAATAACCAGAGATACAAGTAGATGGAAAGCCTGGATTGCCAATGTCTGAAACAGACAAGGCACCTAGCAAGCAAGCAAGCAAGCAAGTTTCAACAGAGCAGGGTTTGTGCCTGCAAACTAGTAACGAGCCCCATTTTCACGAGACATCGGTCTGCTGACGCCAGGACTACGTCAATAACTTGTAGCAAGGAAGCTTAAAAGTGCCACTGAGATGACGAGATAATAATTCCTCGTCTTTTCGACTTTTTTTTGTCCGAGAGGCGAGAAGGCGAGGTCCGGCCACTGATCTCTCCACTAGTCCACTAGTGGAGAGATCAGTGGGTCCGGCTTCTCGTAATCTCGACTTCTTGGGTCCGAGAAGGCGAGAAGGAGTTCCGGAATCTCGTCAACTCGACTTCTATTGAGTCCAGGAAGGTGAGATTCCAAATCTCGTCTTCTCGATTTCTTCGTTATGAGAAGGGTGAGAAGGGGAGTCCTTTAAGTACTAAATAATCTAAATTTTCTTGCTTGCAAAGTTGCAAAAATTGATTTGCCCCCTCATTGGTGCTCCCTCTCAAGACAAAAATTTTGATATAAAATGATGTATATTTTCTATTTTCTATGAGTAGAAGAATAGTATTAGAGACACAAGATGAAACCCGATTTCCTTTCATAAGAATAGTTATTATCACTGGTATTGGTAAAGAAACTTAAATGCGAGCAAGCGAAGCGAGCGAGCGCTTCCAAGTGTTATAGTGTTTTAAGTATATATATGTTTAGTATTAAAACTGACATAATTTGAATAATGTATACTTGCTTTGCCCATTATACGGGTTTTTTTCAGTTCGGAAATTATTAGAGGGGGAAAAATGATATCTCTGCCCCCACCCCCCAAAAAAAAAATCTTGGGGGAAACTCCCCCTGCCCCCCCCCCCCCCCCCCCCGATCGACGCCTCAGTTGCCAATACGTTTGGAAGTGCTGCAGAAGGCCAATTTTAAAAAGTAAAAAGTCCCATCCTGCCCCCCCCCCTACCCCGCCGCCCGAGTATCCTCATAATTATGTTGGCATAAAGGGGGTGTCTCACTGGGCTTGAAACTAGTTCGCGACTAGTTTGCGACTCCAAATTTTGCTAGTTGCAGAGACGTCTCCGCGATGTCTCCGAGACGTCTCCTGAAAATTATGGAGTCTTCGAGGAGTCGCAAGAAATTCGAACATGTTTGATTTTTTTTTTTTTTTTAGACTTTTTCCAGTCTCCGAGAAATCTCGGAGACGTCTCGGAGACGTCTCCATCAGTTGCGGAGATTATTTGTTTCTGCGAGGTCGCGGAAACTTTGCTGCAACTATAGGAGACGTCTCAGAGACTTCGCCGCGACTGAGGAGACGTCTCAGAGAGGTCGCCGTCACTTAGGAGACGTCTCAGAGCGGTCGCCGCGACTGAGGAGACGTCTTAGAGACGTCTTGGAGATGTCTCCGCGAATTCCAAGCAAAGTGATTGACACCTGGTTTTGAGACGTCTCCGATTAGTCTCCTAGAAGTTGCGCCTTGGTGAGAGCGCAAACCATTTTTTGTCGCGGAGACGTCTTGGAGACATTATTATTTGCGACAAAAATGGAGACGTCGCGGCGACGTCTCCGTTGGTGAGATACGGACTTTAAGGACGCCCATATTTCTCACATTTGGGCAGTGCCAGAATATGACATTTATGTACATTTTCACCACCAAAATTGTAAAATTTGCGCGTTCGCTTCGCTAGCGCGGACAAAGTTGTGAAACTGCATTGCCGTTTTAAAAAGTACCCTCAAATTACCATGATTTGATGATGATCAAATTACTATGGATACCATCATGACCGTGATTTCTTTTTTTGTGCAAGGTTCGTATTTTGAGATTTTCTTCTGAAAGTTGATAAACGCACTTTTCGACGAGTGTGACAGGCATTGTAGAATGACTCCACACGGAGGGAGCTTCTTGTGTAATCCTACACAACCTCAAGTGAGATAAAAACAAAAATTACTATTTCATTTTCACTCATCTGTTTACAGTGGTATGCTTACACTCTGTATAGACTCGAATCTGGGACAACTCCAAAATTCGATTGAAAATCTTGATCTAATAGATTTAGAAATAAATTTCATTGATTACAATTTCTTTATCTAATTGTGAAGTTGTCCCTAATAACAATCGATTTAGATTAATTTCTAATCTACTTAAAGTGACAGGAGTTTAAGGCCTAACATATGTTTCTGATCACACATGTTGGACTGACTGCCATCCTCATTACCTATATAGTGCAAGTGTTCATGGTTATGCAAATTGTTATAATGTGTTTATTATTGTTGTTTCATTGTTGATTACAGAGAACCGTCATTGATGATTCTGTGGAACGGAATAAAGAACCAGAAACGTCAAGAGGTCATAGGTTAAAGGTCACGTATCATTCTTATCTCGTAACAGGGCAGAGGCATTAATTCTGACTGCTCCATGCAGTCAAGAATCTATCTAGTTCCATAAAACATTTGTATATTTATGTATTAACTGTATATCATAATTGTTATTCGGGTGAAAGTGGTTTTAGCTCATATGCAAGTGACGATCTACATGTCAGATTTTGTTGTCACAAGATCAACCATATTTTATGATGACCACGATAAGAACATGTAACCTGGGTTTTATTGTATTCCCTTTACTGATTCATAAAAGGTGGTTTTAAAAATGTAGATCACAAATAACAATGAAAATAAATGTTTCAATCATTTCATAAATAATTCAGTGGTTTGATTTTTAAAAAGTACAAAGAGGGCGAGAGAAATAGGGAGAGAGGGGGGGGGGGGGGGAGAGAGCCAGGGGAGTGGGTAGATATGACGAGTGGAAAGGAATGTGACAGAAATTTGAAAACAAGATTAATCCTGTCTGAGGTTTGTGTTCTAATTCTACTTTTTAACCATCTTAGGGTGAGTAAACTAATCATCATACTTTACAAATTCTGCCCAGT
Source organism: Echinometra lucunter (assembly GCA_029962745.1). NCBI lineage: Eukaryota > Metazoa > Echinodermata > Echinoidea > Camarodonta > Echinometridae > Echinometra > Echinometra lucunter. The sequence goes on from CM057158.1 coordinate 28,085,428, forward strand.
GCGAAACTTCCTCATATTGTACATGTATTTCTAATTATTCTAAAAACTAAAATAGGTCCTAAATTCTTAAGAATAAAAGTATCAAAGTGATACTTTAAAAAAAAAATCAACTTTGAGTTAATGTTTGCACGCGCACGAATCTCATCACAGACCATAGACTAATAACACCCCATAACACAGACAGAATTAGAGAGGAGCAAAGCGCGCATTAATGGCATAATGACGTAGCCTATGGACGTAGCCTACCTACGAACATTTTGTGAGGTTGTCTCAGAGAATGACCATGTGCGCATGCGTTGATCAATGGCACAATGACGTAATAAGAATATTTATGAAGTCGCGGAGAATGACCATGTGCGCACGCGCAAGGAGCGAAAATGTCGTAGGAAAAAAAAATTCGCCCCCGGGAAAGCATCATACCCGAGAAAGCGCAATGAAACGTGCTGCACTTCGCACTCAAAGCGCAGAGTAGCGCATAGGCTTGCGCTGGTCGCTCGCTAGTTTTAAAATTTTTGAAAATTATCGCAAGCAAGCGCAAGGTCAAATTGTCTCTTTTTTGGAGCGCATGTCATTGCCTATAGCTGCGTTTCTTGCACGATTTACCTCACTTCAGCTCGTTGTTGTTCGCATAAAGTTGCGCTGTTGCTAGCACACCACTCGCAGCAGCAAGAACCACTGCGTAGCCGCTCGATGAGAGTTTAGCTTGTACGCAGTGGCGTAACAGCCGGGGGGGGGGCAGGGGGGGCAGAGTGCCCCCCCTGAAGGATATCAGCGGGAAAATCCACCACACCACCGGGAAAAAATGAAAGGGAGGGAAAGGAAGAAAAAGGAAGGGAGAAAGGGAAAGGAAGAAGAAGAAAGGAAAAGAAAGAAGAAGAAAGGAAAAGAAAGAAGAAGAAAGGAAAAGAAAGAAGGAGAAAGGGAAAGAAAGAAGGAGAAAGGGAAGGAAGACGGAGAACGGGAAAGAAAAAGGGAAAAAGGGGAGAAATAAGAAGAGAGAGAGGGAAAAGAGGGAAAGGGGGAAAAAGCAAAAAGCAAAGGGAAACAAAAGAAATGAGGGAAAATTTAGTACCCAAACCCCGGAGTTTCCGGGTGCTCCACTCCCTGGACCCCCGCTGTGGCTTTCCCTGTAGACCCCCATCAGGGGCCCTAAGCCAGAACCCTGGGCCCAACAAGCAACTCGCGGTGCAGGCTCACCTCCGCATATTCTATTTCTAGACTCAGATACCGGGAAATTTTCGGCTCTCCCCCCCCCCCCCCCCCCCCACCGATAAAAGGCTGATTCTAGACTTAATTACCAGGAAATTTTGGGCTATGCGTATGCCCCCTCCCCCCCCCCCCCGAGAATACATGCAGGAAGCGGGAACTGACAGCGAAAAAACGTCGGAGCTTCCTGCACCCTCCCACTAGGGAGCACTACCACCTCCCTAAAATGAAATCCTAGTTACGTCGCAGAAGATAGACTTAACTACCGACAGCTAACGATTCAAAGAAACGTCGGAGCTTCCGCGCTTCGCGCGGGAGGGGGGAAACTCCCCCCTCCCTGCACCCTCCCCTCTAGGGAGCACTACAATGGCGTAAATTCCGTGGGTGGGGGATCTATCTTCCCTTGGGGAAGAGAGGTGATGGTGTGTACAAATTTACCCCATGCAGACACACTTTTTAAGGAAGAAAATATATTTTAATTAATCAGTTTGTAAAAATTCTGAATATCTATCATAAACAACCATCATATTTTAGAATTTTGGCTCGCTCGCTTCGCTCGCTTGTAAAAATCTTAGGATTTCCATCCGAAAATGCGATTAAAATCGAGAAAAGTGGTTATTTTTGGCTCGCTCGCTTTGCTCTTTCATCATATTTTAGAATTCTTATTCGAAAATGCCATTAAAAACCGGAAAAGTGGTTATTTTCTGCTCGCTCGCTTCGCTTGCTCGCAAAATAGATATCAAAATGTGCGTGAGAGTGAAAAAAAATCGTTTAAAAAGTTTTTCATCCCCCACTCCTCAAATTGGATTTGCGCCGGTGGAGCACTACCGTCCTCCTAAAATGCAGTCGTAGCTACGCCACAGATTCTAGACATAGTTACCGGGAAATTTTGGGCTTTGCCCCCCCCCCCCCCCCTGATAACAGGTACCTGTTACGCCCCTGCTTGTACGCCAATTTCTTTGTACGAGCAGCAAAGGAGTAGCATAATACGAGCTAGATACGCAATAGTGTGACTGCTTGCGTCAGATTTGCCGCGTATTGCTGGATACGGCTACGAATTGATAGCGCAGCAATACGCAGCAATATACGCAAAGGAGTGTTGACTTCTGTGATGAAGAAAACCTGTTGACTCGAAGAAGAATAACTCTTGACAACTTTCATGTACCTTATGTACAACTTGCTTTATTAGGTTCCTCTCACAAACGTACAATAAGAGAGTGATATGACACTCAATGAGTTAGGATGTTGTTCTGTCGAATACCTGCAGCTAACTAACTACTCTTCTTTCCCTTCTACATATATACTAAAAGTTTCCCTGAAGTCCAGCACCCTCTATGCAAATGATCCTGTGCCACTCCTGGCAACAATATAATATACAATATAAAGTAACCAAGCAATGTCCCTCCCCTTGGAAACCAAAACTGACCAATGAAACATTATTCATGATGTCAAATGCTGACATCCTGAAACAAAGGACTTTCTCTCTAAATTATGCTGACCAGTCATCAACATCAAATAAAGGTTATAATAGTAGCATATGCTGGACAGGAAAAGAGCTGACCAGGGAATAACATCATAACAAGATAACATCATCATATCAGGGATTAATACAAGGGACATGTGCTGGACATCCGTACTGCCCCTTTGACTACCCAAATCACACCCTAAAGTTAAATCCCATATAACTGTACCCCAATGTACAGCTGCATAGCATGCACTGTCACATACTGCCCCCACTTAAGATCATGAGGAGGGGTTGGTTTGAAAAGGAACGTCCTTCCTTTCAATAAATCACTTCTCATCGATCCACCAATATAGAATGGGATTCAGGTATAAACTTTTACAATGAATTGAAGAAAGATCGCACATCCTGCATTTTAGTGAATACAATGTAACTATAATTATAAATTCCATACAATACCTGCCACCAGTCATTAGTGAACACAGAAATAATATTATGATGTCTTTGCTAGAGGACTTTGCAGGTATGCATAGCTGTATTATTAAAAAAAAAAACAATTAAACAATTAACAGGTATACCAATTTAAACAATAGTCCAGTAATAGTCTTGGCAGTCCTCTTACTTCTCAATTATAATTCAAAGATGCCTGCTTTTCTGTCCATATAGCGTCACTGTTTCTCCTGCACTAGTGTCTGGAACAATCATGCATCCTCACGTGCTAAGAATCATTAACTGAACTCGATTAAAAGTTCATTACGGATTTAGAGTTCATTACTGGGGCTTTATAGAAATGTGAGCTCTCTTTCTTCTACGATCAGACAAGGCAGAGGATATCCTATGATATATGTACCTTATTTGGATTATCATTATTATTATTTTCTTAAATACCATACAATAACCGTTTTGTGATATAAAACTTCCATAAGGTCTGGACGCACAAAATCATCTGTTTGTGTATCTCTGTGTATGCACATGATAGACAATCACTATTAACATATTAGTTATTAGCTTTAAAACAAAGTCTGACTTACTCTACCAGCACTACTTCAACTATGTCCTTAGCTAAATAGGACCTACTTTCAATATACATCTTTCATATTCACATACGGGACAGCCCATCTGCATTGCCATTTTTGGCTCCACTCCTGTGCTCAAGTCTCATGGGATATGCTTGCAAGGCAAGACACCATCGCATAAGTCTTGCGTTATGATTTTTCATTTCATGCAGCCACTTTAGAGGGTTATGATCTGTCTGCACAAGAAACTGTCTACCAAACAAATATGGTTGAAATTTCTGAATGCTCCATACAATGGCCATGCATTCCTTCTCGATGGTTGCGTATTTTTGCTCTCTTGGGAGCAACTTTCTACTGATGTATGCTATTGGGTGATCATCCCCCTCATCATCTTTTTGGCTTAGGACTGCTCCTATTCCCCTATCCGAAGCATCTACCTGGACTATAAATTCTTTTGAGAAGTCCGGATTCTTGAGCACAGGGGCGCTTGACAGGGCTGTTTGGAGCGTATTAAATGCCTTAGTACATGGCTCACTCCACTTAACAAGACGTGGTTCATCCTTTCTAGTGAGATCTGATAGTGGGGCTGCCACCTTGCTGTAATTAGGGATGAACTTACGGTAATACCCAGTTAACCCTAGGAACGCTCTTACATCGGTCTTAGTTACTGGCTGTGGGTAATTGATTACTGCTTCTACCTTGGCTGGTTCTGGCTTGACAGAGCCCCCTCCCAACACAAAGCCCAAGTACAGGACCTCTTTCCTGGCAAATTTACATTTGCTTGGCTTAGCTGTCAACCCAGCCTGTCTCAACCTATTTAGAACTTCTCTTACATGGGCAAGGTGATCCTCCCAGCTTTCACTATAGATGATAATGTCATCTATATACGCAGTTGCAAAATCAGCCCCACGCAGCACTTGATCAATAAGCCTTTGAAATGTGGCGGGTGCACCTTGCATACCAAATGGCATTACATTAAACTGAAACAGACCGAAAGGAGTTATGAATGCTGACTTCATTTTGGCATCCTCGGTCAGTGGGACCTGCCAGTATCCCTTTGTTAGGTCAATTGTAGTCATGAATTTTGCCTTCCCTAGTTCATCTATGATTTCTTCAATGTTTGGCATGGGGTATGCATCAAATTCAGTAACTTGATTGAGTTTCCTATAATCCACACATAGTCTCAATGCCCCATCCTTTTTCTTCACTATAACTAATGGGCTAGCATAGGCAGAGTCAGAAGGGGATATAATCCCCGCCTCAAGCATCTCATCAAGCTCTCTCTTGACAGTGTCCTTAACTGTATGAGGTAGTCTGTATGGTCTCTGTCTTAAGGGCCGTTCTTCATTCGTCTTCAGGTCATGATGTACTACATCAGTCCGTCCTGGCTTGTCACTTAAAATGTCCTTAAATTCTTCTAGTAAGTCACTGAGTTGGCTGGTCTGTTCTGAATTTAGGGAGTCCGGTAGTTCTATCTTACTTGGCATAGAGTCTTTTTGGATAGGCTCAATAAAGGCCTCAATCTCTTCCTCATTCTCTTCCTCCACAACTTCTCCAAACAACACTGATTCCTCTCTCTCTCTCCACTTTGGAATCATATTTACATGAAACACTCGGTGCTTCTTTCGTCTATCTCCCATTTCGATAGCATAATTTACTTCGCTCAGTTTCTGTACCACTGGGTATGGGCCTTGCCATTTTGCTAGTAATTTGTTACTAGAAGAAGGGAGTAGTACGAGGACTTTCTGTCCTATTTCTAGATCTTGAGCCCTAGATTTTCTATCATACCATACTTTCTGTCTCTTCTGTGCTTCGGCTAAGTTTGTCTGTGCTGCTGTTGTCATTGAAGCTAGCCTCTCCCTACTATCTAAAACATATGATACTATACCCTCTTCTGCAGGGATCTCACCTGTCCAGGTTTCCCTAATAACATCTAAAGGACCCCTAACTCTATGCCCATATAGCAATTCAAAGGGGGAAAACCCTGTCGATTCTTGGGGGACTTCCCTATATGCAAACAGCACATATGGGATGAGGTCATCCCAGGTCACATTCCCTTCCATGCAATAGGGCTTTAGCATGCCCTTAAGAGTGCCATTAAATCTCTCTACTAGGCCATTGGCCTGGGGATGATAAGGGCTAGTTCTAATTTGCCTAATCCCAAGACTTTCACACAGCTGTTTGATGAGCATAGACATGAAATTTGTACTTTGGTCAGTTAGTATCTCATCTGGGATCCCCACTCTACTGAATATCTTAATGAGCTCATCAGCTATTCTGGATGCTTCAATTGAGGGCAAAGGTACAGCTTCTGGGTACCTAGTAGCATAGTCACACAGCACAAGGATATATTTATTCCCATTTTTGGTACGTGGTAAGGGTCCAACTATGTCCATGGCAACTTTTCTGAAAGGTGGATGGATTACAGGTACTGATACTAGCTTAGCCTTACCATTCCCTCCCTGTCCTGCACACTTCTGACAGGGGCCACAAGTCTTACAAAATTCTGCTACATCCCTAAAAATACCTGGCCAGTAGAAATTTTGCATAAGGCGTTGTTGTGTCTTCCCTACACCCAAGTGACCTGAAGTTAAGTTGTCATGGGCAACCTGCAAGAGCTTCAATCTGTATTGCTTTGGAACTACAATTTGTCGGTGTCCCTCCCCCTTGGGTTGTGTTTTGGCGGACCATTTCCTCATTAGGATCCCACTATCAACATAGAAATAGCACTTGCCTTGGTTCCCTTCATCTACTTCTATTTTCTCCCATATGGATTTCAGTGAGTCATCTCCCTGCTGGGCTGAGATTAACTTATCACTACCTATGTCTAAGCAGTTTATCTCTTGATTAGTTTTGGAAATGGTTATCACTTCTGTAGCATCACTTCCACCTTCTTTCACTACAGCCCCATCCCCCTTATCAGTCTCTCTCTCCTCACCAAATAAGTCGTTAACTCGCACCTGTGACTCTTCTCGTTCCTTTCTCTCAGCCTCTTTTCGGTTCTCATTCTCTCTGGCTTGAGATCTTGTTACTACCATAGCCGACTCTTCACCCCCTGTTAATATGGGGACATTCAAATCTGGGTCATCCTCACCCACAAGTTCATTTCCTAAGATAAGATCCACTTCCATATCATCTACCAGTCCTACTCGAATCCACTTCCTAATATTATAAGGTTCACTCACCAGATGCACCCTTGCAACAGGCAATTCTCTTTTTGCAAACAGACCCTTCATCTTAATTGTCTCCCCTGGAATAACTAAGCTGGGATCAACCACATTGTTTCTCGCTAATGAGTGCGTGCATCCTGAATCGCGCAGCATCTTTATCTCCTTCCCCCCTAAAGAGGCGTTGCTTGTATAAGGCTTTAGATATCTGCTAACTAGTTCTCCACCCTCTGTCTGTGATCGGCAAAAATATGCTGGTTCCTGCTTTTCTTGCTTTTTGTTTGGTTTCTGATTTTGCTTTGGAGCAGTGGGGCAGTTTAGCACAATATGTCCTAATTTGTCACAATGGTAACACCGTGGGGGTGGACGGGGATTGTTCCCCTCCCTTCTACCCTGTCCGGAATTCTTGGGTGCATCGCCCCTCCCCCCTCCTGCTCCCTGAGCCTCATGTGTTCCATGTTTTGGGGATCTGTAGTCTTGTTTTGTATTGGCATACCCTGAGAATCTACTCGCTCCTTTCCTACTCACTACGTACTGGTCGGCAAGTCTTGCCATTTTATCTAAGGAATCTGGCTCATGGTCTCTCAACCACACCCTTAGATCAAAGGGGACTTGTTTGAACATCTGTTCTTTTAGTATCTCCTCCTTTAATCTATGCACGTCATGTGCGGCATGTGCCCCTTCCAACCAACGTCCGAGTAAGTCATTTAATTTTACTGAAAATTCTGTATATGTTTCGTCTTTGTCTACTTTCAGTTCCCTAAACTTCACTCGATATGCTTCTGGTGTCAAGTCATATCGTCTAAGTATTGCTGCCTTAACCGAGTCATAGTCATTACTCTCATCAAGGGAGAGCCTGGCGTATGCCTCCCTAGCCTTGCCATTTAGCAGTGGAGCTAACTGCAATGCCCATGTCTGTCTTGGCCAAGCATATAATTGAGCCACTTTCTCAAACGTTCTAAGGAAAACATCAATATCATCCCCCTCCCTGTAAACTGGGGGTTGTTTTCTAAGGTCTCCAGCCAGATTATATGAAACAGACCCTGAACTTGAACTTTCGCGTTTCTCCCGATCTAATTCGGCCAGGCGCACCTGCATTCGCAATTTTTCAAGCTCAAATTGCATACGCGCATCCTCTCTACTATTTTGCAATGACTCTGTAATTGACTGTGGGTTTGTGATGTCATCTTGTGTTACAATATCATCACTTCTGGGAGTGTCACCCTGCCCATCCTGCAACGTGACTTCTAATACCCTAATCAATTCACTTTTATTCATTCCCTCATATGGCAGCCCTAACTCTTCACACCTTTCTTTCAGCTCTTGTACCCTTAACTGGGCCAATTTGGTTCTTTCACTCATTGTGAACTCCTAATTACCGTTAAACCATAAATATGAAAATTACAAAATCATCTACTTATACGACTTTAAATCCTCTCTGCCTTGTCTAACCAAAACAAAACACCTAAGAGTAGCTCACTTACCCCTCTCCCGAGTTCACTGTCCTGTCTCGCAATGTCTAGGTGTCGCTCTGCTTACTGCGACGTCTGCTCGGTCACTGCAACTTCTGTACCATCACAGCAACTATCGTTGACATTTGCTCCAGTCACCGCAACTCATGTTCGGTCACCGCAACTTCTGTTCGGTCACAGCACTTCTGTTCAGTCACAGCACTTCTGCTCGGTCACTGCAACTTCTGTAACATCACAGCAACTATCGTTGACATTTGCTCCAGTCACCGCAACTCATGTTCGGTCACCGCAACTTCTGTTCGGTCACAGCACTTCTGTTCAGTCACAGCACTTCTGTTCGGTCACCGCAACTTCTGTGTGGTCACAGCAACTTCTGTTCAGTCGCAGCAACTTCTGTGCAGTCGCAGCAACTTCTGTGCAGTCGCAGCAACTTCTATTCAGTCACAGCAACTTCTGTTCGGTCACCGCAACTTCTGTGTGGTCACAGCAACTCCTGTTCAGTCACCGCAACTTCTGTGTGGTCACAGCAACTTCTGTGCAGTCGCAGCAACTTCTATTCAGTCACAGCAACTTCTGTTCAGTCGTATAAGCAACTTCAGCTCCTCAGCCACATCAGCTTCTGCCAGTTGCCGTAATTTTCACGGACTTCTGTTTAGTCCCTGCAACTAATAGTTGACTTCTTCTAAGTCGTTGCAACTATCGATACTTCTGGTGTATCGCACTTTCTAACTTTGTCTCAGTCAGTCCTTTCAATGGACTTGCAACGATTACCCCTTTTGCACAGTGAGCTACTCAGCGTCGACTGGATCAGGCAATATCTCTGGATCTGAGCGCAGAAATAATGTCTCAGCTTTATTTAGGAATCGTTGCTACTTGGGAAAATGAATCCCACCGCTGCCACCAAATGTGATGAAGAAAACCTGTTGACTCGAAGAAGAATAACTCTTGACAACTTTCATGTACCTTATGTACAACTTGCTTTATTAGGTTCCTCTCACAAACGTACAATAAGAGAGTGATATGACACTCAATGAGTTAGGATGTTGTTCTGTCGAATACCTGCAGCTAACTAACTACTCTTCTTTCCCTTCTACATATATACTAAAAGTTTCCCTGAAGTCCAGCACCCTCTATGCAAATGATCCTGTGCCACTCCTGGCAACAATATAATATACAATATAAAGTAACCAAGCAATGTCCCTCCCCTTGGAAACCAAAACTGACCAATGAAACATTATTCATGATGTCAAATGCTGACATCCTGAAACAAAGGACTTTCTCTCTAAATTATGCTGACCAGTCATCAACATCAAATAAAGGTTATAATAGTAGCATATGCTGGACAGGAAAAGAGCTGACCAGGGAATAACATCATAACAAGATAACATCATCATATCAGGGATTAATACAAGGGACATGTGCTGGACATCCGTACTGCCCCTTTGACTACCCAAATCACACCCTAAAGTTAAATCCCATATAACTGTACCCCAATGTACAGCTGCATAGCATGCACTGTCACAACTTCCCTTCCAAAAGGATAAAAAGTTGCATGCGCACCAAAGGCAAAATAAAATGTTTTATTTCCACTAATCTTGAGTGCATATATTTTCCTAAAAATCTATATAAGCTATGAATTGAGTTCATATCTCGTACGAAAATTGTTATATCATCTGCGAAAAAGGATCTGCTTTATTTCTTTATCAGTATCACAAAAAAGAGCATATATCCTTCACCAAGTTATCTTTTCAAGCATTCGATACATAAAATTAATAAGTAAGGAGACAGTGGATCCCTTTTGTTTAACATCACGTTCTTGGAAATAACCGGCTGATTTTCCCCATTAAAAACACATCTTTGAGCACTGGTATATAACAATTTAACCAATTCACAAAACACTGGTCCAAACCCAAAAGAATTGAGCACTTTTTGAAGAAAAATATGCGAATTTTAATCAAAGGCTTTTTTCAAAGTCTATTGCCTATACAGGTACCCCGCTTTATTAAAAATTCATATCATTAATTCAGCTGATTGCTTCACCGAGGTTTCTATCGTTTAAACAACCTACTTGATCAACTGACGCAATTGTTAGAACACTTGTTTAAAAATCATTAGGCTGCTTAAGGTATGAACCTACCAGCAGCTGTTTAAAAAAAATCCCCATGCTTTATATAGGCCTACATTTTAAAAAAAGAATAGTTGGTAGGTTCATAATTTATGTTAAACAACCCATATGGTTTTTTAACAGTTGTTCTTACAGTGTATATACATTCTTAGAAAAATGTTTCAGAATCATTTTTCCGTATTTAGAACCTTCAGAAACCAATAATGGTTCTGAAGACTACAGAACCCTTTATAGAGAACCTTTACAGGCTATCAATGGCTCTTTAAAGAACTTCTGAAAGTTTGAAATATGAAATAAGAAAAGTTTCTAAAATCAGCACCATTTTTTCTAAGAGTGTATAGATCTACTTGTTATAATTCACCGGGACAAACCCCGGGACAAACATGAAGTTTACTATCATAAATTATTCTAATCAAATCCATTTGACTTACAGAATACGTAATACACTGTTACAGGCATGCTGCATATCAGCCCCACCGTGGCGTAATTGGAATTTAGACGATCAACCATCACTGGAATAAGAACACCGAAAGATTTTGCGATGCCGCTCTCTAGAAATAGTAGGGTGAACCTGCTCAGAATAATGACGTATCCCCAGGACCACACGTGTGAACTTGTAGTTGTCATCTCTTCCACTGTAGATATTGACAGGAACCCATTCACAACAAAGATCTAACAAAGATCTAACGAATTTGCAGAATTAAGAGAAGAAATCAAAGAAATCCAGGAGAAGAAAATATAAATTATGTTTATGAGTTGCGTCAGAATGTGGTGGAGCTAGTGAACCGTTGTGCTACACGGAATTCCAGAAGGAGAAGAAGGAGATACCTACGACTGTGCTACGTGCGCCAAGACATTCTTCGCTGAACATCTCAACGTCCCGGATGCAGAGATTGAACGTGCCCGCCGGTGCCCACAGAACACCCAGCGGGAGACGCGTACGTCAACAAAAGGAGGGACCTGTACGGCCACGCCCAATACATGTATTTACTTACTTATTTATTTATTTATTTATTTATTTATTTATTTATTTATTCTCGAATATTTATGCAGAGTGGCCTGATCAGCATAAAAATAATCAAACGTACAATAATGCAAAACAGATAACAAGCATGGCATGATAAAAAGGCATAACGAAATTGAATAACATAACATAAAAACGGAAATAATACTGGATAAAAATGGCAAGATGTAAAACACGTTGACATTAAAACAAGCTGGTCTTCCTCAGGGCTCTGTTTAGTTCTTAAGTAAAATTGATGAGACATAGAAAATAAGTCGTAGTAAAAGAAATTACATGAAAATGGATGAATAACAGGGTGAGCTGTTAAAACCTAAGGTATTGCACTACACAGTGGGAATCAATTTAATTCAAGCAGTAAAAATCAAAACAAGAGAGCATAGATCATGAATTAAGTATCGAGTTAACATTGATCATACTAACTTATTAATGACATGCATCAAGACAAGAAATCAAAGGAAATCAATGCTAAAATGTGTAGAAGGAAAGACGGATGTATTATGAGAGAGAGAGGGGGGATTATGAGGGTAAGGATACAGATTACGTGTGGTAGTAGAACTGGGAATACAAGGACAAATAAAATATCTACATGCGCTTAAGAATGAGTGGAGAGAATGTGAGAGCTGCTCGACAGGAGGGAAAAACACCAGTATGTATTTTTCCATATTGAGCAAAAATGTGCCAAAAGAGCGACTCTCTATGTAGCGTAGAGCATGTACTTCTAAACCGGGAGCCAGAGGGGTTCATCTTAACGAAAAAAAATGCCCTTTTCATGATCTACGGACTAAAACTATGCAATAGGTAATGAACGTCTGCCATGCACAATGTGGTGGGGGCGGTCAGGAGGGGCCCCAAATAGGTCAAAAATTTTAGCTGGCTAAGTGAAAAGCGTAACTTCATGAAACCTAGTGGGATTGTACAGCACGATCCCTGAATCATGAATGACCACTGTCAGACATTGTAAATGATGAGTATGTCCGCTAGACTCCCCCATGTCAAAACGCCATTTCATTAGTGTACAATGATATCTATATTAGATGTAAAGGTAAAAATCTGTGACCTTTTGACCTCTGTTGACCTTTTTACCATAAAAATATTTGCGTAAAATGCAGGACAAACTTGTTGAGCTCAATTATGCCAACATTTTGAGGGGTCATATGATATATATTTTTGAAGAATTGCAAAGTTGGAGCAGTTACAAACTATCTATACCCCTAAATTTCTACAACCAGCTGTAAAAGTGGGCGTGGTCATGGGGGTATCTTCCATCCCAGTTTTTTCACTGGCAACATTAACTTTCTGGTATTAAATAAGAACATGATTGGACATGTGTAACTTTCAATTTTAATCAAATTTCAATGAAAAAAATCTGTTATAGGGTCTTTGTGATAAAAAAATCCCTGCATTTGCTCTATATTAGAGATATAAAGGTCAAAATTTGTGAACTTTTGACCTCTGGTGACCTCTTCAACATAAAAATTTGCATAAAACGCAGCACAAACTTGTTAACTCAATTAGGCCGACATTTTAAGGGGTCATACAACATATATATGTGAAGGATTGCAAAGTTAGAGCAGTTACAAACTATTAATACCCCTAATTTTCTACAATCAGCTGTAAAAGTGGGCGTGGTCATGGGGGTATCTTCCATCCAAGTTTTTTCACTGGCAACATTAACTTTCTGGTATTAAATAAGAACATGATTGGGCATATGTAACTTTCAATTTTAATCAAATTTCAATGAAAAAAAAATCTGTTATAGGGTCTTTGTGATAAAAAAAATCCCTACATTTGCTCTGTATTAGAGATATAAAGGTCAAAATTTGTGAACTTCTGACCTCTGGTGACCTCTTCAACATAAACATTTGCATAAAACGCAGCACAAACTTGTAGAACTCAATTAGGCCGACATTTTAAGGGGTCATACAACATATATATGTGAAGAATTGCAAAGTTAGAGCAGTTACAAACTATCAATACCCCTAATTTTCTACAATCAGTTGTAAAAGTGGGCGTGGTCAAAAAGTCCATGGGGGTATTTTCCATCCCATTTTTTTTGCTGGTAACATCAATTTTCTGAATTGTTAGACCCAGGGCTACATGAAAATAACCATTTCCGTAAGTCACACCGGGGGTGCACTATGACCCCCACTAGCCCATGGCCTAATCAATACTGCAAAAAGCTCCTTTACCACGGGAGTGTACCCGCGTAGCCAAGGGGGGCGATGGGGGCGGTTCCAAAATGCCAACAAAAAAGAAAGAAAAAAGAAAAAATAGAAGGAAAAAAAGCGGGAGCGAAAAAAGAAATAGGTAAGAGAACGTCAGGAGAGCGGGAGCAGACAAGGAACAATTCAAAGAAACGTCGGAGCTTCCGCGCTTCCCTGCACCCTCCCCCGCCCCCCCCCCCGGAAGCGCGCTTCGCGCTCTCAGTAAGTGATTCACACGCTAAGCGTGCTCACTACCACCCCCCCCCCCTAAAATGAAATCCTAGCTATGCCACTGTGGGAGTGAAACCCTGGTACCCCACCGCATCACACCCTCTCCATGCCCGTCCCTTATTTCAAAGTGTCTTTGTCTGTATTATTATCATCATAAGTAATAAAGTATTTTGTGTAACGCTGGCATTTGTTTGAAACTTGCGAAGAATATTTTGGCTGCATGTTTTCATAATCATGTTTCCAAGTTCATGAAAAAAAAAATCCTTTTTCCGGTCGCTGGATTCATTACACGTTTATCCATAATAGAACATGTCATCAAATTTGATGTTTCATATTGCATGTATTCTACTTCAAATGTTTACTTTTCATGATATTTACTTCTTTTGTTGGAGTTTAAAAATAAAAATTGAACTGAACTAAAGTCGGAATATCCTTTTCATGCTTTGCAGATTGCACATTTTTAAGTCGAAAAAATGAACAAGCTCCGTATCGTGAGGGGGGGGGGTACCCGGGCTTGGTCGCTACACTCCCTCAGGATTGGTCGCTTCGCTCCTCGCAAAGATGGAGCCCCCCCCCCCCCAAAAAAAAAAAATAAATAAATAAATAAATAAATAAATAAATATTTTGGCTCATTACGCCACTGCCTGTCACACTGTGTTGACTGGGATCAGGACTGGGATGCAAAGGTCGCGCCACGGGTCCTGAATTTCGCACCGCGGGTCGTGAATTTCACGACTTGGGATGCAAAGTTCAGGACCTTGGATGCGAAATTCACGTCGCACATGACCTGTTGTCGAGCGTACTTCAGGGCCATCATAGTTTGTATTACAGCATCCATTCGCATGTGGCTGCTGCATGGAGCTGATCGAATGTTCATGGAGTATGTATAAAGATCTGCACATGGATAGTTTTGATCGTTGATTGGAATATAATTATCAGGGTGAATGCGTATATTTCCAAACTGGAATAATTTCCCCACACTAAACACAGAGATGAATTATGAGATATTTACAGTATTACAAGCTTAGATATCCCCCCCCCCCAATTGATCGAATAAAACTATTATATTGGTCCTTGTCGAGTTGAATAGATATTCGAACCATGCAATGATAAACTACAATAAACATAGGTCTGTATATACTGAGACAAGCGTCAATCCAGTACCACGAGCGTAAATCCAGTACCATTCTCCTCTCCCTAACATTTCTTCCTGGATGCTTTCTATTTTTCTTAGGCCCCTACTTATAAAATTTCAGTAGGATTATGATAATTGTCTATTTGATTAGATATTAGAACCATGCAATGTATGATAATACCACGAGCGTCGATCCGGTACCACGAGGGCAAATCCAGTACTACACTCCTTTCCCTATTTTCTTTCCCTGGAAGTTTTCTATTTTTCCTTACTCTCCGCGCAAATTAGTCAAATTCTGATAAAATTTCAGTGAGAATAATGATTATTGCCTTTTAGATTAGATACTGGAACCATATGCATGCTGCCCGTGATATTATACCATGAGCGTAAATCCAGTACCACGAGCTTTAATCCGAGTACCAGGTTGTCTAATTCTGACACATTTAAAGGAAGCTTCTTATTTTTCTTTTCTCCCCTTCAAATAAATCGAATTTCGACTAAACTATATTAGATTTATCATTTTCGAGGTGAATAGATATTGCAACCATGAAATGCATAAACATAATATAAGCCTATATAATAATGACAAGCGTCAATCCAGTACCACGAGCGTAAATCCAGTACCATGAGCGCAAATCCAGTACCACACTCCTTTCCCTATAACATTTCTTCCTGGAAGCTTCCTAATTTTCCTTACTCTTTGCGCAAATTAGTAAAATTCTGATAAAATTCCAGTAGGATTATGATCATTGTCTACCACGAGCGTCGATCCAGTACCACGAGGGTCAATCCAGTACCAGACTGTTTAATCCTGAATTATTTACTGGAAACTTTTTATTTTTTCATTTTACCCCTTCAAATAAATCGAATTTCGATAAAACTATAATATTAGATTCATCATTTTCGAGGTGAATAGCCTTATATTGGAACCACGAAATGCATAAACATATATAGGCCTATATAATTATGACAGTCGTCAATCCAGTATACACCTCGTTTTACACATCGTAATGATGAGAAGGAAATAAATGTTGATTTCAATTCAATTCAATTCAATTTCTGTCCTGTGTCGTCCTGTTCTGTCTTATCTCATCTAGTCAGTTTCTTGTCTTCTGAGTCGTGCCTTGTCATTTGTTCTTTTGTGTATTTCAACCATGACAGCATCTTTAATTGCTAAGAAAATATCCATCAGCATCACATGCAGATCCAGGATTTCATGACTCTATAATTATATATGATTTTAATTCATGAGAGATATGTTAATTATTAGATTTTTTTCAAATATGTATTTCACTTCAAATATATTCCATGCTTTTATGAAAGATGTGTTAATATCATATTCATTCCAGGGAACTTACACAAACAAGCCATGCTTTAAAGTAGGTTCCCATTTCCTTTCATGATTTTGTACTTTGTAAATTATGTTGTTTTGTATTATGTAAACTAATGATGATAATAATAATAATAATAATGATAATAATAATAATAATAATAATAATGATAATAATACCAATAATAATAATAATAATGATAATGATAATGATGATAATAATAATAATAATAATAATAATAATAATAATAATGATAATAATAATAATAATAATAATAATAATAATAATAATAATAATAATAATAATAATAATAATAATAATGATAATAATGATAACAATAATAATGATGATAATAATAACAATAATAAGTCTTGTTTACGCAGGGTAGCCTCTTCAGTACTGTTCCCCCAGAGGGCCATGCAAGAATATTATTACCCTGGCTTTAGCTCGAGCAACCGTAGTGCTTTGTGCATTCAAGGAATAAATCCTACCAGGTACTCATTTACTACACCTGGGTCGAGTGTGGCAAATGTAGATAAATGTCTTGCCAAAGGACACAAATTTAAATGTAAATTGAAAAAGTTCTTACTTCATAAATATTAAACTACTCACACATGCGCAAGCTTACATGACAATTCTGATAATATACTGTCATCTCAAATGCTGTTGCTACTGTCAATAGATACACTGTATGCTGACCTCTTATTTCTTGTCTTATCTTACTAGCCCTATATGTGATTATATGTATTTGTATAGTTGTGTTTTTGTCTTCATGTTATGTCATGTCTGTTCTACCTGTCCCTCTCTCATGTATATCTCGTCTGTCCGTCTGTCTTTCTCTCTCTTCCTCCTTCTGTTCTGTTCTTAGTATCAGGTGCACTATTATTATTCTATTGCTATATAAGTAGTAATATATATATTGTTTACTTTTTCCTTTTTTCAAACTGTATACGTATATAGCAAGAATGTCCGTTCTTATTGAGTTATTTCCTGTTTAAGGATAACTTATGATTATTACATACTGTTATTTTAGGGAACTTGCCTTGTAACAAGCTTTGCTTTTTTGCATGTTCCCCCATATCCAAATTTGTTCATTATTATTATATGCTTTATCGTTCAGTAACATAAATTGTGTAATTTGTATGTCTGAGTTATATTATATACTTTGTGATATCATGGATATGGAAATAAAATGAAATGAAATGAAATGAAATTAGTGATGCGGCAGGGACACGAACCACGTATCTTGTGGTTCAAAGCCCGGAGACTTCTCCACTGGACCACAACACCTCTACAAATTGAATGTGGAACAAACCTTGTATCAGTCAATCACCGGGACAAACATGAAATTTACTATAAAAAACACATTCTGATTAAATCATTTGACTTACATAATAGGTAAACCAGTGTTGCAGGCATGCTGCAAATCAGCCCCACCGTGGCGTAATTGGAATTTAGACGATTAACCATCACTGTCCGAACACCGAAAGATTTTGCGATGCCGCTATCTAGAGATAGTAAGATGAACCTGCTGAGAATAATGACGTATCCCCAGGACCACACGTGTGAACTTATAAAGTAAGTCATTTCTTCCACTTTAGACATGAAAATGACCGAAATCCATTCACAGCAATGAGGCGATAGATCTAGCAAAATCGTAAATTATTCCAGATGCTTCTTTTTATGGCAGCCAGGTAAAAAATAAACCGGTTGAAATGGGACTGATAATCAGCCCCATCATGTTGTCTTATGCACATTGAGTCAAGCGCAACAGTTCATTGTAATATCCATGGACCTATTACAAATGGACATTCAACGTGATTGTTCCTTTGATCCCATGATTTCCACTGCCTTCTGACTATGTGCATCTTAATGAGAACATTCAACTGTTTTAACAATAGCTACAGGAGCAGTTTCCCTCTCTTGGGTTTTGTTTGGATGGTGTGCTTTGTAAAGAGTGTGTTTTAAATAAATTTAAAAAAAACAACAAAACATTACCAATGCGGAGCAGCAAAGTTGGAAAGCAGACGATTTTGGTGATATGAAATTTATTATTTCTGATTCGGACACTCTCGGACACCCTTATGACCTTATATAACAATTAGAAGGCCATGATCTTTGTAAGCCCCGGTCGTTGTAACTCTGGAATGTTATGAGGAAATTGGGGAAAACGGGATTTTACATCACAATAATCAAAATATAACCTCTATCTGGTAATATCAACATGCCTTCAAAATATAACAAACGGAACAACAATTTCCGATTATAAACCAAACTGCACATTTATTTTCCATGATTTAAGAGACTGATAATCGTCTGCGCATATAGTTTTTACAATCTACAAAACGGTATAAAATATCACAAAATTTTGCTCTTCCAAATCATGCCTCACTATATTCCTATTTTGTAAAATAATGATCACTTGATGCGTGAGATGAGATGCGGTTTTTTGGCCTACTCACGAAGTCACGAGCATGACAAGGCATAATGTCGTCCAGCAACCTGGGCACCTTTTCATGAAAGTTGTCGGCACTGACAAGCTGTCATTCTCTGACAATTTCCATAGTAACAGTCAGTGACCAGTGCTTCTCAGCCAATCAAAAGCAAAGATTTTACTGAAATTGTCAGAGACTGACAACTTGTCAGTGCTGACAACTTTCATGAAACGCTGCCCTGGAAACGATCACAATTGCTCTCCACAACAAAACGGTCAATAACTTGCCATGGGCATGATGGGGGTTTTAGCATCAGGTGAAATATGTATGGGGGAATTGTTGTGTGTGTTTTTTCAGAGTTCTGTATTTCATGAAAGTTCATCTGTTAAAGTGAATGAGTGATTGATCTTCTCATCGCAATTTGAGAATGAAAAAAAAACAAAAACAAAAAACCGCCAACTATGCACTGCCTAAGTTAAGTGTTGTGATAGTACATGCTTTTTGTGTGTGCGCCAGAGACAGTAGGAAGCAACGTGTTGAATTATCACTCTTCTTAAGAGCCTTTTATTATAGTTACTCATTGGCCCATCTGACACGGTGACATTCTCAACAAAATTTTAAAAGATTTGCTTGGTCCAAACAAAACAAGTTAATTAAACATTTAAACCTTTGAATATCTGAAGGAAAAAAAAACCTTTATATTGTTCATGTTATGGCGGTGGGTCGCTAATGGAAAGCGTCTTCCGGGTAACTGTGCGTGAGTGTGAGATAAAAGCATTTAGCTCTTGATTTCCTATGCAAAAATTGGTATTCACTCGATCTGGTTTCCTAGTGACACTACTTTTCAACATTGAATTCAACATGAGCAATATCAAAATGCCCTGGCGCCCCCTGTGGAAAAATGGAGGCCCATCTTCCATCATAGGGGTGGATAAACACCCATGCTACCGGGGGGGGGGGGTACTCGCGCCTAATATGGTATACGGGGATTTGGCGCTTGCCTCTAATGGGTCACTTTTTTTTTAATCCCTCAACAAGAAATATGGTTTGTGACGGGAAATCCCTAAAGATGCCTCCACTTTTAGATCATGACCTAAAATTGGTCATATTTTGAATGAACATCTCTAAAAATGGATACCCGTTTCTGCCAAAATGACCGTCAAAAATGGGTACAGGTATGGAGGCTTCAGCTCCACGTACACCCCCGTCCAAACCAAATCTGAGTCCCCCCCCCCCCTCCCACGGCCAGGCTACCCCATCTAAATATGATGAAACTCAATCAAATGAAATATTCTACCTGGAGATTGGTTCTTGACCAGAGGCTTTCTTTGGTTTTGACTGCCTTTTATTAATAGGAATAAAAAAGAACTTTGGGCCCCATGCCCCATGTAACTCTCACTGGCGACACCTCCTCCTTCTCTATCTCCCAGCCCTCTCCCCATCACCCCCCCCCCCCCCCATCGACACCTAATGCAAAAGTTTCAAGTTTCAAAGTTTATTGATTGAAATCCATACATACTGGATTGTTCTCAATTTTCATAGAATATAACAAAATTTTCACAGAATAATAACGATATGACAGAATATAACAAAATTTTCACAGGGTTTAACAAACACTAAGTTACAAAGCTACCATAGGACTAGATATGTGAGATTGATAGGAATCACAATTGCATCGTAGTACTTCATACAAACACCGTTTCCTTTCCCCTTTTCTTTTTCTTTTTTTTTTCTCTTCCTTTCTTTTGTTTTCCTTCCTGCTTCCTTTTCCTGTATTTGATTATTATTATCATTTGACAAATAAAAATTATGAGCAAACCATTGCATTGGTGAAGCAAGCAGAGAAAAATCCCAAGCAAAACAAAACAAAACAAAAGTTAAAATAAAAATAAAGATGATTTACACTTTATTTGTGTGCCCAGCGATTATTTGACCGGGAGGGCTAGGGGGAAACAAAGATAAAGAATACCTCCAGAAAAAAATTGGAATTTGAGGACAGTAATCAGACAAGTCCTTTGAACCGAGTTGACGGAGTAAAGTACCGAATACGTTCGACGGGACGTTCGATCTACGATAGCGCATGCAGTATAAGTACACAGCTTTCAAGTTGTTTTTACGAGCGAAAATGGCAGCCTCCAGGGGAAGTCCTGTGATTGACAAAGCCAAGAAATATGATCGTCAGCTGAGGTAAATTTTTATCTCGCTCTAAGCATTTAGTACTCTCTATGTAAAGTTGCTAAAAAAAATGCCGTAAAGTTTGAAAGTGTGTAACTCTTCTCATTGTTATCTTGCTATTATTTCACTAAAACTACATTGTAAAGATCAAGTTCTCAAACAGTGTGGGACTTGTTCAGTCCCAGGTAGTCTATAGCATGTATAGGCACTCATCCTGTATACAGTATACTCGGTCAATGATTGACCTCGGATCACCTCGTCCTGCAAAAGCGACAAATCTGTACCGAAACTGAATAGCGGTTCTGGCCTACAGGTGATGCATGTATAGTGTGGCGATTTCATTCTCGCTATGAATTCGGTAGTCTTCCGACTTTGGAAGTGTTTATTTCTGGCAGTGGTGCGTAACTGGAGGTCGTAAACAGGCATGACAGGAGAGAGGGACACCCTTCTCACATTTCATCATGAAAATTTTGGTTTTGATTTTTTGTTTTTTTCCCCCAAAAAAGTTGAATGATACTTCTGTGTTGATGCCCCTTCCTTTTTATCTTTTTTTTTTTTTTCAAACATGGAGAAAAAGAGTGGGCATATATCGTGTTTCAGGCCCCACCTCTAATATAGTTTGAATGTGGGGCTGATTCCCACACGAAGTACATTTCAATAGTTGATCGATCATGAAACTCACTTTCACATTTTTAAATTTTTACCATTTTTCTCGATTGACCACTCATGTCACTAATATATATACTGTGCTCATCAGCCCCGCTGCTGTATTAATCATATTTGAATCGCGTTTGGTGGGGCCGTAAACACGAGTATATATAAGAGAGTTTTAATAGAAGATTATAATGATGATAAGACGTGATGATCGATCAACACATTTTTATTTCAAAATTGTAATGGAAAGTCCATCGTCTTCTATTTCTGTGGTCTAAGTTAGGTCAGGAGACATAATCGATCATGATGTATGTGGGCATCAGCCCCACTCACCATGCATTAATTGAGTGGGGCCTGAAACACGATTATGCCAAAGAGTGGATGTCTGTGTATTAACTTGTAATTGCCCAATCATATTACACAAAGAGACTTGTTTTACTGTTTTGAAATTCAAATTTGGTTCATATTAACCTGTTGAGCACGATTCGATTGTGGTATAACACATATTTTCCATAGACCCCTGTCAGAGTTAAGTTCACTATATCTCTGCCTCAGGCATGACCGTACGCAGCAGGGGGGCAGGGGGGCAGTTGCCCCCCCCCCCCCCCCCCAGAAATATGAAAATTTACATTTTTTTCCTGAAAATTTTCACAAGAGCCCCAAAAAGTGTGCACCAAATCATTCAATTTCACTTTTAGAAATACAAAAGTGCCCTTGCGACAAGCTCAGTCGCTTCGCTCCCTCGCTTTTGAGCTTCTTCGAAAAAAATTTTACGTATCTTGCCCCCCCCCCCCCCCCCCCCCCCCCCCCCCCCCCGGAAAAAAGTTCTGCGTACGGCCCTGGCCTCAGGTTTAGTATTCAATGGGTTAAATGTTAAATTATGAAAATTAGCCTTCAAAATGGAAGATTAACAAAGAAAAACAATATCATGGAATAAATATCTCATCAAATTTTACTGGGATAAACTATTCTAAGCTCAGCACACAAAAGGTTTAAGTTCATCTTTTATCACTCTTTTTCATTGATGCAGACTATGGGGAGATCATGGACAAGCAGCACTAGAGTCTGCTCATGTCTGCCTGATCAATGCTACGGCTACAGGGACAGAGACATTGAAGAACCTTATCTTACCAGGCATTGGTTCCTTTGCTATTGTGGATGGTGGAAAGGTCAAGGGTGAAGATGTTGGCAACAAGTGAGCATCAAAGAGTTCAAGAGACAGGATTGATTGATTGATTGTTTGTTTGGTTGACTGATTGAGTGATTTATCAGTTGATTGATTGGTTGATTGATTGATTGGTGGATGGGTTGCTTGATGAATGAACTAATGGATTAATTGATTTATTGATTAGTAGATGGGTTGATATGATGAATGGATGGATGAATTGATTGATTTAATGAATTGATTTATGTCAAGGGTGAAGATGTTGGCAACAAAAGAGCATCAAAGAGTTCAAGGCACAGAATTGATTGATTGATTGGTTGATTGATCAGTTGGTTGACTGAGTGAGTGATTGATTGATCAGTTGACTGATTGATTAATTGATTGATTGATTGGTGGATGATTTGCTTGATGAATGAATGGATGAATTGATTTGTTTGATTGGTGGGTGGGTTGATTGATGAATGCATGGATGAATTGATTTAATTAATTGGTGGATGAGTTGCTTGATGAATGGATGAATTGATTTATTGATAGGCTGATGGATTGATTGATGAATGAATGGATGAATTGATTTATTGATTGGTGGATGGATGCTTGATGAATGAATGGATGAATTGATTTATTGATTGGTAGATTGGTTAATTGATGAATGAAAGAATGAATTGATCGATTCATTTATTGATTGGTGGATGGGTTGATTGATGAATGGATAAATGAATAGATTAATTATTTACTGGTTGGTGGATGGGTTGATCGATGAATTAATTGACTATTCGTTCATTCATTCATGGCTAAAAAAATCCTGTTATTTAAACAATATTGTTTAGCTAGGATAGCAATATCATATTGCTTTATCACATGATAGTGAGTTACCAAAACTATCTGCAAACTTGCACCTAGGACAAAAACACATTCATATTTCTTATTTGTTGCATTTTCTTTATAAAGAATTTATCTTTTGAATCTGTATTCTGATGTTTTGCTACCAGTATCTCACTTTCGTTGCATCTTTCTTTTGGAAGAAACCTCATTCTCTGATGATGTAGAAATCTAGAAATTGCCTTTTTATGTCATGTTGCTGAACTTAATGATTTTATTAATTACTCTTTTCTATTAATCTTCAGTTTCTTCCTAACAAAGGACAGCATAGGACAGGCTAGGGCCCAAGTAGCTTCCGAGTTACTCCAGGAATTGAACAGTGATGTCAGAGGAGACTTTGTTGAAGAGGTGAGCTAGAGAACGGCCATTTATTTCAACTGCAGAACTTATATAGAATTTAAAACTTAAGTCATTTCCATTTGTATGCATATGCATTTCTATGTTTATGTGAATTAATTTCATACCATTGTTACCAGTTTTTATTTCAGAATTTGAAATTAGATTCTTTTGGTTTGATCCTAAATAGATATGTTTAGTATAGATTGAAATGGTACAATGTCTTAACAGATCCAAATTAGACAGTACAGTTCATTTTTATACAAGAAGAAGGGGAAGAAACAGAAGAAGAATAAGAATAAGAAGAAGGAGAAGGAGAAGGGGAAGAACAAGGAAGAGGAGGAGGAGGAGGAGGAAAAGAAAATGAAGTTAAAGAAGAAGAAGAGGAACAGGAAATAGAAGAGGGTGGAAGAGGAAGAGGAAGGAGGAGGAGGAGGTAAAGAAGGTGAAGTTTAAAAAGAGGAAGAGGAAGAAAAAGAAGAGAAAGAAGGAGGAGGAGGAGTTGGAGGATGGTGATGACAAGAAGAAGGAAGAGGAGGAGGTGCCATATCCACTTGTAATCAAATATTTGTAAAACAGCTATTTTAAAAGACTGACTCACATACAACAAAATTTATAAATTGGACAGGATATGACATAAAAGTAAAGGCAGTTAATTATATGGCAAATTAGATAGATAAACAATACAAAACAAAGTTATGAATACCTCATGGAAACAGGAATAATCCTATTTTCATGAATGGATTTTTTAAAATGTTGAAACTTTATTATGATATCTCTTGGTAAGATCCTTTGGTTAATCTCTTGAACTTCTTATCTCTTTCAGTCTGTTGAGCAGCTCCTAGAAAGTAACCCTAGCTTCTTTCAGAACTTCAGTGTTGTCATAGCAACAGACCTACCAGAGAGGTAAACTCTTCAGGATCTATTAAAAGATAAACTTGGGTTCTGGTCATGTAATTACAAATTGAAAAACCTGTTTCAAAACAATTGGAAATGTTGATTATGTAGTACATGAAAAATTGTTACACACCTGGATATTTTGAAATAATCAGAATGATAGAGAAATCAACTCAGTCATGCACTACACAAGGTAATGTTTATATGGGACTACACACAAATTTACCGGCCAAATGCTCAGGCTGTTTCTTGACATTGAGTGCTTGCATTTGAGAAGCAATTCTTATCTATTATGATATTCTTTCAAACTGACGTGAAAAGAATTAGAAAGTTCACAAATTATTTTTTACCTCCCCGAGAACTCAAGCTTCTTATTTAAAACATGCTGCGTACATGAATGTACTGTGTTATTTTGTTTGTTGTTTAGGCATTTTATCTTAATGTCGTGGTGCAAAAGAATGCGTCCAGAACGTAAAATGCAAAAATGCAATAATGCAAAAATCAAAATGTCTAATGTGACATATTGGAACAAAATTTTTAGCAAAGATAATGGCACAAGGAGATTGTATATGAATTTGCAAGGTCTACATGCAACCCATGTATTATAAATCATTGTTTGAAAAATTTGATTTTGAGCAGTTTTTCATTTTGCGTTCCGGGCGCATCCTTTGGCACTACGACATTAAGATAAGACGCCTTATTCATTTTTGTTGTGAGTCAGATCAACTTATGTTTGCAAAGCAACATTATTCAAATTACCAAGTGGATGAATAAGGGACTTTTCATCCAGTAGACCGCAGGCTTCATTGCATATCTATTGCGTTTTGTTATAAGTAATTTGTGTAGTAGATTTGGGGCCATGTGTGACCTGCCGCCTCAAAACCACCAATAAGTTGCCAAAATTAAATTTTCTGTTTTATAGCTCATCTAAAAGGAGAGATCAGTTTTCCAATGGTATATGACTCATCTAAATTGCTCCAAAATAATCCCCTCAAAAATATGTTGGATATTTAGGAATGGATGTAGAAGACTTCACGATACACCAAGCATTCTTTCTCGAAGATGAGTATGGTCTTGATGAGTATGGTCCTGAAAAGGAATCAATAACCTCCATTCAGAGAAAAGAGCCTTTGAAGTTCGGAACTAAAGAGCGCTCAGCCTGAGCTCTCTTTGTGCGACCAAGGTGCAGCAGGGTATTCAGTAGTCCATAGTAACCTGTATGAAGGGATTATCAGTTAAGGCTAAACTTTAGTACATCTTAAGATCAGGACTTATTCTTTATTTTCTTTAAAAAATCAGTTCAGTACTGTGATGAATTTTTTACTTAGACGGGAATGAATAAGGCATAACAATAGCGCTTTAACACTCCAAAACTCTAATCTGCAGCTGAACCTACAATACACAAATTCATAAAAGAAAACTGTTCTCTATTGGTTATTGTATTAATTTATGCACGAATTCATCTAAATAAATGATTAATTCAATTACAAAGCTCTCAGATTTAACAAAAATAGACCTGTAACAGGCAGATTTAGCTCTGTGATAAGGATAAAACGGATGGCTTTTTTACACCTTCTGTACTAATTTTCGGCGATTTCGATTCATGAGGCTGCCAACTTGTATCAAGTGAAAATTAGGAGTCTTTTTAAAATTGCTAAAAAACATATTTCTGGGGCGAATTGAGATCCCAAACTTTGAGACATGATAGAATGATAATGAAACTACCCATTTCTATCGTAAACAAAAAATTGATCAATCTGACCAAAATGACCATTTTTGGCTGTTTTCTTAGTTGCAGTGCGTGCGACTTATTGGTGGTTTTGAGCCGGCGGGTCACATATTTGACCTGACTGTTACAGGTAATGTAGAGTTTTTGTAGGTCCTGAAAAACTTTTCGTCAGATTTCTTTTAGCTGCTCAGCAGCAAGATAAAAGCAAAACTTAAGAGACCCAGAAGTTTTTTTCTTTCTCAGGTTGAATATTAAAACAGTGAAAGGCAAAAAATACTTTTGATCTGAGGCCGTGACATAAAAGTAACACAGGCCTGCATATGTGTAAATCCAATGAGAATTCTGTTAATGCGACAAGTGTATGAAGCACTGTGATCGTTGTGCGGGGAATGGTGGGGATGCAGAGGCCCTAGTATCAGGCAGAATGTAGCCGCAGCATTGCATTGATTTAAAATATTTACACTGAAATTCAGAGAGAGCCATGAATGGAATATCATATGATCTCTCGCATGTATATTTTTATGAAAGGCGGCAATGTGAGATTACTTGTAGTCAAGTATCATGCCAATTTTTTATTTTGCTATCCAAACTTTAAATGAGCTTTGATAATTGGGGACACCCTAAGGCTTGCCATGATATTAATGTGCATGATCTTACTCCCATACAAACACAACAGAATATAGTGTACCTTTCAGTGAAAATTTCTTGTTATCAATATTGATGAGGTTGACATACCCTTTAATGCAAGACCGTTAGCGAAGCTGACCTTTTTGGTTTCAGAACACTGCTTGACCTGGCTGCTGTCTTATGGAGTAATGGTATTCCATTGTTGGTGTGCCGTTGCTATGGTTTCCTCGGGTACATGAGATTAGTCATCAAAGAACATACAGGTAATGTTTTTGATCAATGAGTGTCATATTTGATTCATTTTGAAATTTAATTCTTAACATATGGTCATTAATAATCAAAATTATCTGCAATGTTATGATTGCTATGGTTAACATGAAGTCACCGATCACTTACTTGCGTTTCTTGCAGGAGATATGACATTTTTATAATAATAATAATAATAATGATATTGGATATTTATATAGCGCACGTATCCACCAAACAAGGTGCTCAAGGCGCTCCAATATTACCCCGGCTCAGCTAGGCTACCAATATCAGTGCTCACAGCATTCAAGGAATTCCTTCCTGCCGGTACTCATTTACACCTGGGTGAAGAGTGGCAAATGTAGATTAATGTCTTGCCAAAAGACGTTAGTGCCGCGGTGGGATTCGAACACCAGATCTTGTGGTTCGCAGTCCGGATTTTCACAATTTTAGAATATATTTCTTTTAGAGGTACAAATATATTGAAATATGGAGGAAGACGTACTGGAGTGTGTTTGGTTTAACCCATAGAGGTACAGTGTCACCTTTAGGAGACGCTTTTGCGGCATCTGTTGGTCCAGAATGTTGCGCTACATATCATACATGAGCAGAAAAACAAAACTGCACTGACAAATTGAGCCCATTCCCATCGCTGTATGGTGTGGCGTTTAGAGCAGTTTAAGTGTAACTAATCGTTAAACTCTTTAAATTGGCAACACAGTGAATAATACATAATCACTATTTCTGTGTTCAAATTGACAATTTCTGATTCAATTCTACAATTACATTTTATTTTGGTGTATGATATATCCATATTTATTTTTTTTCAAGCTATGTAAACGTGGAAAAAATAATTTGTATTGCCAATTTGAGGATTGAAGATGATTAATTTAGACCTGAAGAAAGCTCTGTACTGCTATGGGTTAAATTGAGCCCTCGATCCTGGTACAGATGATCAACCATAAAGGCTTGTTCAGATATGACGCGACAAACCCCGGTGACAAACCCTGATGGTTTTTGTTTGTAGTATTAAAGTGAATGTGATATGAGGCGGCCAAAAAACCCGCCGAGGCAAGAGGCATATTTTGTGCCTCCCGGTGCAAAAAGCACTGGACCATTCAAATTCTTAAAGCGTTAGCGAAAGAAACGATGGTGTGAGTTTGTCTGCGCAACTTTTGACAGAAATCTCTTTTATTTGAGCGTTGATATGTTAATGCGCGTTCATTAACATACTATCTGAACACTAAAAAAATGTGGGGATTTGGTTGTATCTGATCAAGCCTTAGGGCAAACTCACATCACCATTTGTTTAATCCATAGTCTCTCTCGTGATCCTATTTCTCCTCCAGTGATTGAATCCCACCCAGACAATGCCCATGATGATCTGAGACTGGACTGTCCGTTCCCTAGCTTTGTGGAGTTTGCCAAATCATTTGATCTCAGTGCTATGTCTAAACAGGTTAGTGGGTACCGTGTAGAGGTTACCGTGTAGATGTCCAGTGACAGGGATAGGTTGATGGCTTTACACTGCTTTCCAGGAGTCATTTGACTCCTCCCCTTTTTGACTGATTTTGTTGCCACTTCAAATTGTAAACAATGCAAAAGAATATTGAGGTGTGTACACCTGAACTTGAAAAGATAAAGAGATTAGAATTCGGGTGTAAGCAGTCTATTAAGATCACAGATCACATGGTCATTAACTTGAAGTAAATCACAGGAAATATGTTACCTTGATATATTTAAGGTGCTTTCACACATGATGTGACAGTGTGGTAACATGCTGTGTCACCACACTTTTTTGTGTAAAAGCCTATGGGGTATAGGGCGACAAAAAAATGTCGCCGGGCCGGACACACTTTTGTTTGCTGCCTAGATACAAAAAAATGCGCACCAATCAAATTTTTAAAGGTTAGCGCAGTGATGCCAACCAGTCCGATTTTATCGTATTTAGTCCGATTTTATCAATCAAATACGATCATACGATTTTACCCATCAAAAATACGATTTTCCGATATTTTTGTCCTATACGTATTATACACAGTGAATCAGCGCGGGAAGGCGGAATATGCCATATATGATAACGTTATATTGCCGCACTCGCTACGAGTGCGCAATACATAATATAACGCATGACAGTGCATACATAAATCGTACACACTACTATACATACTAGTAATACGAAGCGTGCGAGCTAGTGCGATAATATAACGGCATGCAGTGCTCGAGCTTCTATAGCACGCACGCAACGAACATCCATCGCTGCGAGCTGCCGCCTCGTCTCAGCTGCAGCTGCTCGCTGGCGCTGGCGGAGAAACTACGAAACTTCGAATCTGGTGACGATTTTATCTTGCCGTGAACGTCTTTTTTTAACAAATTATCTGCAACCACTCATCATGGCATCGAAGCAGAGTAGGAAGCAATGTTACAAGAGAGAGTACACGGAAAAGTGGCCGTTGTATGATTTGAGGTTATAACATCATTGATTATTTGACGTTGTCCCACATAAAAAAATTCAACAGTTAATACTTGTCCCACATATGCATATCTGTGTTTGTTCTTTGTCTACATGATATCTTAAGAGTTTTTATTATATTAAGAATGTTCTGCTATTTCCAACAACATTGTTGTGTGCCAGGACTTCAATTTCTGACAGATTTAAAATAAAAAGAATGGTTTCAAGTCAGGTTATGTCAAAAAGGATGCAAGTACTCCAGATTATCTTTAAACAATATAAGTTTAAAATAAATTTATGCAATGCATTTTCCTGGTGAAAATGGAATGATAATTGTCCTTTGATCAATAACACAGAACATGTAACTATTTAAACCCTTTCATGACATGAATTATTCAAGTGCTAATTTGATCAGTTTTTCTTCTGCAAATTGGCAACACTTGTGTTTTTATTTTATTGCTACAATTAAAACTAAAAGGTAATGTGTCTAAAATTAATTTACAAAAACATTAAAGTTCTATGTTTGAAATTATTATGATTGCCAATTCTTACGGAAAAACACTGATTTTGATTGTGTCAACACAGTGCCAATTTAAGGATTTTAATGCTTAATTTCCTTCTTTTAATTCCTGATGCCAAAAGCAAAGAGGTAACACAACAAAAATGGACATAATGCGTGCGGTGTTTCTGAAGTTTCCTACATGTTAATTTCATTTTTTTCCCCAGCATACAAAATACTTCTTCCAGATGATCAGTGCTCAACCTAAATTGTTGGCCAGTAAAGCATATGTCACTAATTCCTTTCATATTATTTTCTAATGCTTCTGACATTGTTTTTCATTAACTGTCCTTCACCCCCTTTTTTTTTGCGCCATGATGCCAGAACACTGATCTGACTTAGTTTTTTTTGGCAATTGAATGTTGTTTTGTACATCTTAATTCTCTTTCATTAACAGGATCACAGATAAATTTATCTATATATCTGGAGTAGAGGCTCTATAACATAAAAATTACCTCAAAACTTGGATTAAATTTGAGAGAAAAAGGTCACTCAAATATGCTCAGATTGCACCAGAGAGCATCTAGAACCCCAGAGCTTCCAGGGCCCTTAAGCGGGCCCTGGACCCCGGCCGATAGGACTTCGCGCTCGTGATGTGCGCTTCGCGCACATTATCTTAGTTTCCGTGAAAATCTGATTTTTCACTCAAAAATCTGATTTTTGGGGATATTCAATCTGATTTTTTGTGTCAAGAGGTTGGCATCTCTGTTAGCGCAAAAATTTTTGCCATGAGATTGCTTGTGCAAGTTTTTACAATATGCTCTCTTATTGAGAGTTGACACGTTAATGCACGTTCATTAGCATATGTGGTGACACAAAGTCCCATCATGTGTGAAGACAAAACAGTGTGGCACCACAGTGTGTTACCACACTGTCGGATCATGTGTGAAAGCACCTTTAGAATTATTGAAACAATTTTGACCACATTGGCCTCCAGTAGATATGAGGATTTGACCCGTCAAACACAATTTGATTTCAGTATAATATGCATTTTCCATGGACCCTAGCCTGAGTTATCTCAGGCATAGGGTTCAATGGTGAGATTAACCCATTCGTGACAGGAATTATTTAAAGCCTAATTTGATCAGCTTTTATTCTTCAAATTGGTAACACCAACATTTTTATTTTATTATGACATTTTTCTTATAAACGTCATGTATCTGAAATGAATATAAATTGACAGAGATTATGATGAGAAGTCCAAAAGTTGCCAATTTGTAGGGAAAAACGGTGATTTTAAACTTTCTATCACATTGCCATTTAAGGATTTTAATGCTTATTTTCCTTTAAAAAATTTTCAGCATCAAACAACAAATATTGACGCAACCAAAATGGGCACAGTTCGTGTAGAATTTTTTTGCTCTTTCTTCTCATGTATTTGGTATGATTTTTAGGGCTTTGCATCAAAAGATATTAGGCCAAACCACAAAATGTGGACCTATGTCACGACTGGGTTAACTGAAATGAATTTGGTTGATTAGGCCATACGTAGAAAATCATGGGATCATTGATTACTTGAACCTACTGGTAAGCAGAGGCATATCAGAGGCCCTTATTCATCTAGTACACCGGGGGGGGGGGGGGGGGGGGGGGGGGGAGTGGGGGGGGTCTCATAAAGAGTTAAGTTGGACTTAAGAGTCGTGAGTATGCACCAATGTGCATCTGGGCCGGTATTCAATTCAATACTTGGATTAAGTATAACATAAAGAGTTAAGTTGGACTTAAGAGTCGTGAGTATGCACCAATGTGTATCTGGGCCGGTATTCAATTCAATACTTGGATTAATTATAACTTTTACGAAGTATTTTACTTCGCTAAGAAATTTACTTAAGTCATATTCAATTGAATACTTTCAATTTGACTTTAGTAAGCCAACTTTAAGCCAAAATTCTTACTTATAAGCATTGTGACGGCATATTTGCAATGGGCAATGAACATATCGCATCAAATACGCTGGAATACGCTATGATATAATTCTGCCCAGCTCATGATGACTGCGTATAAAAACCTATACCTGCCAATCAAGGCCTCCAGAATACTTGGCTTAAGTCTCCTAGGTAATGTCTTAGATTTAGAGTAAAATACTTAGCCAAAATATTGAATTGAATACCAAATTTTGCTCAGTATTTTATCTAAGTAAAGCTAAGAAAAATACTCATATTTCTGACTTAAGTATTGAATTGAATACCATCCCTGTTACATGTATATAACGCGTAATTTCATTGATTGACTTCCCAACAGCACACGTCTCCCGAGCATGACCTATGTGTAATATACAGGACACAACCCAGGAATTTAAGTGCGACTTTAAGTCCAACTTAACTTTTTGTGAAACACCCCCCCCCCCCCCCCCCCCCTGGTCGCAACCTTTGCATTATCTGTTGCTGAAGGTGTCTTCAACCATATTACCCTTTAGGATTTTTTCATTACAGGACCACATGCATACCCCATACCTCATCCTATTACACAAGTACTTGGAGGAATGGAGAAAAGAGGTAAGAGAAGTAGATCCAAAGTTGCTAAGTTAGCAAGGTGAAGAAATCTTAGGAGGTGTTGCAAGAAATTTGGGTTGCAATCAGCTGCATATTAGTTGTAAGCATGGATCATAAAGAGAAAAAATTCAGCAGCTAGAAAATGTCTTACTTCACCCGACATACCCTAGGATTACCAAGTAATCAACAATTAACTTGTATAAACAGTAGCTCTAGTACGAGCCCATTTTCATCCACAATACAGTTCGCACCCGGGCCCAGTGACAGTAGTAGCTGATGCACCGCAGGCAGGCCAGGCGATGCAAGCGATATGCGTGTACGACATTCCGGCTGGAAGTGGTCTTCGCACACTTTCTTTAACTTCGAAAATTTCTAAGTTATGAAATCAAATTTGTCCGTTCTGATATCATTAATCCATCAGGCACATCTCTCCCTGTCCGTCAGGGGATTTGGGATTGCAAAAAAACTTCTCTTTGGAACAGAACTGGTGTGATTTGTACACCCAAAAGCTAGACATATCAGCATTTTGCATAGAGAATGTGCAGAGAATAAGTGCACATAAACAGTGCAAATGTATCGCCTACGTCACACGACCAATGACCATATTTGCGTTTCGGTGAGAAATTCAATTATTTGGACTAAAAAAACCATGCAAACTTAATTGGTATTTAAAAATAACAGAAATCACTTTGATAAATGAAAGTAGCATTGTCTGTTAGCATGAATTTTAAGCTTTATAGTGTAAGTTTAATGAAATCATCTGGACTTCTCCTTTAACATGATATCTCAAGAACCGTTTGATGTATGAACTTGAAGCTTGGTCCTAGTATGTATCTACCATAGGTAGGTGATCTGATTATATTGTAGGATATATGTATCAGACGATCTGATTAGATTTTGGGGTACTTGCATCAAAAGTCAAAGGTCACAGAGGTCAGTTCCAAATTTTCACTGTTTTTTCGTTTCGTTTTTTTTTTATTGGTATAGCATAATGGTGAGATGCCAAAGAACTACAAAGAGAAGACAGCCTTCAAAGAAATCATCAAGCAAGGTATTCTGATGAACGAGCATGGTGTTCCTGAGACAGAAGAAAACTTTGACGAAGCTATCAAGGCTGTGAATGTGTCTTTAACTCAGACCAGAATACCAAGTCAGGTCCAGGACATCCTTGATGATCCAGCTTGTACAGGTCTAACCTCTGAGGTAGGTTGGACTCTTTAGAGCTTGGTCCTACCAAGATTTTTTACATTATTGTGCACAGTTTCCCCAGATGGAGACCAGGGCCGGTATTCAATTCAATACTTAAGTCAGAAATATGAGTATTTGTCTTTGTTTTTTACTTAGATAAAATAGTTAGCAAAATTTGGTATTCAATTCAGTATTTTGGCTAAGTATCTTACTCCAAATCTAAGACACCTACCTGGGAGACTTAAGCCAATTATTTTGGAGGCCTTGACTGGCAGGCATAGGTTTTTATACGCAGTCATCATGAGCTGGGCAGAATTATATCATAGTGTATTCGAGCGTATTTGATGCGACATACTAATTGCGCATTGAAAATATCACGTCACAATACATATCAGTATGGATTTTGGCTTAAAGTTGGCTTACTAAAGTCAAATTGAAAGTATTGAATTGAATATGATTCGAGCAAATTTCTTAGCCAAGTAAAAAACTTAGTAAAAAGTTTTACTTAATCCAAGTATTGAATTGAATACCGGCCCAGGGGTGAATGCAACTCAGGATTAGGACTTCCTGAATGATCCAGCTTTTATAGGTCTTGAGAGTTTGATCCTTTAGGGCAAGGTCCTGCCACATGAGAAGTCCCTGAGTTAGAATTATTACTTAATTTTAGAACGTTTCCTTGATGTAGATCAAGATCCTAGCACAGTAAAAAAAAAACTTACAGCTCCTGTGGTACAGTAAATGAAAATCTGTTGCATGATTGTACTGTCTATATAAGAAGAGACAAAATTGTGGAGGTGAAAACAAATTGGTCGATAAGCATGGTGCATCTCAAAGAATAGTCTTGTGTACTCTAAATTTAGAACTTATGAGTACTTACACACTTCTTGTATTTTATTTAGAGTTCCAATTTCTGGATCCTGGCCCAGGCCGTGAAGCAGTTTGTTGAGAATGAAGGAAATGGAGCACTCCCTCTACGTGGGTCAATCCCGGACATGACGGCCGACTCCAAGAGATACATACAACTCCAAAATGTGTAAGAAATTAGGAGAATTTGGAACTGTTTTTCTTTGGAACATTTTTTTAAAATGCCTTCAATTGTATTGAAATGAGAGGAAATGGATGGTTGATATGCAGAATGTGTCATTTCCTGCAAGATCCAAAAATTTTAATGGATTATATTACCAAATGGTAGCAGATTACAAATTTTGAAGGATTCAAGTGAATGGAGCCAAGGGTTTTTTTGTTGTTGTTTTGTTGTTTGTTTTTTTAACCCAGGTGTAGTAAATGGGTACCTAGTAGGAAGAATTTCTTTGAAATGCTAGAGCACCTTAATGGCAGCCATGCTAAAGCCGAGGTAATAACTGTAGAGTGCCAGGAATGTTGGCGCTATACAAGAACCCACTATCAGTAGTAGTAGTAGCAGTAGTAGTAGCAGTAGTAGTAGTAGTAGTAGTAGTAGTAGTAGTAGTAGTAGTAGTAGCAGTAGTAGTAGTAGTAGTAGTAGTAGTAGTAGTAGCAGTAGTAGTAGCAGTAGTAGTAGCAGTAGTAGCAGTAGTAGTAGTAGTAGTAGTAGTAGCAGTAGTAGCAGTAGTAGCAGTAGTAGCAGTAGCAGTAGCAGTAGTAGTAGCAGTAGTAGTAGCAGTAGTAGTAGCAGTAGTAGTAGTAGCAGTAGTAGCAGTAGTAGCAGTAGTAGTAGCAGTAGTAGTAGCAGTAGTAGTAGTAGTAGTAGTAGTAGCAGTAGTAGCAGTAGTAGCAGTAGTAGTAGTAGCAGTAGTAGCAGTAGTAGTAGTAGTAGTAGTAGCAGTAGTAGTAGTAGTAGTAGAAGTAGTAGTAGTAGTAGTAGAAGAAGTAGTAGTAATAGTATGTATCATGCATATGTTTTTACCATACTTTCCATACCTTTCCATAGATACTTGGATCAGGCAAGGCATGATGTATCAGCAGTGTCTACTCGGGTCCAACAAATATTGGCATCTCTTGGCAGGGTAAGGGTTTAGGATATTTAATTAGCCCGTTCCGTTCTTATTAATATTTCAGTAATCCAGTTAAATAGACA
Source organism: Echinometra lucunter (assembly GCA_029962745.1). Taxonomy (NCBI): domain Eukaryota; kingdom Metazoa; phylum Echinodermata; class Echinoidea; order Camarodonta; family Echinometridae; genus Echinometra; species Echinometra lucunter. Next base: position 28,121,691 of record CM057158.1, read on the forward strand.
GGGCCGGTATTCTGAAAATCGTGTTATCTTTGCAATCAGAAATAGCGTACGCCATTTGCTCACATCGCGCACTTTTGTCTTGTGTGCTGGTCATTTGCGCAGTTTATACCAACCATAAGTACGCCTTTTAAATTTTTTATAACAATTAACACAGTGAAGATGAGACAAAAACACGATTTTCAGAATACTAGCCCAGGCTTTCTGTAGACAGAAATCACAATTTAGATTGTCAACCATAAATGTGGGCCAGTCTTAGGTTTTGCTTTAAACCCTAATCAGTATTAGTTAGTGTGTTAACCCATTTGTGACAGGAATTATTTAAAGCCTAATTTGATCAGCTTTTATTCTTCAAGTTGGCAACACCAACATTTTTCTTTTATTGCTACATTTTTTCTTATAAAACATCATGTATCTGAAATAAATATAAATTGACAGAATGTATGATGAGAAGTCATAAAGTTACCAATTTGCAGGGGAAAACGGTGATTTTAAACCTATCACATTGCCAATTTAAGGATTTTAATGCTTATTTTCCTTTTGAAAATGTCAGCATCAAACAATGAATATTGATGCAACCAAAATGGGCACAGTTTGTCTAGAATTTTTTGCTCTTTCTGCTCATGTATTTGGTATGATTTTTGTCTCGCCTGCGTAGCGGAGCGAGACATAGGTATCACTATTTCCGGTGTCGGCGTCGTCGGCGTCGTCGGCGGCGTCGGCGTCGTCAACAATTGTGTTGTACACCCAATAACTTTCTATAGCTTTAAGGTGGGATCACCAAATTCATACCAGAGGTCCATCTCTTGAAGGCGCAGGTCAAGTTCGAATATGAGTCGAATTTGAATAAGGTCAAAGGTCAAAGGTCAATGAACTTTCTATGACTGGCACTGTGCTATATTGTACACACAATAACTTTTTATACCTTCGAGGTAGGATTGCCAAATTCATACAAGAGGTCCATCTCTTGAAGGTGCAGGTCAAGTTCGAATGTGAGTTGAATTTGATTAAGGTCAAAGGTCAAAGGTCAATGAACTTTCCATGACTGGCACTGTGCTGTGTTGTACACACAATAACTTTCTATAGCTTCGAGGTGGGATCACCAAATTTATACCAGAGGTACATCTCTTGAAGGCACAGGTCAAGTTTGAGTATGAGTTGAATTTGAATAAGGTCAGAGGTCAAAGGTCAATGAACTTTCCATGACTGGCACTGTGCTATGTTGTACACACAATAACTTTCTATACCTTCGAGGTAGGATTGCCAAATTCATATGAGAGGTCCATCTCTTGAAGGTGCAGGTCAAGTTCGAATGTGAGTTGAATTTGATTAAGGTCAAAGGTCAAAGGTCAATGAACTTTTCATAACTGGCACTGTGCTATGTTGTACACCTAATAACTTTCTATAGCTTTGACGTGGAATCACCAAATTCATACCAGAGGTCCATCTCTTGAAGGTGCAGGTCAAGTTTGAATGTGAATTGAATTTGATTAAGGTTAAAGGTCAATGAACTTTCCATGACTGGCACTGTGCTATGATTTACACCACTTTGTTCCTGTAATGACATGAACTTTATAATTTGATACTTTTTAACACTAACATTTTACTTCAGTTCAACAGAGTTCATTCTACAGTTTACTGTATAATAGCAGTGAACTCACTACTCTCTATACCTGAACCAGATTTTGTATTTTACTTGTTACTGTTTTTCATATATTTGTTTATTTATTTATTTATTTATTTATTTATTTAATTTATCCATAACCAAGCCTATGTAATGATAATTTGTGAACTCCCTTTCACTTATTATTACAATATGATTGTGCATTTTTTTTAATTTGTTTGCCATAACACCTTAATAATTAATTTAATTTTACAATTTTACTCACATTATTATCAGTTACATTCTTTTTCACTAACATTCATTTCCTTACTTGCATGGAAATAATTATAGCTTCATAGTATTAACAGCATTCTTAGTGTTATCTGATTTCCTAGGGATAAAGTAGGCCTATACCATTATTGCATATGTAAACTGTCAGAACCACAATTCACCCCCTAAACTGCTGACAGCCTCAGAAGTCATATAGCATAGTTTTGACATGCAGTCTCTTCATGACTGCAATATGCAGGCGAGACAACGCTTGGCGTTTGCCTTGTTAGGGTTTTGCATCAAAAGATATTAGGCCAAACCACAAAATGTGGACCTCTGTCACGAATGGGTTAAGTAATGATTCATTGTTTTAAGGCTTATGCTTAACACACTTTCTGCTCTCATTACTATGATATCTAGATTTCAATATAATTATTTATCCTCGAATGTGGGTTTATTTTTTATTCAGAGTCCAGATAGTATACCAGACTCTGAGATCCGTCTTTTCTGCAAGAATGCATCTTTCCTGCGTGCAATAAGATGCAGAGCATTGGCAGAGGAGCACATACCAGAAAAGGCCAATGTAGCTGAAATAGGTAAAAGTCTGCTTTCATTTTGACCTTTGAACTATCAATTATTAGGATTTTTCATGGGCTAAAAGCACGAAATGTTCTTCAAATTGGCAGCATCATATTTTTTTCTTAAAGCAACATGTTTTCAAGGAAAATTCATTTAGTATCTGAAATTAATACTTTACTTCATAGTTCCGTATATCTACTTCAAAAAGTGCATGAGAAATTCAAAATATTTACCCTGCTTTTAGCGAGACTACTAGTCATGGTGCATACAATATTCCATTTAACTCATTGTCTGTGGGAACTGGGTTATCCCTCCTATAAACCCTATAGTAATCTGAGACTTCAGGAGTTAAGCCCACCGCACACTATGCGATTCGTCTGCGATCCGATTTTGGAAAAAATTGTTACAGCATTTGATATGAACATTCAAACATGTGAAATCTTATTGATCAAAGTTTCAAATAGTCGTATAAATACAAAAATAAAAATTCCGGGCTATTGCGAGCCTCCCTGTATGAAGAAAAGCAAACCTAATTCCGAATTGTAGTGACGTCAAAGCAATCTTGCGATCGGCTACGATTTGAAGCCAGTTTGGCCTTTACTCCGACCACAAGGTTTGCAATTGACAAAAATTCGATTTTAGTATTCCTGTTGTTATTTTGAACTTCAAATAAGATAATTTGACTTGTTTAAACTTCCATGTCTAATGCTAAATGCCACTTGTTCCAAAATCAGGTCGAAGTCGGATTGTATAGTGTGCGGCAGGCTTTAATTGCATAATACATGAGCAGAAACTGACTAGATTCATGCTTTGCCAAGGGACATTGGGGGTGTTTCACGAAGCTGTGCATAATGTTACGCATCACTTTAAGAAAACTTAAATGAATATGAAATGCAAAATGGGATGCCCAAAGTTTTTCCAGTTGTTTACCAAAGTGTGACTGCATTACCCATAAGCTCAATTAAAATATGGCAGAAAATACTTCACAATAAAACTGGTAGTAAACAATAAATCTCGTCGTGTGTATATTTGATCTTTAGCTGATGCGATTTAGCATAATTGATGATCCAATTTGGCTTGCCATATTCAAGTCATGCCTAACATTATGAACAGCTTTATGAAACACCCTCTGAGCCTTGGCCCTTTAACATAAAGAATACAATCAATCTTATGATTGATATCAATCGTAAATCTATGGCAAACCATGTACTAATTAAGAGTCAGAATTGATTGTAAGATCAATTGTATCTCTTTATGTTACACCCCCCAGGACTCAAATCTATGACCATTGAATCTCCAGTCTGGTATTCAAACAAGTTGACAATGGCACATGTGCATTAACCCATGGCAGTATTAAGCTTTCTTAAGCTCTAAATTAATCAGCTTTCACTCCTCAAATTGGCAACAATTATAATTTTCCAGTCGTTTGAAAGATTGAAAATGGATATAACTGAACCGAAATAAATGATAATTGCAAAATTTGATTAAAAATTGCCAATTTTGCGAAAGATGACTACATAATTTTCACATTGCTCCCAATTTAAAAAGTTTAATGACTAGTTACAATTTGACTGCTCTTATTTGAGAACAGTAGAATATGCACTGTGGGAAAGGGACTCAAATTTTTCAGTGAATTTTCTCTTTCTGTTCATGATGTGTAATTCCTAGTACTAGTATACTGGACCATAAATTACTGCCAAAGTGTCATTAAAAGGAAACAGTGTACTGCTATGGGTTTATAATGAGAGATATTCTAGCTAAAAGTGAATATACATCTATAAATATAAGATGTTTCCTAACTTCTTTTCTCCAACTCACATAGCCATGAATCTAGAGAACCCCGACAGTGAGATGTGTCTTTACGTAGCCTTGAGAGCAGTAGATAAGTTCTTCAATCAGTACAACCAATACCCAGGATGGTATGACGATCAGTTAGAAGAAGATTTTGGCAGATTAAAGGTAAATGTCAAATGCAGTCCTGTATAAGTTTTTTTATGTGCTGTGTGTAACAGTCCTCATAGTTGACACTTGGTCAAATCCCAAATTAATTTAACCCCTTGGCTGAGGAATCCAGGTGGTCCCTGTACTAAGTCTGTGGGGATGGGAGAATTCAGTAGTCAATGGGTTAATTACATGTTTTTTTCAAGCAGGAGTGGATCGTGGGTGTCCCTGTTCTTTGTAATGATAACATTTTTACATGTTAGGAAAGAATGAAGACCCCCCTCCCTTCCCTTTTCCTACTTTATTTGTCGTGTTCACATGTTGCACGGTAAACCACCTCATTACTTGTGGTAATATGATACTCATGTATGTGTCATTACTATTTCACTCTCAAATACTAGTGAAGGAGAGTTTTGCCAAAAAATCTACAGAAGATATTCTTGATGTCATATTTTGCGCTAACTTTAGAAGAATTTTATTGGTCCAAACATATTGGCTGCCAGGAGGCACAAAAGGTCATTTTGGCTTTGGCATTTTTTTTCCTCCTTAAAAATACCATTCATTTACTTGTAATAAAAACAAACAAAAGAAAACACGGGGGTTTACCCTGGGGCTTTGTCGCTGCATATGTGGACAAGCCTAATGGTCATGTGACATCATTTTACTAATTACCTTGCCTTCATTCTTCAACCTAATTTTTAATTTCATTCAACATTTTCCTTTATCAGAAGGTAAATAGATTTGGATATAATCAATCTTCAGTGGTTTATTTATAAAGAGATCAAGAAACACAACCAGGGGGTCTTTCACGAAGCTGTATGCAAAGTTATGCATGATATAAGAATGACTTGAATATGGAAAGCCAAATGGGATTCTCAATCTTATTTGATCGCATAAGCTAAAGTTGAAAGATCTACCTAGATTTGCATTATTATTATTAACAAAACATTTTTAATGTGAAGTATTAGTTTTTGCCAACAATTTAATTTAGACTATGGGAAATACAGTCACACTTTGTTAAAGCAAGAGGATAAACTTTGGGCATACCATTTGGCTGTTCATAGTTAAGTCATTCTTAAAGTCGCGCACAAGTTTACATACAGCTTTGTGAAACACACCCCTGATCTGATTTTTATTTCATCTCTTTGGGCAGGCTTGTGCAAACAGTCTACTACATGAATGGAATATCAGTGCAACAGTCAAAGAAGACTTCTTCAGGGAAATGTAAGAATCTGAACAGCTTCGGTTGATTAACCCATTCGTGACAGGAATTATTTAAAATCTAATTTGATCAGCTTTTATTCTTCAAATTGGCAACACCAGCATTTTTATTTTATTGCTACATTTTTCTTATAAAACATCATGCATCTGAAATAAATATAAATTGACAGAATGTATGATGAGAAGTCATAAAGTTGCCAATTTGCAGGGAAAAACGGTAATTTTAACATTTTCATTGCATTGCCAATTTAAGGATTTTAATGCTTACCGGTATTTTCCTTTAAAAAATTTCAGCATCAAACAACAAATATTGATGCAACCAAAATGGGCACAGTTTGTGTAGAATTTTTTGCTCTTTCTGCTCATGTATTTGGTATGATTTTTAGGGCTTTGCATTAAAAGATATTAGGCCAAACCACATAATGTGGACCCTCTGTCACGAAGGGGTTAATATATTCAAATTTATGCACGCTTCCCTTCCATATATACCAGTTATCTACTGTAGCAGTTGAAGATTTTTTTTAAATGACTCATTTGAATATTAGTAAGCTGTACTGTAAAAAATTGAGCTTAATAATCAGAGTGTAATGAAGGTACGATGCATAGGTGTACATGTAGTAGTATGAAAATGGACATCTTTTGCCAGGCCATAAAGAACATCATACTAAAAAGAAATTGTACTGTCCCAGACAAAAAATCTTGAAATTTTTGTAATGAATCTCTAAATGACCATTTGTGACCCGGCACCATAAAAACCACCAAAAAGTCACACTGTGTGATTTTCAGTTGGAGCTCATCAACAATGTTTTTTGGCCAGAATGGTCAAATTTCAGTTTTTGGTATTTTCTGAAAGAGAGTATACTTGTTTCTATGTACTGTAAAAAATTGGATGCACCAATCAATCCTAAAGTGCTATTTTTTACAGATTATATTAGACCTATTTTTGTCTTGTTTTGGATTAGATTGTAATTAGTTCTTCTTCCTAAAGACCCAAAATATTTCTCTCATTTTGATCTCCCATAAATTCAAAACAGGGTAAGCTCTTGCATTGATACTTGTCAATAACAATGAACAGGATGTGCTTAATTAGTATGCCACTTTTGAGGGTAATTCGATGATTCCTTCCATGAGAATTCTGTTGAGTTCTAATCTTCTTTTTGTCACCTTTGCACAATAGTGGGATAGTCAGAGTGCTTCAACAGACTGGCAAACTTTAATCCCTTATTTCTCAAAAGTAACATTCTATGGTAGTGAACATTCTTCTTAGTGGGTTAAGATCATCCAATGGTAATGAGTTATACATCATTTTAAAGCTGAGAATCTCCTCTTTCAGAATCGATCTTTAACTAATAGTTCATTTCTGGTGACGTTTTGTGGTGCCTTGTCACATTTGGTCTTTCCTCTAACATTAAGGCTTTCTTTCATGTTTTTTTAAATTTAATCATTGCCTGTTTAGATGCTTTTGATATTTGCAGTCTACAAATAATCACACCTAAGACCACACTGCTTCACAATTACAAATGAATTATGTGTAGTAGTATGCATGAAAGCTTAGTTGGTAGAGGAATGGTCTTGTGATCCAATGAAACTGGTTCAGAACCAAGTTGATGCACTGATGCCGTTTGGTAAGGCATTAATTAGTCCTCATTGCCAGGTCCCTCGGACAGGACATAAAGCGTTGGGTCCGCTGGTTGCTTACTTACAAGCAATCAGATGAAATAAACCATTAACCTACAACCAAAGTGAATCAATTAACATTAGAAAGAATAAAGTGGCTAAAATTCAAATACGATTATCTCTCTATTTCTTACATTTTTTGATGGATTCAGTGAACAGTGAATCAATGAATATAATAACTCATTCATAGTCATGCTGTCTTAATACTGATTATCACTTCAGTTGTCGGTATGGTGCCGCTGAGCTCCACTCCGTGGCAGCGTTCATCGGAGGCGTGGCTGCTCAAGAGGTCATCAAGGTCGTGACCCGTCAGTTTGTGCCTTTCAACAATACTTACATCTACAACGCTGTCAATGGAGGATCAGCAACGTATCAGATATGACGATAGATAATGCTGTAATAGAACATGAACTCACTATGAAAGCAAGACTATGAAAGCAAGGTTTACATCTTTTTGTAGATTGTCTGTATGTACTGCAAGCTGGCTACTATCTAGAGTTACAAAATACATAAAAGAGTTTTTCAGCTCTGTCAGTGAAGGTTCATTGACATATCAAATGTGATGATAGATGTTTCCTAGTAGAATATGTAAATGCAGGAATATTTGTGGTACATTTTGCAGATTTTGCGCTATTTTTGGCAATCGTGGATTCTAGAATTTGCTAAAATATTAGCACGATGTCATATGCATTGAAATATCAAATCAAATCTTGCACTTTTGTGAGCAAGTAATTGTGCAGCGCGAATTTAAGAACCTGTGAATATGTTTTTGGGTCGCTAAGCTTGAAACTTTAATCACGCGAAAATCACAGCATTTACAGTACAAACTGAAGAAGTTCATTGTCAAAAAACTTTGTGCAGTTTTGTCTGGATTGACTATACTATGAGCTCACTACCATCTGGAGTTACAGATAAGAGGGCGCAGCTCTGTTAACCCATTCTTGACAGGAATTATTTAAAGCCTAATTTGGTCAGCTTTTATTCTTCAAATTGGCAATACCAACATTTTTCTTTTATTGCTACATTTTTCTTATAAAAAATCATGTATCTGAAATAAATATAAATTGACAATGTATGAAGAGAAGTCATAAAGTTGCCAATTTGCAGGGAAAAATGGTAAATTTAACATTTTCATCGCATTGCCAATATAAGGATTTTAATGCTTATTTTCCTTTAAAAAAGTTTCAGCATCAAACAACAAATATTATGCAATGAAAATGGGCACAGTAAGTGTAGATTTTTTTGCTCTTTCTGCTCATGTATTTGGTATGATTTTTAAGCTCTGCATCAAAAGTTATAGACCAAACCACATAATATAGACCCTCTGTCATGAATGGGTTAACTTGTTGAGCCTGATTTGATTTCAGCATAACACACATTTTCCATAGACCCTAGCTCAAGTTTTCTCAAGCGTAGTACAGTGGAACCTTGTTATAAAGAACACTGTTATAAACAAATGCTCGTTATAACAAGGTAATTTGGATGGTGCCACATGTTTGTGTTTGATTGTTTTTAGCCCTGATGTAGCAAGGTTTCGATATAAAGGGATATTTTCCTTGGTGGGCGGTTCGTCTGTATTCAAGGAGTTATTGGGAGGTTCAGTGACATATCAGGTGTAATGATAGATGTTATCATAGAAGCATATGAATTTTTCATAGGCCCTTGTCTAAGTTAGTTGCATATTTTTTTTCTGGATTATTGATAGGTAAGATAGCTGCCAATCTTTGCACACATACATGAAAGAGCTTGGCTTTTTCCTTGGTGCCACCATGTGTTATCAGAGAGAGAGAGAGAGATGATCTGTAAAGTTTGATCATGACATATTGTCTGCTGAAAGCCATAGGGCTGTTAACTTGTACGTTTTACTCAGAGTTACCTAACACCCCTACGGCTCTGTGACAGATGATTTCCTTGTGATGTCATTAGAGCTGTGTAAACGACAAGTTATACAACTTTTAAAAATTAGATGTCTGTGGTTGTTACTGTGATGCCAAGTTGACTTGATTAGGGGTCAGTTCAAAACTTAACGTGTTACACTGGATTTGCATCAGTGTTCTGTGGCATTTCCAAAGTGAAAGAGAAAGTCAGTATTGCTACTGTGTAAAAGAATACCTTGAATTCCAATTTCAATATTGTCTGGTCTGCATCCCATAACCCTATGATGAGCACTCACATATTGCTGATTAAACTCTATCACAACTCAACATCTTCTTTAAATTTCTGGTTATCTGACTTTGGGTGTTCATAATTTTATAGAAGACTCATAGTATCATCAATGTATCTCAGAGCACAACTTTTGCCTTTGTCAGGTTCACATTTTATTCATCCCAACTTCACTGCCACATCAGCGCTGAGCAGTGAGCCAATCTTATGATGCTGCTTGAGAATTTTCTTTTAGAATGAAATGAATAATCATAATGATATTAATAATAGTGGGCTCTTGTATAGCACTCATGCCTGTCAAACATGACACTCCTGATTCTCCACCCCGGTATAAGCATTGCTATTTTTATGGTGCTCTAGCATTTCAAGGAATTTCTTCCCAACAGGTAACTACACCTGGGTGGAGAATGGCAACATAGATATCTTGCCAAAAGACATTTGTGCCGTGGCGGGAATCAAATCGCGAACTGTGTGATCCACACTCTGGTGGCATACACATCCAGCTCAATTTGATCAGAGCAATGCTTGGTTATACCTTTTATTAAATTTTATGGATAAATCAGAGGGGTGTACTTGTTCAGGCCAGCAAGTGGAAATCCATTTTTTATTTTTAAAGCATGGCAAGATTCAATTGAGACTGTGGTATCTTCCAGGTTTAGAATACCAAGATATATTGTACCATATAAAGAGATGCCAGTTGGCATCACTATGAACTTTTGTATAATGTCTCTGTGTGAATACAATATCATGTATAAATAACTTATTTGCCTATCATTCAATATCAAATGCCATTTCATGACAAAGAGATAATATACTTGTGTGTGTTGGGTAGCTTTATAGTGAAGCGGGAGTGGCGCGAAATGATGCATCCAGAACACAAACAATGAAACGGTATGCATTTTGCGTTTATAATGCGTCTTTTCGTGCTACTCCGTTTTGCTGAACTACCTTACAAGAAAATGTGTGTGTATTGAATGTTACATGATGGTTAATAGATGTTCCTTTTTCATTGAAATAAACATAATCAGTATGCACACAGCATTGTACCGTTCAGCTGGCTGTTGAGACAAGTTGTCAGAGCATTGTTTCCTCTTGATAGGAAAATCATGTGTCTTCGAGGAAATTCTGCGCAGGCGTGACAGGAAATGGTGAATGTGGATTGGTAATAAGCAAAAATGGTGTAATCTGGTATCTTGCAAGTATGAACAGCTGGCAGTTCTGTGAATCTTGGCTTAAGGCTCGTTCAGATATGTAGAAGTTCACCGCTTTTAAAAAAAAAACTTGTTTCTTTTCATGCGTACTGTGTGTCACAAAAATAATGTGATAACACACAGATAAGTGAGAATTTTTTTGTCTTTGTTATGTTGCTGTTTGCACACTACACAGAAAACCCAATTGGGTTTTTTTTTTAGGCTTATTCACATATGAAGCGGCAAACCCCCGCCACGGCAAAAAATCATCTTTTTTGCCTCGTGGTGGCAAAAATGTATGGACCGATCAAATTCTTAAAAAGTTAGCGCAAAATATGAGGTCACAAGTTTGTTTGCACAACTTTTGGTGAAACTCATTTTATTTGAGCGTGAACAATATTCACATGTTAAAGCAACAGTGAACTGACCCTTATAATGATGTATTTACAACAGCACCAACTTATGGCTACTCAAAACCAGAGACTCTTAAAAACATTACATCCTTTGTGGCTTCTCGTGAATTTCCTTAGTATGAATACAAATACATTTTGACAGATGTTACTCAAAAAAATAAAGCTCTCATTGATCAGAATAGAGCATGCTGGGAGCAAAAAGGGAACAAAATCAGTAGTTTAGGACTGAGGGGTGCTATTTCAAAATCCCATACAAGGGTGCCAGTTTGCTCTGGCTTTAATGTGCATCTCATTATTATAAGTGGCACTGTAAATAATAAGTTGGGTTTTTTGTGAAGGTTTGCTGTTGGATATCTGAATGAGCTTTAAAGAGGGTTTACAGCCAGCAGTGTATGTGAACAAGCATTTGGAGTGCTAACAAGATGGTTTCTAAAACTTGTAACATTTCAAGAATTACTTTCTCAGTGTGTGGTCCAAGAGTTAAATCAATGTATGGTTGTGTACTTCTAGGAAGTGGTCAGTTAAAACTGATAGGTAATTAATGTAAAAACTTTATGAATAATATTAAACAAGCAAACAACTAAACTCCTGTGTTGTCATGTGTTGTCATGTGTTCTCTTGTGTGAAAAGTCATCATAGTTTACAAATTAATCAAAGCTGTACGGCTTTCTTAGAATATGTGCTGTTTTGAATGAGTGAATTAGAAGTGATACAAAATGGATTGTGTGCCTGGGCCAGTATTCTGAAAATTGTTTTATCTTTTATCTTATTTTAATTGCCATAGAAATCAGAAATAGCGTACGCCATTGGCTCACACTGTGCACTTTTGTCTTGCGTGCTGGTCATTTGCGCAGTTCAAACCAATCATAAGTACGCCTTTAAAATTTGTTATGACAATTAACACAGTGAAGTAAGATAAAACAATTTTCAGAATACCACCCCTGATCAGTTTGTCACAGATGGACATTTGAAAAAGTTTGAAAGTTTGAAGGCCTGCAAAAAATAAGTAATGAAATGTGTTGAGCTATTTTATGTTCCATTGTGAAGGGTATCACTGAAGGGGTCCCAATTCACTAAACTTTGGTTGCCCTGTTGTCTACTGAACTAGAATCCATGAAATGATCAATGTCACAGACGGACAGTTACTCTTAACTGATCATGCTCTTAAAACACCTTGTGAGTTGGTTATCTTTCGATATACTGGTAGATAAATGATGATAAATATTCCTTTAGGCCAAAAGTTGATACATCATCTTAGAGATCCCAAGATTCACACATTAATGTTCCTATTTGGATTTATTCACACACCGAAGGTGTTTGAAATATCCTGAAGGCTGGGAGCCCACTTTTCAATGATTTTCTAAATATCTGCCATGCTGAGACAACATTCCAACATCATCAAATTTTCTTGTAAAGTTTCACTTTTTCATATCAGTTGGATTCCCTCTTTCTATTACACTCTTACGCATCCAAGCACTCTTTTTTTTTCTAACCACACAATGATACCACATTATCGACAGGAATTATTTGAAACCTCATTTGATCATCTTTTCCTCTTCAAATGGCAAAAACCAGCGCATGTATTTTTCTTTCATTGCCACATTATTCTCATAAAAAGTCATGTATCTAAAATAAATGCAAATTGACAAAATATGTTGAGAAGTTGAAGTGTTGCTGACTTGTACATCACAACACGGTGATTTTGATTTTCCACTGCATTGTCTAGTAAAAATTTTTAGTGTACCGGTATATTTTTCCTTTATATTTTTATTTGGCATCAAATGACAAGTACTGACCCAACCAAAATGGGCGCAGTATGTGTAGATTTATTGCTATTTCTGCTCATGTATTTGGTATATTTTAGGGGCCTCTGCATTAAAAGTTATTGGGCCAAACCACACAATGTGGAAATCTGTCACAATGGATTCAATAATCACCCCCCCCCCCCCCCCCCCTTTAAACATATACAGCATAGAAGAGAAAGTAAGAGGAATGTATATCATTCACCCTTCCATCTATCTCTCTCTCTCTTGCTCTCTCACAGACGTGCACTTTATATTTCTCGCTCTCCGATACATAGCACGTCATTTCTGGCTCTAACACACATGTACAACCCTTTCCCTCTCTCTGGCACATACTTTGAACTTGCTGCCTGTGTTTCTCTTCTCATTTTCTTTCTCAAAGAAAAAGTAAGAGGAATGTACATGCACTATGAACATGACGGACAAAGAAAGCAGACAAAATAAACAACCCATCATTCTACCTTCACAATGGTTCTGGTAGTCAAAAGAACATCCCTTCACTGCTGTTGTCCAAAATATGTGGAACAGGTGTCACATGCATATTCACCTGGAAATACATGATTAAACATAATAGCTGTGGAGTGATGTTCTTTTGACCACCAGAACCATTGCGAAAGGTAGAATGAGAGGTTGTTTATTTTGTCCGCCATGTTCATAGTGATGTATGCATACCTGCCAACCCTGACAGCCAAGAAACGGGAACAAATTATTTTAAAAATCTCACAAAATAGGAACATTCCTTATTTTCCTATTCAACACTAAAGAGAAATTTGTATAAAAATAGGAACACACGGATTAAAATGGCAATTTTCTTTTTCCGAAAATAGGAATATTCCTATTTAATAGGAACAGTTGGCAGGTAAGGGTATGTCATTCACCCTCCTCCCCCCCCCCCCCTCTCTCTCTTTCTTTCCTCTTTTTCCTCGTTCCCTCCTTCCCCCTCTCTCTAAAGTTTCTCTCTTTTTCTTCTTCTCTCTCTCCCTCTCTCTTCTCTCTCCTTCTCAGACACAAACGCAACTTTCACCATCTGTAATGATCAACATCAACATTAACTCAATCATCTATCCTTTCTCTGCACGTACATCCACAGAACAAAAAAGAATTGAGAGATAAAACTGATTAAACTTTGAACATGTTTTAATATAGGTCTCTCCAATTTCATTCAACTCTTGTACATGGGTAAAACACACTTTTGGTTGTAAAATCCTATCTCAGTAGTAAAATCCTAATTTTTTTATGATACAACAGTAGAGAAGTGGGCATGCACCCGGTGTAAGTGGATTAGTATGCAAATGAGCTTGATGTTCGATAGTCATTCCAAGTAAACATTCACATCACACCCAATCTGCTGTATGTACAGAAATTCCTATTCCACAATGCTTGCACAAGAAAACTAATACAAAGCCAATTCATTCTGTATTTTGCTCCCAAATGTAATAAATAGCACAGAGATAACCTTGCATTCCCCTTCTACGTGGAAAAATGTGCATGCACATATTCTTCAAAGGTACATCCACGATGAAGCAGTATAACATCAATGAGCTTGTTCAATATCTTTAATGACACACTCATATTGTATCTTAACATAAAATCAGTTAAATAGGACATCAAACTTCTCTGTTGGTTAGTTGTACATTTATGTCTTCTTAGGTAAATAATTCTTAATGAATGTGCCTCAAGGAATATTACATTCTACATGGCTGGAAAAAAAAAGAAGGGAAAATGGAAGTCAAAGTATGATCAATTTTTGAATGATAGATACATGTATAAACTGAAGAGTAGACTTTACAACTAGATTGAATCATTTGAAATCAAAGTAATGGGGAGTGTGAGGGCATTGTAAATAAGCACAGTGAAATTCTTGATAATGATATAAATGCTATGAATCGGCTTTGCACTGTTAACATTAACCAACAACCAGCATGTCATCTGAAGGGAAGGTGTATTCAGGGATCTCTAGATTGAGAGGGGCGGGTCCTTTCCTGATCCTGCCTGAGGCGTCGTAATGGGATCCGTGGCATGGGCAGTAGTAACCCCCGAATTCTCCAGCGTTGGCGATGGGCACGCAGCCCAGATGGGTGCACACACCTATGAGGACCAGCCATTCGTCTTTCTGCACACGTTCCTTGTCGTGCTGAGGGTCACGCAGTGATGCGACATCGACGGACGTGCAATCGTCGATCTCCTCCTGCGTTCTGTGTCTGACAAAGAGGGGCTTTCCTCTCCATTTGAAAGTCATGTTCTTACCCTGTAGTATGAATACAATAAAAAGACACCACCACCATTAATAAATACTGGGCTTTCCTCTCCATTTGAAAGTCACGTTCTTACCCTGTAGTATGAATACAATAAAAAGACACCACCACCATTAATAAATACTGGTACAGGGGAAACTCGGTATAACGAGGTCGTCGGGACCGAAGGGTTTTCCTCGTTATAGCCGTTAGCTCGTTATATCAGAACAAACAAAAAAGTGTATGTATGGGACTACATGTACATACATGAATGTACAGAGGTCTGCTGCCGCTACTTATGAACTCATTTTGCAGCTACAGAGACATTGATAATAATATCATTCTCTTATCTAGCTGATAATATTCTGGATAATATTAAAAAATGTGTTGAAACTACTAATTTCAGACGCCAAAATTACCGATAACATGAAAGTTCATCGCACCATGGAGGTTGCCTGTTCTGCGATATGAAAAAAAAAGTTACGCACTGTACTATACTACAAATAAAAACTCGTAATCTGCGTGCATCGGCCGCCCAGTTGAGCGAGCTGGGACTTGTTTGTGCCAGTAGCGGTGCCGTTATCTCTGCTGAATGATTTTAGCGGGGGGTTTTGTTGATAAAGCTGCAGTGAAATTTGCTTGCTCGTTATAACGGGAATGATTATCAATGTATTTCTTTGTTTAAGGGGTTCAGGATTTAGCTCGTTATAGCCGATATCTCGTTATAGCCGATCTCGTTATAACAGGTTCATGCCGCCATAGACTTACACGTAAGTAAATTTGGGACCGTGACAAAACCCTCGTTATAGCCGTTACCTCGTTATAGCCGAGCTCGTTATATCGGGATTTCCCTGTATTTCACATGTCTAATTCTACTAATCCAACAGCTGTGCAATCACTACTTGCTCCTAGCTTTGTTCCATCAAAGAAAAAGGGATTCAGGCTTCCGTTGCAATTGAGTTTTACAGTTCACATGTAGGTCAGGTTCAAAATCAGGATTATAGTAGTAGTAGTACTACTGCTGTAGTACTGGGTTCATGCTTCAGGAATTTGACCAGTCTTAAAAACTTACCAAAGGCATACAGGCTGGTTCACATATGAAGCCAAATGACCCCAATGTAAACCATGGTGGGTTTCTTTTATTTTGACAGATGAATGGGGTATGAGGCAGCAAAAAAATAAACACCGAGGTAAGAGGCATATTTTTTGCCTGCTGGCGGTATAAAGGGGAAAGGACCAATCAAATTCTATAAAGCAAAAATATGGCACCACTACTTGGCACTAACAGCATCATGAAATGTAAGAATAGAAGATAGGTTTCACAGAGATAAAAGTTCATTATGTAACAGAGCTCATTATTAGAATTAAGAATGCACACTTTGCATTGGAACATCCCAGATATACGCACTAACAAAATTGAACTGTGTGTATTGATAAATGCAAACATGGACAGCATCGGGTGAGCAGTATGATATATTTTGAAGATTATTCTGAACATTTCAGAGAGAAACAAAAACATTCTTCTTTCCATGTACTACTAAAGTTTGTCAAAGTCTCTTTTCCCCAAAACCAAGTTTGGTCTAACGTGATTCTTCTTCTTCTTCAAGTTTGATATTTCGAAACATGTGCAACTTTATATATCCAACCCTCTATCACTACTGAAATTCCTTCAAACATACATGTACAGCTCACAAAGACTTCTGTATATTTTTGTAGGTCTTTCTTATCATCAGTATACAGACATTTACTGGTACCTTTACAAAAACATCATTTTTAATAAGGAGAACATAGGGGGAAAAAAATCATTCAAGTTTATTAATGATATGGATTTTTCTGTTTCTTTACCATTAACAAGCTTTAGAAAGTTTTGTCCCAAAACACCTGAAATATTCACCCCATTCTAAACACAGTGGATACTCTGTGCATCATGTTCCTTACCTCTGGGATTTCTTCCAGCTTGATTTCAATCTTGGCCATGGCTAAGACATCTGCAGAGGCATTCATGGTTTGGATAAAATCAGTGACGATATTCTTTGCACTGTACGCCGCTGCAATGCTTCCACCACCGACCAGAAGGTATGAGAACATCTGACGGTCAGTTGATGACGAGCTGGCGGGCTTTGAGGGATCCCTCGTCTGGTCTCGTCTGTACTCTGAGAAGTCTGGTACTTGGATGTCTGTGTGTGCAAATCTCACATGTCCTGCACCTAAAGTGGAAAAAAAGGTAACTTCCAAGGATAATTTTTTTTTTTTCATACACTTTGTAATACACTACAGTAGAGACAGAATTCTAATCCCAAAGCTTCTTAGTTTTGGGGGGTTTTTTTCCCCTTGTATTGTAAACTTGTATTATTGTTCATAATGAGACACTTCAAAGGATACCTCTGAAATGGAACTTACTAACTTCATGTTAATTTCTTTTTCTATTATCTTCCCTTTCTGTTCTGTCATCTGTGCTGTCTTCCATTTGTTTTCCTTTGTTCTCTCTTACTTTTATCCTTCTTTCTTGCCTGTGTATTTCTCTATTTTTCACCTTATATTTCTTTCTTTTCTACCTTTCCATAGATTCTTTGTTATTCTTTGTTTCACCCATATCACTTTCTCGTTCTTTTTTGTAAATTGTGACATTATTTGGACATGATTGAGTTCTGCAAGAATCTTCAAGTATGAAGGAATCAGGCTACCCCTAAGAAAATAATCTCCATTGTATTCATGCAATTTCTTCTGACCAAATCATGACTTAAACGCATCTATTTCTGTGTCTGAGATCCATAATCTAATAAATCATGATCAACTTTATGACAGACAAAAATTGCATTTAACACAACCAAGTTTTAACCTGAACATCTTTCAAAACCATGATTCTGCCATTTCTAGCCTGAAAAATTACAACATGAATGCAACCTTTGTCTGCAAATGGGCACAAGTATGAGAGTCTGACTGAACAAAAAACCACACAAGAAACATTGACCTTCAGCAATTAATTCAGACATTGTCATTAGCCATGCACCATTAATAGGACAACTTGAAAAATAATACATGTATGTGATTCATTAAAAAGAAGAAGAAAAAAAAAAAAAGAAACCCAAAACTGTAGACCTATGTAAACTGAGTAAGTCATGACACAAGTTGCTCTCTTTTTTGCATTGGCATTGTCAACATGAATGAAAAACATGTAGGTCTAGTGTAGTAAAAAAAAAAAATTAAAAAAAAAAATGATAGCCACCCAGTCTCTGGGTCCCAGTCCCAGGTCTTGTCTTGTCATGTCTTGATGGTCTTGTCGTTTTGTCATCTTTCCGTTGATGCCCACAATCAATGAATTGATTATTATGGCATGATTGATGTAGACCAAGCCTAACCTATCCTCCATTGTCCCACAGTACTGCTAAAACATTACCTCTTTTTTTTTTTTTTCCTTTATTAAAAGCATGGTTGTTGTTACTAGCTTAAGGAAGCTCTGCGTGTTTTTATTCTGATATTTCACGCAGAGCTTAAGTCGTCTGCTATTTTCCCCTGTGGAGACCCAATGACCCATGTAAACAAAGAAATACTATGCCTCCAAATCACACTTTCTCATGCCCAGTTAACCCTGCAAACTACCTTCAAAGTTTGCCAGAGGACCAATAGATTCCAGAGTAAGCTGCCCATGATTCGACTGCTTAAGCCTTCCTGAAATATTTATTCTATTAAACTTACTTTTCACAAAATCAAATCTACATAAATTAATATCAAATATATTACATGTAAACTATTTTTATCACAATGTTGATTTTTTCAAATACATCACAGAGTTTTAGAAAACATGAAAATATATCGCTATGTTTCATGTCCGTAAAAGGCGTAATGCGATATCCCCTGGCAATCATTCAACCAGATACACTGCCTGCTCAATGTCAAAACGTTTGAGGGCCGCTGAAATGTGCCGTACCATACACGGTCATCCATCGCGGAAGTTGCGGCACCTGTCATTGTTCCTGTTGCAGTTGAATGAAGGCCAGCAGGGACTTGCATTCGACTTTGTACATGAAGTAATTGCATCAGCAGATACTTACGGGGGATTTGGTTTTTCATTTGTTTTTTCACTGATACCATCACACACACAGCTTGCGATAAATGAAAAACTTCGCCATAAAACCACCGATTTCTCTATTTATAGCACTTTTTCTGCGCTTTTTCTGCAACCATTACTCTAACTGTCTAACTTGAAGTTCAAACTTAAGACAAAGTTAAGTTAAAAAGAGCAACATTTTTACAAAAATTTGGGTTGAGTTTTTCGGGAAATCAATCATTGAAATATGTTAAAATGGATATACAATATGAACAAAATCAATATAAATGAAAATACTTCCTTAAATCATGTTCAAATCACTTGGACTACACTGCAATACCCTAAAATACACATTACCTTGGATTCCACACGTAGCCCTTGTACCGTGACTCTTCGGCAGTAAAGCGCCGAGCTTGGCATTTGTAAGTCTATCTTCTTTATCAGGTAATGTGAATTTGTGAACAATCGATGGAGCTGTAACAACGGCCGGCCTAAGCTGAGATGCTACATTTTGGGCTGTGGCGGATGCAAATGGAGCAACAACTCCTACTCTGGAAACAGACGAAAACATTTTGGGAGTAATTCCAGCCCCAAACCTGCGTCTACATACAATATATACCGGCGTTTTTGTAACACCGGAAGTGGAAATGTGACGTCACACTCTCTATCTAACTTCTAATAGTACTAAGTCTTAGTAAGGAACCTAAAATCTCCTCTTAAGTGTTTCAAGTTTTTGCTTAGGTAAGCTGCTGGGCCAAACTATTCAAAAACCTTTTAATTTTTCATTATTTTGAGGACTGGAGAAATCAAACTTCAAAGTTCAAGGCCTCATGTGCTGACCTTTGACTTATTCATATAGGATCCCTTTGCATTCACGCCCCAAGAAAATCGCCTCATTATATTTTTCGATGTGTTATTTTGAACAACTCGTACAATGGGTTTTTTTCTCACAGAGATATAATGCAATTCAGTGATACGTTTAATTCAGTTCAATACAGTGATACATTTATTCAAATCAGATCCATTAAAATAAGACAGGAATACTTTTACATAGTACATCACAGTTTACATACAATGATCTGATAAGAAGGACAAGACCCGAGAAGTTACATGATATATGTAACTTGTGTTGGGATATGCCCTAGTTTTAAAAAATATAGTGTAAATAAGTTCGATGCAAGAAAAAGACAGGAAAAGACACAAAAGACACATAACTATGCTATATGGTTTTTTCCATAGTGCATATAACTCTATGGATTTTTCACAAAGAGTAAATCCGGAGAGCACTGCATGTAAGGCGTAAGGGTTAACAGAGAATGAAACCCTGGAGAAATATCCATTTTAATGAAAAGAGAGAGTAAAGAGAAGCAATTTTTCAAAAGTTCCATCAAAATCGGTTACGAAATGAGAAAGTTATAAAAGTTTGACAAGTTTCAAGCTTTATAAGGCTATCCTCAAATTGGCAATGTTGCTACAGAATGGCAATTTTTAGTTCAGTGGTTCTATCGCAACCACTGGAGAGATCAGTGATCGCAACTCAAAATGTTTTGTACACACAATTTCATATTTTCTCCGTTATCTCTGCTTGTCTCTTTGTTAACTCAACATACGTTGTGAAATACATTTTCCCATGATATATCTTGAAGGAGACAAACTGCACCTTGAGAGATAATGAGGAAAATATTAAATTTTGTGTAAAAATCATATGGGGATTTGTCCTAAACCTGCCATTTCGAAGCCAAATTGCCAATTTGAGGATCGCCATAGAAAGAAAATTAAGACCTTTCAAACTTCATTTCGCCATGTGATGGATTTTTTTTTTAAATTGCTTCTCTCGTATCCTCTCACTTCATTAACATGGATCTTACCCCAGGGTTGCCATTCCCCTTAAAGGGGGTACCCAATGCTGAAACAATGTTAGTTCATTTAAAAGAGCATGATTTTATTAGAAGAAAATCATCTGCCTAATTTTTTTTGAAAAGTCGTGTTGCCAAGGAAACCCTCAAATGTGGTAAGATTTCAGGATATTTTTGACCCCTCAGCTGTGACCCAGTTTCAACTGGGTACCCACTTTGACGTCAAAATGACGTCAAAGTGGGTACCATAGAGTTTAGGTTTATATAACTATATGGTGGGTACCTTGTCGCGCACTTCTAGCAAAATGCGCGCAAGGTATAATACATATTGTACAGTCTAGCGCGCAGGACAACTGCAATGCGCGAAGCTGGGTACCCACTTTTACGTCATACCTCATACTCAAATTTTTTGGTCAACTCTTGAATTTTCATGAGAAAATTAGCCAAAATCCATTGATTTCGATTGAAAATCATCATATTTTTAAAGTAATTCTTCTTAGAATTCTAGACTCGATAATATATATTAAAAAAATTATCATTGTGTAATCACTTTAAAAAGGTCCAACCCACTCTTCTTTTTTTTTAATGTTTTATTGATAAGAAAAAACAAATCAATACATGAATCAAACAAAAAAGACAACAAAACAAAAACAAAAAGCAGCATTACCAACATAATACATTTCCCCTATACATGTACATGTACTCTTCATTCAAGTGTAAAAAAAAAAAAAAGGTATAACCGTACAAATATCATTTTTAAAAATATATAGGGCAGTCACTCTGTTTTACGTTACATCAAACAGGGTATTTTTGTTTTGGAAATGAAAGTAGAGATTACAAAGGTTACCTCAATAAAACAGTGATGGTGTTGCATATATCAATTGACAGCTTAAAGAAAATAGAGTGCCTGCACTGCCTGATGGATCTTGGTAAACATTACACAATAAATAAAAAGTGGAACAATACTAATCTATTTAAATTTGAAATCTCCATTTCCGGAAATGAATAGAGAGTTTGTTCTTCTTTTTAGCAATGGAGTATTCAAGTTCTTTATTGGTCGCAATATAGCATTTATAACCTTCAAAATTTGGTGATTTGTTTTGAAACTTACAAATATAAATATAATATATAGTATAATATATAATATAGTAAAAGAAACACATGTGTAAGAAAATTATCAGAGCCACAACCGAACATTTTTTCAAATGTTGAGATATTTAGTGGTTTGTGGGTTTTCTGAATAATTTCATTCACAGTTTCGTCCCAGATGGGTTTAACGAGAGGACATTCGATAAAAAGATGAATATGTCTGCAGGGTCAGTCTTACAAAATGAACAACTGGGGGAGTCCTTTCTTTTGATCTTATATTTAAAAAATCGTTCAAACTAATAGCTCTGTGAAATAACTTGAAATATAAAGAGCGAATACGAGCACTAATAGTGCATTTGAAATTATTCACATGAATCTTTTCCCAATCAGCTCCCTCACGGTCTTGGAGTTGGAAGTCGTTCCCAAATAAAATCTGTAGTTCAGGATAGCATGGTTGTAGCATTGGGACTTTTTAGAGTTTTCAAGAGTTTAGCTTTAATATCATCAAATATCTTGTCGGGGGTTAATGTAGAACTAACCAACCAATCATCTGGTATAGATTTCTCATTAGAAAATTATATTTGCGTCTGTTTTTTTTTACTAATATCATAATCGAGAATAAGTTCTTCAAAAAGTTTATAACCAGGATGGGGAGGGTTGAGTAAATCACTGATATATACAATTCCTTTATCTTGATGGTATGCTATAGGCAAATACCCTACTCAGTGGGCCTATTTAATGATCAAGCAGCACACGGTGCCCGCTCCTACCTATTTCTATGAATAAATAAACAAACAAATAGATGAATTAATTAAGCAGTTGATATATTAATGAATGAATTAATTCTTTATTTATTCAATTATTAATATATTAATAAATAAACAAATAACTTAATTAACTAAGTAATGAATACATGAATGAAAGATAAATGAGATGTCGATTAAAAAGCTAACCCATTGATTATGCCATTGACTACTCGGTCACAGGTAACCAGTGCATTATTACATCTATGTTAATTGATTATTTCACAATGTATAGTTCGTATACTGATTGATTAATTTCTGTGGAAAATAAACTTGAAATTGAAAATAAAAATTGAAGAAGAAAATGTAGCCAAGTTGTCCGTTCCTAGGCCTATGACCGCCACCAGTGATATTTGTAGTAGGGAGAAGGGGTGGGGTCAATCAGCTGACATCAGATTTTAGATTTTTGAAAATGTATAAATGCATCCGCACTTATTTTGGTCATCATGTGTAAAATTGTAAGTATTAAAAAAAAACGCACAAAAATGACACCCTCCCCCTGGCCAAAATAGGCACTCAAAAAGGTTATTGTCTTTTCATGGATGGATCATTGAGATGAAGTTGTTTTCCCCCATTGAGGCAGAGGTCAGGCTACAACAGCATGGCCGCCGCTAATTATTAAAGTATAGCAATTATTAAAGTCAACCCTACCCACCCCATACGTTCATTCGAGTCAGACATAGCAGCTCAGGGCCTATTTTAATTAGTAGTTGGGTGGCAATGTGATGCAAGATCGAAATATCAAGGACACTTACCCGCAATCACAAGAGAATTCATTTGGATAAAAGGCAGGGTCTGCGGGTTTTTTGTTTGTTTGTTTGTTTGTTTGTTTGAATTGGGGGGGGGTTGGGGGGGGGACTGACACCCAGAAAAATGGAATCCATGCAGGGGCAGAACGCCCTGAAATGGTTTTTTGGTTTTGTGAGCCTTATAGCCACCGGGGGTCATCGCCCAGTTCCGCCCCCCCCCCCCCCCGGGCCCTTAGTTGTTAACCCTGAAGGGTGTGAACTAGCAGGGATGTTGCTAGGCTGGACCACTTGCTGAAAAGGAGATAGGCTAAATGCAAATTTCAAAATATGTCTCAATCTTAATAATTATTTTTATCCTGAAAACCACAATCTCGCTTTGCATTGCCCAATATGCTTGCATGATATTCCTAATATCATGTTGTTCATCATACATATTTGTTATTGTCGTTCCTTGTTTTCATTTTGCTTTTTGTAAGTTTTCAATTCCGCCTTTTTGTTATCGATTGAAATATTTGATAATTAACTTCACTGTACTTTCTTATCTTTTTGTTTACCTCGTGCATCCAGAAATTAGACTAAGCTTTATAGCTGTGGCGACGCGGATTCAATGATTGGACAAAAAAACTATGGTCGAATTGTAAGTGTTGACCGTATAGCGCAAAAAAGCCAGGGAAATGTTGCTAAAATGAGGATGTAAAGTGTTAATATAAGCCGTTTTAGCTGCAAATCTGAGTGTTCATAATGTAAGTTATGTTATATAATTAGTTTACTTTTATAAACTGTACATCCCCCATTTGTTTACATCGTGGTTAAGGTCGGAATTGGAGTGACATTTCGATGATCACCACTGCACTGCTGCGAGTGTGTGTGTGCGTGCGTGAGTACAAACATGGACGGTGGTTCTCGGCCAGCGCCACCGCCAGCCAGCGGTGCAGTGCCTGCACTATCGCCCGGAGTCTTGGGGCATGCAGCGTACTGCGTCAGGCGCATGCGACTCGGTGGCTGGTTCACTTGTGTGTGTGTGTGATGTGAGACCGTTTTGAAATGAAATAGAGTGAAATCTAGTTGGTTGGTTTTGCTGAAGTACCTGGTGAGGAGACTTGTGTGCAGGCCTGCTTGTGAAGTTGTGTGTCCAGCCAAAGTTAAGAAAATGATCTCTAGGCCTGAACATTAATTTGTAAAGTTAAATTATTGTGAAACTTGTGATTGAAGCATGGCGTAGCCATGGGAGTGAAATGAAATGTAACGTTACTTAGCTCAAAAAGCTGCACAGGCTCAGGCCACATGCTGTCATGCATGCAAAAATATCTAAAGAAGACAAAAAATAATCAGGCCACAGGACAAGTCAAGCCTCAAGGTGCAAGTTCAACATGGACCACCAAAACAAAGTACTCATTTGCTTCTGTTTCTAAGTTTTATTAATTCTTTTTTCTATGTTGATTTTTAAATTTCATTTGGATCTAAGTTTGTAGGATTCCTTTGCTTTACCTTACATGTACAGGTAATTTCAGATGATCATAAAATGTGTATAATTTTTGGCATATGAAAATGTTCATAATTTCTTTGCTTCCTTTTTTCAAATACCCCACAGAAACCATGGATGACAACGAATTCAGTACAAGCATGGATTCGGAGAGTGAAGATGATGGAACCTCTCGGGATGGTATGGAATCCCAGATCACGGAAGACGAGTTTTCATCAGTGAGGAATACTGCACACCAGTTTGGTGATGGGACACATGGTGAAGAATATGGAAGAAGTGCTCAAGGAATTGAAGAGGAGGAGGAGGAAGAAGAAGAGATGGACTATACATCAGGAAATGAATATCAAGATGATGTTGGTGAAACATCTGTTAGGGAAGGAGAAATGTTTTACAGTTGTCATGAAGACTTTCATCAAGTGAGTGGATTTTCAGAGCCTGGGGAAAGGGGGATGGAAGAAGGGGGTCCCCATAGCCTGGGTGGCTCTCCACCAGACAGTCCTGGAACTGCACAAAGTGAGAATGAGGTAGCAGAGTTTGATTATGCTACTCCTTCAGATACTGAAACCTCTGTCAGGTTACAGAGCGAAAGACTAGAGCGAGAAGGAGAGGAGGGGTTCGGTGGGGCAGAACTTGCAACACCCGCCAGTCCCATGACCAGTACAGCAGAGAGTGCAGATGAAAGTGAACCAGCAATGACACAAGACAGCGAAGGTGTGGAGCTTTCTGGGAACAGAGACGAAGGATCAGACATGTTTGAGAGGAGAGGAGATGATGAAGCACTTTCTTCCAGTGCTGATGTCATTGAATCCAATGAGGAGCTTGAGGAAACATTGAAATCACCGACTGTGCCTTCTGATGGGCAGGAGGAGTCTTCTTTTGATCAAAGGACAGGAATTTGTGCACCCTCAGGTGCAGAAAAATCTGCTGAAGAACTTCAAGAAGAAGAAGAGGAAGAAGATGTTGATGAGGAATACCAAGATCAAGAACAATTCCAAGAAGGAGATGATGGTAGCATTAGGTTATCAAAACTTTCTGGTGATGAGGAAGACAGGAATGATAATCAACAAGGCGACCAAAGTACTGAAGATGTTGATTCAAGAACTCACATGGAGGAGGATAGACTCCAGCCGGATCAAGATAATGAGCAAGATAATGAGCAAGTTAATGAGCAAGAAGTGCATAAAGATCGCCATAAAGGTGACAGTAACGAGGAGGACGATGATGACCATTTAGATCTAACAGTGCCAACAGAGCATGTGAACACATCAAGGAAATATCATGAGCGTTCAGAAGCAGCAGTGGTCGAAGTGCATCACATAGAGGATCATGGTGATGAGCTCGACTTTGAAGAAGATGTGGAAGACCATGCCCAACCCTACCAGCAGGGACCTTCAGAAGAGCAGGTAGAAGAGGAGGAGGAAGATAAGAAAGATTCTGTTGATGAGGAAAAGGTTGATAATCAGCAAGAGGAGGACAAGGGTGATGAGGATTCAGAAGGTGATGGAGAGGTGAAGGAAGATGACGGTGAATGCAAAGAGGCAGAGGAAGGAGAAGACGGGGAATTAGATGTAAGTACTACCACACGTGTACGTGCTTCTTTTATTAACATGTACATGGAGATATTTCCCGGGGGAGGGGGTGATCTTTGTTTTCAGGTGCTGTTAAAATCCATGTCCAAGGGAACTTCAAACTCCAAATATTTCAAATATGCCTAGAAATTATTGTACAGGTGTGTAGATGTACATGTACATGTACTTTCAAGACTGAAGATGTCTTTTATCACCCGAAGTTATAATTTTTGTTTCTCATATTTTTAAACATTTTGTTTCTCCCAATACAAGAATGGCCTGTGAATCATGAAGTTTGGTCCTATATTATATTATTTTTATCTAGATGAACCCTTGAAATACAGATGATGATTTAAAACTTAGTGCTTTTTTGGTGAAATCTTAGCTGCGGTACATGCTGATAATAATTGTAGTACTTTTAAGGTTTGCATGTAGATCTTGCAGTGTGTCTTGTACAGTGTATGGAAAGAACTCCAAATTGCACTCTAGAAATATTTGCCCTATTGTTGATAGCAGTGAGACTAGGAGGGGTACATGTATATTGTTTGTGTTTTCCTTGGTCTCCCTGAACCTATTCACTTTCCGTGCAGAGACGAGGGAAAATATACCTTTGTATTTTCCACCGTCTCACATTCCTCCAATTACAGTGTAACATGCCTTCTAAGCTTGTGGTATACGCAAGTCTATGGGAGATGAACGCGCAGTATTTGTACCATCGCACGACTAGCGTAACATCACAATAAGATTCCCTCAAATTCAGGGTTCTCACTAGAAAAAAATCCACACACGGTTCCCACTCTGTGCAAAGCGTGGAAGTTACGGAAGTTTTACGGAATAACACCTAAAGTTAGGTGTTGCAGCAGTATATGCTATAGTAAAAGGATGAAAAATACTTCTTGGTAAGCAGGAGTTGTTTACTAATGGCATAAAAGTATAAAATACATTGCCAAAAAGCAAAACAATCTGTGCCATTTATCATTATTGTTAGGAATATATACTCCAATATGTTTTTTTACCCTTGTTGCCACGCATGGTGCAGCAATTTCACACATGGTTCTTCCTTGTCTGAAACCCTTTACGCATGGTATTGGAACCATGGGTGTTATGTACTGGCGAGAACCATGCTCAAATTCTTTGTTTCTTCTGTGATGTCACAATTAGCTTCTGCTGTAAAGTATATGCGTAATTATTGATTTTGTGCAGGCAAAAGAAGTTGCGCACTCTACACAAGATAAGTGCTACCTACACAACATTTTGCAGTTGGAATTTCTTTCCCTGCTTTCTAAACCTTTCTTTCTTTGAAATGCAATTAAGATTTGAGTTTAATTAACAATATCTTTTAATTCACTCTAAATGTTTGATTTAGATAATAATAAAAATATTGACTATTACTTTCGGATGATAGTACCGTATGGTACTATTTGAAGCATTACATGTCGTTATCGCTCTTAAGGCCAGTCAGTAGTATAAACAGTGCTGCTTGAAGTGTGGAGATGGGAGGGAGTGGGACACTGCTTAATTTGTAAATGAGAGTTGCTAATGCAGAGTATACTCTACAAATGTACATGTACGTGTATGTGCTTCTAAGTCATTCATGTCAGTTATGGAAGCCCTGATGGAGGTATAACTGAAAGATACATCTCACAGTTTGGCTTGGATTCTGCATGAACACTTCCTCCTGGATTGCTGCCAAAGGAATGAGTTTCACAATGTGCGATATTGTACTTTGTTACACATGGGGATCACAGCTAACTCGGCACAAGGATCAACCCAGCTTTGGCTAAAAGTTATGCCTGAGTTACATGTACAAGTAGCGAGGAGCATTGAATCAATCGCAAATCCTTGCTTTGATCTTTGCATCAATGACTTGTTTCTAAACACCCAAAATCAAAGCTATTCAATAGAAAATGTGTAAAATACATCTGTAGGTAAAGAACTAATTTGAAAAATTGCTAGAGGTGAGATTCTACAAAATTCTGGGACGTCTAAGAATTTATACAAATTTTAAAAAATTCAAACTGCTTTCACTTTGTGGAAATCTAAATTTAGATTTGTAGGTAAGAGGATGAATACCATAAATTATTGAAAAAAGACCTTACAATAAAAACATATGAAATAAATTTTTGATACAAACTAGTTAATGTGAATTTATGAAAAATACATGTGCAGGATTTCTAGTACCGGTAATTTTCATTGAAAAAGGAAAAAATGGAGGAAAAATGCAGTACATACATGTACATGTACATGATGAATTGTTTTTTGCTCTTATGGGTCTGTAAATACAGGCTGATCAATCTTTGATGCTGCTTCTACAATGTACATGTATGTACATGTACAAGCATGGTTCTCTGCAGTACATAACATCCATGGTTCCAATACCATGCGTACAGGATTTCAGACAAAGGAGAACCATGTGTGAAATTGCTGCACCATGCGTGGATAAATATTGGAGTATATATTCCTAACATAAATGATAAATGCCACAGATTTTGGTTTTTTTTGGCAATGTATTTGTGCTATTATGCCATTAGTAGACAACTCCTGCTCACCAAGAAGTCTTTTTTCATCCTTTTGCTATAGCATATACTGCCACCACACCTAACTTTAGGTGTTATTCTTTAACACTTCTGAAACTTCCGTGCTTTGGGCAGAGGGGGAACCGTGTGTACATGTACAGTAGATGGATGCATGGACAATTGATGTTAATTTTATGTACATGTTAGGGGGTTAAAACATCGAAAACATACAAATACAAATAACAGCCATTCAATGAAAGAAGTGCTTGGAGATCATTTATTACATTTTCTACAAAATTACAGTCTTCATTTCGCTGCCCATGGTCTAACTGCATGTAAAAGTTGACTTGTGATGGCGTTCTAAAAGAATATGGTTTGGAGTTGTGACAAGTCATTTTGTCGAAAATTGTCGCTGGTCCTGGCAAAGAGTGTGAAACAGTTAGCATCTGGACAAGTTGAGCAACAGGGTCGTAAAATCGCTTATCTTGTTTTCATGAAACAACCCTGATGTGTGTGGCATGCACTGCAACTCTTGAAACATAATCATTATGCAGTACCAAGGTTTAGACCAGCCCCATGGGAGGACATGTTTGCTATGTTTTTATTTCTCCCTGTGTCATGTTAATTTCAGAAGACTGAGCCTATACTCATTTTGAAGGTACATGTATGCAGTGTGATTTTTTTTTCACATTTTTGATTGTTTTTGTTTATCCATAGGATGATGACATGGAAGAAGGAGAAGTGAAAGACCCAGTGGAGAAGAAGAAGCCAGAGGTTCGTCCCACTTGTCGTTTCTTCACCAAAGGACAATGCTTTTGGGGGAACAACTGTCGTTTCATACACCCAGGCATCAATGATAAGGGTTAGTTTTGCTGTTGTTTCCTTCCAGCTATTCAAAAAACCAGTTAACCTTCAACATGTGTAAATTCTAGATGAATCCTGTTAGCCATAAAAGAATAAGCTCCAAAAAAAAAACAATTATTATTATGATACATTTTAGTGATTGTGAATTGCACTTCATGTTGCCCTATTCACAATCATATGCTCAACATTTAAGGTGCCCGGAATTTCCTTCCGAAACCCATACCAAAAAGTTAGTGTGAAGCCCCGATAACCAATACATGCTTTGAAAACAAGGAAATGAAGAAATACAGATAGCATTTGCACTTCTTGTGATTGAAAGCATTGGTGAACATATGCTTAAGTTGGTACCTGTATTTGTTATCTATATGTAGGAATGAATTACATGTTTTTTTAGTCCGCTCTTGGAATGATTGAAATGTTAAAAAAAAATCACAATATTCTTCTTCATGAACTTCTTTGTTCTCTTCTGAATAGGTAACTACTCATTAATTGACAGAAGAGAACTCCACAATGCCCAGGCTGTTTTACTGGGGCAGCCCCTTGAGCCTCCGTCACCCCCTCCCAAGGAAGAATTGCCTCCCCCTCCCATTGAGGTAAGAAATATAAGTGACATGCTTTTAACATCATCCTTATTCTGTCCTTGCTGTGTTGTATAAACAGTAAGCTCTTATCTAATTCAGTCATTCATTTTCTCTGTGAACTGCATCATTTCTCTCTTTTTGTGGCATAAATCTCTACAAATTGTACAGAATTCTTGTTTTCTCATTTTCTTATGCTGTAACTAAGAGTAAAACTAGATTCCATTCGCATACTTTGTGTACATGTTCAGTTGTTTACTTTTTGAACTGAGGTGAGTGTAAAATTATGAACACAATACTGATGCTGAAAAAATTGTAGCAAGTGCTTAAGAAAACAATGTCATTTACTTTGAAATTCTGCTGTGGAAAATTATTTACTTTGGGCACAAATTAGACAGTGCATTGATTGAATGTTTTTTCAATCTTCACCAGATATTACAACAATCTTGATGTTGTTTGTATGGGATATATTGCTTCCTTTGTTGAGTTCAGTTAATTTTTCCTAACACTCTTCTGTGTCTCTTTTGGTTATGTATGCCACTTGTTAGTTGCAGGTAGGGCTTAACCGATATGGAATTTTGCTGCCGATCCGATCCCCAATGTTTTTACATCCGCATCGGCCCGATTCCGATACCGATGCAGCGCAGAGTGCGGCTAAAGTAGAGATGAGTAATACAATAACAAAAAATTAATCCCGTCTGCTACACCCGCAATGCTAAACAACAGGGTCTAAGTGTGATTGTAACCGCCAAACATCTGTTGCTTGCATCGGTTCCGCATCGGCTCACCATCAAAATATTACCCGATTCCGATGTTTAGCCGATGCGGCCAAGAATCGGCAGTCACCGATCTCCGATGCGAATATTGGTTAAGCCCTAGTTGCAGGCATTACCATTTTATTGTTTTTATGAATTCCTCTTTTACAGGAAGAGGAAGAGTTTCTACCACCTCCACCAGAGGAGCCACGCCCTGAGAGTGCCTGGGAGAGGGGTCTTAGACATGCCAGAGAGGTGAGAATAAAGGGGATGTTCAGATAACAGTCATAAAAATGATCATTAGGGCAATTCCATAATTAGTAACGTTACATTTAAGCAAATGTTCATACGTTTTGATACAGCAAAATAAAAATCCATTTCATTTCAAGTCCTAATCTTGAAACAACATACTCTCCCACCCAAGGTCTACAATATGTAAAAAAAAAAAAAAAAAAAAGCAACTGGACAATGCCGGAGCTGTAAGGAGAACTTTTGACCATGGTTAGTTACATTACAAAAAAAGGACACAAAAAAATGAGCAATGCTTTTGAAAAAAAATCCTTCCTTACTGTGCTGTACCTCAAACTTAGAGCCATATCAGCTTTACTTCTGATATCATGACATGTTTTTCCACAAAAATGTAAAAGTTTTTCCCTCTGTTTTTTTAAGTAGACCCCAAAGTCTTGGTTAGTCACGTTATGGTTAGTCATGTTACAATTTGTCCAGCACTACATAGTTTAGATTTTTATACCTTTTCAGCAGCTTATTTTGTAATATTTTCTTTTAATTTGGTGAGACACAATGTCATTCAGATGATCCTACTGAAAAATTTACAAATGAACCGATAGTTTTCTGTCTAAGTCTAAAGAACTGTGTGCAGTCCCATACATGTAAGTTTTTGTATGGTTCGGACTCTGCTATAATGAGACATTTGGAACAAATTTTTGGGAGGTAGGTATGAAACCCCTTTGCATTTACAATTTCGATATGAATTTTAACCCCTAAAGTTGACCTGAATTTGAGAAAGAGCAAAAATAAAGTTTAGGGCGATGTCCACTTAAAGGCATTGGCTAACTTTGTGAGCAGCTGATTTAAAAAATTCTCAAACTAAGATGAAATATTTGTATGAGTACTTGTATTTATACTCAAAAACCCTGAAACCAACCATAATTTGGAAGGAAAAGCTGTAAGTTAGACGCAAACCGCGATTTTATTAGCTTTCGTCTCGAGAGACACTGAACTAAGAGGACCGTTTGCGCGAATTCAAAAAAACCGTTACTTGCCTTCCGCCGCGTGATACGTCAATACACACAGTGCGGTCCGTTGAGTCATGTGCGCATGCGCACTCCTTATGTTGGGTTTATGCAACCGACCCTCGTATATTTTTCAAACATCGGTTCACATTTCTAATATTTGAAAATACTTCCCATGGATATTATGCTCTGAAACTTTCACACTGGTATTTTTACACTATAACCCTAATGTTTATCCCATTTTTAAGTAACAAAACGAGATTTTTTTAAAATCATAACAATGTTAGCCAATGCCTTTAATCATGGAATTGCCCATTACATTTGTTTAACACCATAAACTGGTGTTTTGAACGCATCATTATCATTAACTGATGAATAATTGTTAACACTAATCATTATTAAATGTGAATATTACTCAATATGGCCTTAAGGAAAAATTATTTTGAACAAAGTTTGGGATCAGATACGCGTGTGTAAAGAATTCTTTGTTATATTACATTTTTTTGTGTATTTCCGGAATGGTTGCCTTAGGGATTCATGACATTTTGCACAGCTTTGTACAGCTTTGAACATAATCAGTATTTAATGTCGAGTTGATTTATCATTGATTCTTGACAGCGTCAAGAGTATTTGAGAGAAGCTGTTTGGAAATTCTTGGATGTACCTTCTATTGTATGACTGGAATTGATTGTATATTACAGCTTCGTAAAAAGGCCATGCAGCTGAAAGAGAAGGGCGTCCTTCCAGAAGAACAGAAGACCATAGGTGACGTGATTGATGAAGAAAACGATTTTGACAAAGAGAATGAATTCTTCCCAGATAAAGGAGACATCGATGACCCTTACATGTAAGTAAAAATCATGTAGGCCAACAACCTACAAATATTTTGTTCGTATTTTTTGTGCAAAAGGCCTTGTGTAAGAGGCTTGCAAACATACATGTATTGAATGCAGTCCAAAAATGTGTTTAAAAATGAAAAATAATTAATTGTGTAATCACTTGCTAAGTGCTCAAAGAACATGAAACTGGGCACTGAATAAATTTTTTTTTTGTCATGCAACGAAGTTGTTGTTTTATTGTTTTTTTAATGAATTCTTCTTTGCATTGTGTCACACAGACAGTCATCTGTCACACAGAATGTCTGTTTTTATATTGGATATGTACAAATCTCACACAAAAAGAAAATCTATATGACCAATGCTGGCTTCCCAGCTCCTTGGATATTTATTGGGATCACGGTTAGAGATGTAAGAGCAAAGAATATATATTTACGAAGAACTTTCAGTACCGAAATAAAGCACGCATACGTATTGTAGTACGTGGTATAGCCACATACCGTGCGTCATCGATAACAACAGACGGTTTCACGTGTAGTATTACAAACATTAAAAAATTGTTCAAAAGCATGCATATTCCCGGGGATTTATGGGGAGTCTATTGGACTTATCGAGGTTCAATTATATATTTTCAGAGTTTGAAATTTTCTGTAAATCACCTTTTCCATACATTTAGATGAATCCCAGGGGAATTAACCTAATTTCAAATTCCCTGTTTTTGTGTATTAACCTATGGCAGCTAGAGGGTCAAAAGCATGCATAGTACCCGAAATTTATGGGGAGTCTTTGAATTTATTTGAGCCTTTAGTAATCTTTTCCAAAGTCTCAAATTACATATAAATCACATTTGAAATCAATTCAAAGTAGTAATAGGGGAACTATAATTATTCAAAAATTGCTTGTTTTCACGTGTAAACCTATGGCAGGCAAAAATTTTCAAAGCAAAAAATATGCATATTCCCGGGGATTTATGGAGGGTCTATTTGACTCATGGAGCCTTAATTATATATTTTCAGAGTTTGAAATTTTATGTAAATTACTTCCGTAAATTCAAATAAACGTTAGGGGAATTAAAATCATTTCAAAAATATCTGGTTTTGCGTGTTAGCCTATGGCAGCTCTTAGGACAAAAGCATGCATAGTACCCGAAATTTATGGGGAGTCTTTGAATTTTTTGGAGCCTTTAATAATCTTTTCCAAAGTCTCAAATTACATATGAATCACATTTGAAATAAATTCAAACCAGTAATAGGGGAACTATAATCAATCTTAAAATCCCTGTTTTTACGTGTTATCCCTATGGCAGGTGACTCTGTCAAAAAGCAGGCATGATTCTGAAGATTTACAGTGCCATTTATTGAAAATAAAGTTTTATAAAATGTTCTTTTAACTATCCATTCTTCTGTTCGTGCAAAAATCAGACTTTGAAAACAAAGTTTTAGATATGAAATATCAAGAATAGATCAGACATCTTTTGACACGTTATACCAATGGCAGGCGCAATATTCCGAGTCCATTTTTTAACACAGCATTTACCCTTGCCAAAACATACTACGGAAGTAGGCGGGAGTAATTTGTCTTGTAATCCATGTCTTTGGTAAGAGTATCCAGTTTGGTGAAGGAGAAACATCCAGAAAACATCTCTCTCTCTATGCAAACTCACTTCAAATGATTTACTGTCACCAGAAACCTTCATATAACATGATTCACTTCTATCCGTCGTCATTTGTAATACCTACCTTTCTTTATTCATGCAGGCAAGGTGATATCTATCCACCCGAGCAATACCCCTATCCATTGCCCCCTGAACACTATGAAAGACACTTTAACTACAGGGAGCAGCAGCAGCCACCATCCCCTCCTAGGCAGGTCTACAGAGTTCAACAAGATGTGAGTTCATTGGAAATATTTGTAAAGTTCATTGAAAAGATCTGTAGAGCTCATTGAAAAGGCCCAGAAAGTTTATTGAAAAGATACATAAAGCTCCTTGAAAAGGCCTGTAAAGTTCATTGAAAAGATCGCTAAAGCTAAAGTCCCCAGTTTTCCGCGAAAAGGAAAACAGAAAAATTTCACGGAATTCAGGAAGAACACAGAATTTCACAGAATTTCACGGAAAACACAATATTTCAGGCCCAAAAAGTTTGAATTACAACAAATACAGTGAAAATCACGAAAAACAAACCAAAATCCAATAAAACCAATTCGTGCAGCAGGGAAAAATCTGGATCAAACCTGTTCGCAGTGTTTAGCATGTGTTCTCCAAACTTTATCTGCATATTGCAGTGCATGTATGTTAGGGTACTAAGATAACTTATGTTTTTCTAAGATTTTTACTATTTACAATTATTGCTTTATCATCAGATCATATGTTTTGTCACCGGAGAACACAGAATTTGAAGTTTAGAACACCGAAGAACACGGAATTTGCATTTTAGAAAACGGAAAACTGGGGACTTTACATAAAGCTCAATAAAAAGATCATTAGAGCTCATTGAAAAGATCCGTAAAGCTCATTGAAAAGATTTGTAAATCTCATTGAAAAGATCCGTAAAGTTCATTGAAAAGATTCGTAAAGCTCATCGAAAAGATCCAGGAAGTTCATCAGCGGTTTGGGTAGCAAAAAGAAAAATGGCATTAAACTGATTAAATGTAGTGTCACATTGTCCACCTTACATTAAAAGATATATACATGCATAATCCTGTGATATTCCGTTCATGATTTCTGGTGAATTTTAGTGTAAATGTCTGAAAGGAATGCAATATAATGGCTATACTCTGTCCTACACTAGGACTCCTGACCCTGCTCTCCGCACAACAATTACAATGCTTGTTGCGTAAACAGAACTCATCAGGGTAATTTGACATGTTTGCAGGCATGATGTGATGCACATCAGCGATGTTGGAGTTTTATGTTGCTGACCTGAGATCAAAAATATTTTTCGCCTTTCATTTGTTTAATGTCCAATATTTTGCTCAAACTTTCACTGTTTACTCTTCTTGGTCATCTTTATTCACTAAGAGCACACTGATGCCTGGGTTGCATTCTCCTTTAAGGAGGAAAAAAACTTCACAGCATCTTAGTTTTGCTAGAATCTTACTCCTGACGAGCAATAAGCAAAGAAAATGGTCAAATAGTTTTTGAGGAACTACCAAAACTGTACATAACTTTTAATCCTTTCCATGCCACGGGTAGCAATCTTTCCCCAAATATGAGTGCTAAACGGTTGATTTTGAATAAAAATTGTCGTGGTCTTCTTTGAATTGAAAGAGATAGTCAGTTTTATGCCAAATATAACCATGAAAGTTGCATTTTTGGTCAAGATTTTAATACTCCAAAGTTTATTTATGAAAATTGTTCTAAATATTTTAACGTCAGTTGTTCGTGAAAAAATTTTTGGTCCTCTTTGAAATAGTTTTTGTATTGTTATGTGATAGAAGGATTTAAGAATAGCATTGCTTTGCTGTGTATGTATACTTCAGCATGATGAATTAAACTGAACTGAATCTTTAAAATTGTATGAATGTTTGTTTTAGTAATTCCTGTATAAAGATGCGGTATTGTGGAGACTCTTTGAATTAATGAATAATCTTATACCCCATAAATGTTTATCTTTTTCCTTTGAAATAGTTCAATGACCCTAGAAGAAGGATGATGAACCAAGGTAGACAACGCAATGACTGGCAGCAAAACAATTTCAACCGCAACCGCCAGCAGCAGTTCCGTGGCCAACGACCCCCACAGCAGCAGCAGCAGCAGCAGCAGCAGCAGCCCTTCCGCCGCGGGCGAAGTCCAGGAGGCTTCCAGGACAAGCGTCGTGATGAACGCCCTGGAGCCATGAGGAACCTGCCCCGCAGGGACAAGCCAGGGATCAGGACAGGAGACAGTGGTCCCATGGCAGGTGGGAAGTCTGGTAAGGACAAGGCAGCAGATTCTTGGCAGGATCCTTGGGCAAGGACCAAGTCACCAGGAAAGAAGGGCAGATCAGCGCTGGGAGGTGGGCGTCGGCCAAGATCGAGGTCAAATTCTTCGGCATCATATAGCGACAGATCCTAGTACGTTTTATCTGTATTTGTGTTTTGTAAAATAACTTGTGTTTGAAGATGTAGCCTGTTTGAAATTATTTTG
Organism: Echinometra lucunter; assembly: GCA_029962745.1. Taxonomy (NCBI): domain Eukaryota; kingdom Metazoa; phylum Echinodermata; class Echinoidea; order Camarodonta; family Echinometridae; genus Echinometra; species Echinometra lucunter. The sequence goes on from CM057158.1 coordinate 28,159,305, forward strand.
CAGGATGATTTGAACCTAATTATTGTAGTATATATGGTATATAAAATCAAGATACTTATGAGGTAGAGTAAAATTAATAGTCCTTTGACAAAGACTTTTAATCTTTTAATGCCTAATGTACAAATGGCATTGAAAGAGATGAAATAGCATGCGGTTGATACAAAAGAGATTCACTAATTTGCTCTTCGGGTTTTACTATACTTTTATTATCAACTTTAGTTATAGATTGCTAAAATAAGCTTTAGTCTATTATATGTTGTAGGTTTAATTTTCAGTTTTTGATAGTTGTCAGCTTAGATTGCCTGTCTTTGTTGTCAAGTAATATTCTACAATCTCCCCATAATTTGGTGATGATTTTGCATTGACTATACATGAATACTTGGATATTTAGGGTTAGACACAGTAAATTATTTCTCAAAAGCCTTTTATTTCTTAAATTTGTCTTCCCCCCAGCTCCTCCCGCTCCAGATCCAGGTCAGACTCCAGGTCCAGGTCTCGCTCGTATTCCTCCCGCAGCAGAAGTTCCTCCAGGAGCTCTTACACTGGCTCCTCCCGGTCCAGGTCTCGGTCCAAGTCCCCTGGCTCCCAGTCCTACTCCAGCTTCTCTTCACGCAGCAGGAGTAGGTCACCGCCACCCAAGCTCAAGGGAAGGTTAGGGGCAGCTAAGCCCATAGCCAAGCCAGGAGCACAACCCATAGCCAAACCAGGGGTAAAGCCTGCTGCTGCGAAGGCTCCAGCTAAACCAGTAGCGTGAGTTTGTAGGAAGTTTGTTATGTTACCATTGATATGAGACTCTTTTATTTCAGTACCTAAAAAAATTAGATAATTGGGATGTGCTTGAATTTGGTTAAAAGGAGATAAGACAATAGATGTCTGTTGTAGGTGTGTAGAAAGCTTTGCAGATCATGTAGCACAGTTTGAAATTTTTGCCATACTCCATCTTATCTGTGGTATGTATTTCAGCTTAAAATGTCATGTTTGCATCTATTTGTAATTGAAAAAATATGTTCTAAATATCAGTATGCTGAATAATAGCCATGCAAAGTTCTAAGCGAAAATCTGAACGCTTTGCCTACTGAATTATCTTTTAGGGAAAAGGTAATGACAACTCTTCTTTTGATATTTAAGTTCTTGGCACTGTTTCATGTAAGTTGTCAGCACTGACAAGTTGTCATTCTCTGACAATTTCAGTAAAATCCTTGGTTTTGATTGGCTGAGAAGCACTGGTCACTGACTGTTAATATGGTAATTGTCAGAGAATGACGACTTGTCAGTCACTGTGCTGACAACTTTCATGAAACGGTACCCTGAACTCCTATGTGCAGTTATCGATGCTGGTAATTATTCTACTGATATCACTCAAGCATCCTAGCCATTTTCAGGTTCGCTTGTGCTTTTGAAAAAGAGAAAACTAATTGCGATTGCTTAATGTATTTGTACAGTTGTGACGATAGTCAACAGTAGTTGGCAAAGATTCAATGTGAGTAGAAAACTTACAGCAAAGCTCTAGAGAGAACATTTATGAAACATGCCCCTACTAAATCTCACATCATCAGAATTGTACAAATAAATTAAACAATCATAATAATTAGTTTTAATTCATTTGTACAATTGTGACGATAGTCAACAGTAGTTGGCAAAGATTAAATGTGGATAGAAAACTTACAGCAGAGCTCTAGTGAGAACATTTACGAAACATGCCCCTACTAAATCTCACTTCTTCATTAACGGTTTAGAAAATTGATGTGAACAAGGAAATAATTTGTAAACAAGTATTTTTTTTACACCCACAGGTAGTGCTTTTCATGAAAATAGTAAGAAAATGTCTTAATATATTCTAAAATGTGTGCTAGAGGTGTGAATTATCTTTATCTTGATATACTTATTGGAAGTTTAATTGTTTGCTGCAGATCATCCAAACCAGCTCAGTCCCAGCCGCAGAGAGGTCAGGCCCCATCCCAGGGCAGACCCCCTGGTGCCAGACCTACCACTGGACGTCCAGAGGTAGCCAAGCAACCGCAGCCTTCGGTCAGGAAACCTGCTGGCCCTAGGGCACCTCAACCTAAGGCTGCCCCCACCAAGATGTCAGATAAACAGGTATGCTTAACTTTGGGTTACAATGAAACTTGCTTAAAGCCATTGAACAACTTTTAAAAATCTGAGCTGTATGGTGCTACATGCCATCAGTGTATGTAATATTTTGTAAATATGAAGCCCTTAAAAATGCACTTCAAAAGCATCATCATGTACTTCACCAAGAGTGAAAATATACAAGTGACCAGAAATGCCGAATCTTATTTCCCCCACAGATTGTAGTAATAGACAGAAGATACACCCGTTGTTTTTGCATATGACAGAATTCAGTGATAGATATTTTGATAATGGCATCTTATACCTCAAAACCTTTATATTCCTGGATGTTTGTTTATTCTTCCTAACATCTTTATACTACACAGACATCAAAATTCAACGATTTATTAAATCAAGCCTCCACAAAGTTACCACATCCCTTTAAGACGCCACTTGATTTAACAGGTTTTGTTATTATAAACAAATATACAAATAGATCAGGAAAAACCGTTGTTACCAATAGCTGAATTGAAACCTTGGGGTATTTTCTAAGTGAATTTCACACTGTATTGCAAGGATAAATTAGGGATGATAACACTGAAGGAACCTGTCTTAGCTTGGATTGAAGCTGAAAAAAAAATAAAATAAAAAATAATGAATTGATTTCATACAGTATACATGTAATTATTTATATGTTGAGAGATAATGAAAATTTTTTTATTGTCTGAAGGAAGAAAAAAGTGATATATAATGCACAAATGTAATTAACACGATAAAAACTACTTTCGAAAAATTGACTCAAGTGCAATTTCAAAAGCCTATTGTAATACCCATACAAATAATGCTCGGATTATGTAATACGCCATTGTAAAGTCCACACATTTCTAGAGGTGACAGACAGGGTTATTGAAGTTGCCTTCAGTTGATTTTTTTGAAAGTAGTTTTTACTGTGTTAATTACTCATTTATTAAAAGAAGTGTAGGACAAAATGAGTACCGGTATAGAAATCATCAACATGAATGAAACAAAGATGAAATGGATTTGGGAAACATGTTCCTCAAATTTTAACTGTGACCTTACCTGCTCTTTTGAGTGATTTTAATGATGCCATTAAAACATGAGCATCTTTTGGAATTGTTGTTGTTTGATTTCATGTGAAAGGGAGTTGTGATCAGTCATTTGCCGTGGTACACTTGCAATATTTCAAGATAGATACTTATTCTTGTTTGTTTGTTTCAATTCATTGTGGCAGCCACCAGTGAAGGGCAAATCTGCATTCCCCAAGCCAGTGCCAATGAACCGTAGGTCTCGTTCCCGGACAAGATCAGAGAGCCTAAGCAGCATAAGTAGTCGATCCAGCTACAGCAGCTACAGCAGGTCCAGGTCTCGTTCCCGCTCAAGATCTTACTCTGGCTCCTCCTCATCCTCCAGGTCCCGTTCCAGATCTAGATCTAGGTCCTTGACCAGGTCTAGACCAGGAGCACCTCGACCAGGAGCACCAAGGGAACAGCCACATCCTGGACAGGCTCGGCCTGGACAACGTAGACCAGGACAACCCAAACCAGGACAACCCAGACCAGAACCAGCTAGATCAGGACCCCCTAGATCAGGACCACCAAGGCAGCAGGCGATCAGGCCAACAACATCTCGGCCAGGAGCTCCTAGACCAGCAGCAGCCAGGCAAGCAAGCGGAGCAGGAAGACCTCCAATGCGTCGCTCAAGATCCTACTCAGGATCGCCCTCCCGCTCCCGCTCCAGAAGCAGTTCTATCAGCAGCAGGTCATCTGTTTCTAGTGCAGACTCTGAGAACATGTACGCCAATTTGGCCAGCCCAGTATCCTCTGCTAGTTCCACAGACATGGCTCCAGTTCCCAAGAGAGGAGCCAAAGGAGCTAAAGGAACCAAAGGGCCTTCCAAATCACCATCAGTAGTATCCTCCTCCTCAATGAAGCCAAGCAAACCAGACAAGATAGCCAAACCTGCACCCAAACCTTCTCCTCAGCCGATGCGTCCAACACCATCCAAGAAGGTCACCAAGGTTCCTGTTGCCAAGCCTACCCCTGACAGGTCAGGAGCACCAGCAGGAAAGGTGCCATCCAGGAGTGGACCTGTAGGCAAGCCCCCATCCAAGTCGTCATCTTCAGGAGAGCGGCCTAGCAGTAGCACCAAGGCTCAGGGGACTCAGAGACCCAGCAGCACTACCACGCAACAGCCAAAGACAAAACCCTCAAGAGGGACAGAAGGGAAGACTGGAGCAAGGCCACCAGAACAGAAGTAAGTATCATGCAACTCATGCAAGTTTAATTCAAAACTGTGAAATAAGCCATTGTGCCATACAGTGCCCCCAAAAATTATTTGTATACTTTGAAAAAATGAATTAAAACAAAACGATGTGGGATCAGAATTTTAATTACCATTTATATCAAATAGTAGGTAATGTCACTGTCACCTGAACACTAAATCTCTACAGTTCGGTCAGTCTTAGAGGTTATGGGCTGCCATTTTCAATTTTCAGTGCCCAAAAAATATTTGTACACATTAGGAAATGGTTTTTCATAATTTTTCTAAGGAGTAATTAAGTATTTTGGTTGGGCCTCCTTTGGCTTTGATAACAACTGGCAACCTCTGTCTACTAGTTTAGCTCACGTTTCCTGCCCAATAGCATTCCACGTCCGCTGAAGCGTGTCGTTTAGCTGCTGCTTGTTGGAGGTTGGGTCATGAAGATGCTGTCGCTCCAGTTCATCCCACATGTGCTCAATGGGATTTAAATCTGGGCTCTGAGGTGGCCATTCTAGCACCCGAACATGTTTCTGCTCTAAGAATGCCTTAGCACGCTTTACTGTGTGCTTAGGATCGTTGTCACGTTGAAACATAAATCGACAAGAAGTCAGCCTTGAAGCAGATGAGAGCACCTTAGAGGCGAGAATGGTCTCATAGACTTCAGTGTTCATGATGCCATTGATGAAATCAAGCTCTCCAACTCCACTGGCTGCCATACTACCCCAAACCAAGACACTTCCTCCACCGTGCTTCACTGGTGGCTTCAAGCAGGACTGACTGAAAGCGTCATGCTTGGAACACCACACTCAGGGCCCGTCCATCACATCCAAACATATTAGACTTGGTTTCATCTGACCATAGAATAGAGTTCCAGAACTCTGCAGGCTTGTTTACATGTTCTTTGGCAAAAGCAAGATGCTTCCTTTTGTTTCTGTCACTTATATATGGCTTCTTCCTGGCAATTCTTCCCTCAGTCCAGTATAATTTAGCCTGTTACAGACACTTTTGAGGGCACAGACCCATTCCAGTAGCCTCTTGGACCTTGGATGCAATTTTCTTGGCTGACAATTTGCGAACTTTCATTGCTAGCTGTCTTATATATCTGTCTGTCCTGACTGATGTCTTCATCTTCCTTCCACGTCAGGGTGCATTGACGATAGCGGCAGTCTTTCTGTACTTCTGGATGATATACTGGACAGTTGTGTGCACCAGGTCCAGTCTGGAAGCAACTTTATGCACAGAAAGTCCCTATTTATAGAAGGATATCACCTTCTCTCTCAGTGCTATGGATATTTCACAAGTTTTCACCATGTTGCAAGCCTAAATCCCGGTACAACTTCTTCAAGCCAGTGAAGACAGTAGACTGCCATATGGTAGGCCAAGCCCAGCTCAGCATGCTCACCGATCTTATTGATTATGTAGTACCTAACTCTATTCATGGTTGTATCCAGCAATGAATTTCATGGCATTAACATTGGGAACTTTGTACAATGAATACCTACAAAATTATTCAAATTAGGCCTATTGTTAGGCAGTCGAAACAGGTATCTTCACTAGCCAGAAAAAGTGTACAAATATTTTTTGGGCACTGAAAAGTACGAATGGCGGCCTGAGAACTTAAAGACTAACAGAACTGCAGAGGTTTGAGGTTCATTGTGTAGAGGCATGACCTACCCTATAATATCAATGGGAATTAAAATTATTCCCCCATATTATTTTCTTTTATTTTATTTTTTCAAAGTGTACTAATAATTTTTGGGGACACTGTATATAAATGTAGTTTGAAATTATCTCATACGTTATATGTTATAATGATTGTGAATGCTGTCATATAGCACAATTCAGAATATTACTTTAAACATTCATTGATGTTACTTTTGATTCCTGAATTTTTTTTTAAAATTCATAGCTACATTTATGCAAGCGAAATGCAGTGTACAGGGAGTATACTCTAAAATGCATATGATTGTTGTCAAGAAAACATACATTCTCTTTCCTTGTGCCCTTATTGTAGAGTAAAAGAACGTGTACCTCCTGTGGCCAGCTCAAGCACCAGTAGACCCAGCTCATCCAACCAACAGAGCATTCTCAAGCATGCAGCCCGGAAAGAGATCAAGCTCAACCTGATTAGCAAGGTATTTGCTCTGCATGAGGCTGTAGCACTGCCTCCAACTAACCATTCTAGTCTTCTTCTTTTTTTCTCTCTTTTTTTTTTTTTTTTGAGAGAGAGCTAATTGAAGTAGGAATAAGTTTGATTTGAAGTGTAAAGTTCATTTCTGGTAGTGACAAGTAAAGTGGCATGAACCTTGTTGAATGCAATCCAGTATTTTTAATTCGAGGATTGAGGATTTGATATTATTTTAATGTTGTGTAAAGGAACTTTAATTTTTGAATATTGCTTGACATTACACTTATCTTTCCCCTCTGCAATCGCATATGGGCTCATACTCAGTAATTAATGCATTTATTCACGGTATTTTTTCCATACATCTACAAATCAAGCACATTTAGTATAAATTTTACAAGTCCATTAGCATACTTGGAAACATAATAGTACAGGGAATATATAGTGAATGTTAATATCATTTGATAACTGACAAAATAATGATTTTATGCATCATTTTGAAAAGTGGTTTAACATAAATGATTCACAATTTTACAACGTATGAAATATGACCTTCACACAAAATATAATTTCTTGGAAATATCCGGACATATAATTTCTTTCAATAACTGGACTGTCGGTCTAATTCAAATACCATTTGCACAGTGGCAAATCATTTTTCCGTATATGGAAAAGAAAACAAAAAATTTGTTGTAATTTCTCACAAATGGGTTTTGTTTGTTTTGGGGTTGTTTTTTTTTTCAAAACAGATATAACGTATTAGATATTAATGATAATAGTGTGATAGCCAAATAATTATACGTGTACTCGTCTTTTTCTCGTTGTTAGCAGCCTTCAGATGAAAGCAAGAAACGTCCAGCAGAGCCTTCTAGCAGTACAAGACCAGAGAAGAAATCGAAGATAGCACCCGAGAGAGGTAAATCAAGAACGTTTAAAGTTATTTTTATAAAAAACACCAAACTAAATTTATAAGTAAAATATTTTATTTTATATTATGAAAGGAGTGAAGATCGAAGTCTGTCCAGTTCATAATCCTTTCTTGAAATCATGGCCTATGAAGAAAAGAACAGAAAGTAATTTTTGATAGCATCCTGGGAGTTGAAGTTTTCTTAGAAAAGGTGATATAAGGTCAATTGTATGTGATAGTCTCTCTCTCTCTCTGTCTTACTCTTCCACTCCTTCCAACTATCTCTTTTCCCTTTCTCTGTACCCAAACTACTTGTCCCTCTCTCAATCCATCCTGATCCCTTTCTCTTATCTCTCCCTTTGTCTTCCCCTATTCCCCTAACCCTACCCTCTTTTTCTTTCTCTCTCTTTACCGTATTCACATGTACACTCCTTCCCCCTCTCTCTCTCTCTTGCTCCCTCTCTCTTTCCCTCTCTCTTTCTCCCTCTGCAATACATATACATGTACAAGCCTTCCCTTCTCTCTCTCTCAATCCTTCCCTCTCTCTCTTATTCCCTTATTATTACATATGTACATTCCTTCCCCTTTTCACACACTCTCTCTTTCTATCTCTCTCTCCAGACCACAAGGTGGGATCCTCCACTGTCAAGCAGCAGGCAACATCTTCCACCGACGTCAAACACCCCCCTTCCAAGGTGAGCAGCTCGGACCGCAAACGCGCCTCAAGCCCGCCCCCCTCCAAATCCACCAAGGTCCCCAAACCAGTCCCCAAACCGGCCGTCAAGCCTGCCCTCAAACCCGCCCCCAAGAAAGAATCGCTCTCCAGGAGAGAGGAGATCTTGAAGCAACTCCAAGCCGTCGAGGACCTGATCAGAAAGAAGAAGGCAAAGATGAAATGAAGCCCCTATCCTCCTCTCTGTGTGTGGTTTTTTTTTTCTCTCCATTGAATTTTACTCTTCTTCACCATGCCCTGCAAGTGAGATTCCAATTGTAACAAGGAGTATTGAATGGTTTTCATGTTTATTCTTCTTCATAATGCCATTGCAAGTGAGATTCTACTTGTAAGAGGGAGTTCTGAATGGTTTTCATTTTTATTCTTCTTCGTAATGCCATTGCAAGTGAGATTCCACGTGTCGCATGGAGTTTTGAACGACTACCACATCATACTGTAAACATTTTCATTCTGCAAAGCTAATTTGATTGACGAGTTAGATTTTACTCTTCTTCACTTTACTCCTGCGAGTGAGATGCCATAGTTGCTGAATGCCAGGTGGCAATGTGGAAGGGTTGCCATATTATGCCGTAAACATTTCCCATACTCAAAGCTAATTGAGTTTGATGAGTTGAAGGCAAAGAAGTAGTCCTTGTATTCACGGCACTGGACTGAAATGTTGATGCCAATCACCATTTTTATTGCATCTGAATACATACACTTACACGTAGCTTGCATGTTACTACTGTATCTATATGACCATGTACATCTGCATACAAGAAGGTGAGTAGATATCTGTGATTTTTCAAACTTTAGTCAAGGAAATGGTCATGAGTCTACCCATGTAAGTGGAGAGAAGGTGATCAAATCCAGTATAAGTGAGATAGTAGGACTGTCAGTACATTGGACAGGTTATCACTCGCACTTTATTAGGCCATGCTTGCACGAGGTGTCATTTGCTGATGTGAGAACCGTGTCAGTGACTGGTATGGGTTTTTGTTTGTATAAAATAGTGATTGCAAAATGAACAGCAAGGACGATACTTTGAATAATGGATATTTCTTAATTACCTTCTGGTACTTGATTAACCATTAAAGCAGTACATTTTCTCCTTTCAGTAACACTTGCAGTATTTGTTGTAGAGAATGCCAGCAACTATACATTGTACATTAATATAGAGCTAAAAATTTACTTTAAAATTTGAGTCCATTTCCAAAGTAGTATGTTGCGCCATTCTCGAATAAGAGCGGTGTGATTGTAACTAATCATTAAACTCTCTAAATTAGCAACGCTATGAAAATTGTGTAATCACTATTCTCATATGCAAATTGGCAATCTTTGAATTAAATTTTGCAATTATCATTCATGTAGGTTCGTATTATATCCATTTGTATTTTATTCAAATGATGTAAGAGTGAAAATTGATAATAATTGTTGCCAATTTGAGGAATGAAAGCTGATTAATTCAAACCTTCAGAAACTCTGTACTTCTATGGGTTAATGCAGGCCAACATGACACGATGGGAAAGATGCCTCGTGTGAGCCAGGCCTTATACACTCTGTAGTTTTAGTTCACTCGGCAATGTGAATGAAGTTTATCCATTTGAATAACATTATTGCATTTTGAAACTGTAGTCTCATGTTTTCTCTCTTTTTGCTGCAATTGTATTTCATGCCAAACTATGTACAGTGTACCATTTGGACAACACTTGTGACCATTATTATATGGGTTGTATGAAGGTTCAATTCACGCAAGAGATCCTATGTGCTTTGCAAACATAAGGACATCAAGGCAAATATCTTACAAGTAGATAAATGTTTCTTTGTAATTGTATATTTGTTGTGTGTTACTTCCTTTGCAATTACATTATATGTACTTTCCTTCATCTATGAGATGATTTTGATTTTCATTTCATGGGCTCGGAGATAATAAATTTGATAATATCAAGATTAGTTTTGTGTGTTACCAAAATTATTTTCGAGATTGTTTTAAGGCATAGACCAGCCAAGTTACTGTAGATGCATGTGACAGTTAAATGTGCCATGTGCATGTATGTGTCATTATGGGTAGATGGGTCCATGTTTTTTTTTTGTCTGTCTGTAGGTTATGTTCAAACGGCATTCTATGGGAGGCTCTGTCTGTACAGTGTTTGTGTGTCTTTGTTAGTAATGAACTTTACTTTCTTTTTTTTTTTTGGGGGGGGGTAACTTTTACACTCCCAACAATTTTCTGTCGTACTTAGTTTTTGATTCATACGTGATTCCATCACTGGGCAGAGATGTGCATATGCTATGCTCACCAGTAACTGCACTTGGAAAAATATGCTGCTGATAAAATGAAGGGACCCTTTGTCTTAATATTCAGTGATGTGAAGCAAATAAAACATGCAAGCAAGTAGAAATTGTTCCCATTATCCGTGAAATGTCAGCAAACAGCAAGTTTGGAAATTATGGACTGAAATTAATGTTTATGAGACAAAGCTTGAACTGTGCTTGGATGACAGTAATGAATGGATTCGGGCATACACCTTTGAATTGTCGCACAATGAAGAGGTGATTGAAGATTTTTTATGAAGATAGCTCACGTGGATGAGTATCTTGTAAAAGCGTACATTTTAACCGTCTTGTTTATTTGTTTGCTTTTGTTTTTGTTTTATTTCAGTATTGAACAGAATTCCACTTTTTCTCTCTTTAAAGAAGGATTTCATTTTAATACTATGAAAGCATAGGAAATTTGTATGCAATCATGCACTATGAAAAGGAATGGACAATACAGAGATATTGTGTCATGAAAAAAAAATTACAAATATATAACATCTTACATGTACACATGTATTTCCTGAAGTGCTAATGTTGCTACAGAGCTATTTGCAATCATAACAGACAATTGACTTAACCGAAGATGTGAAATATATGTACATATTTTTTATCCTCTTAGTAGTTCCTCGTCCACATAGTAGTTCAATGAATTCGTGCGTAAGACTTTCTTTTTAGTGTTTCGAAGATGGGATTAATGATTTAATCATGACATTGGCATTTCTGTCGACCTCTGTTAGGTTGCAAACCTTGATATGCTATGTGGTTTTTTTGTGTGTATGTGTTTTTTTTAACTTTATCTGTTTGTTCTTTTTTGTTGATTTTGTTTCTAATGACGTAAAGATTAGAAGCAATGCATCACACAAGAAGTTTCAGCAATTTCATTTCCACAATTCTACCTTGAGAACTTGATTAATTATGACTGTTTTAATTTGAAGTGAACTGATTATTTCTTCGAAGAAAAACTTGCTTGAGAATGAATATCCTAGAATTTAATTCATTCCCCCTGTATGAAAAGAAATGGAACCATTTTGAAACTATGATGGGATAAGAGCAGTTTGAAACTCTAGATATGGATTTCCAATTTTGTGATTTATATGAGAAATAATTTCTGAGACTTTTGTATGAAAAGCAGACAAATGAACTTCATTCTTCCTGTGTGGTATGCATACTTAAACTTTGGCTAAACATGAAGTACATTTGGAATATGATTGATGTTTGTAGTTAGAGAGAATGTGATATCTGTCTGAAATTTTGCATTGTGTAGTTCATTTTTCATTTCCTGGTTATATGACCTGTGAGAAATCAAGGAATATCCTTTGTGATTGATGTACTTTATAAGATACCATTGAGGTGTAGGAATATGAATGTATTTGACTCTTCTCTTGACAGCTTCTGCTATTTCTCAATGAAAGATTGTCACTTGTATGAAGTTTGATTTATGAACTACCTAGATTTTTTTCTCTGTTCTGAATTGTACAAAATTACTGAAGACAAGTTTAATTAGCAATGACTTAAAGTTCCTGGTTGGTTGTTACTTCACTTTGTTGAAAATATGCATTGTACATTCATTAGTTTAATACTGATGGAGATTTTGTACAGAATATATTTGTATGTACATGTATCATTATGTCTCTTGAGGCATCAGTTTGTTGCTGGTTTACTATGACAAACCATAGTGTGTCTGTACTGAAAATGATGAAAACTCATGAAAATTTTTTGTATTTGTAGTGTACCAAGTACCAGTACATACCATCTCTCATTTATGATGCAAAATTAGCATAACTTATGACGTAAACAATGATTTGACGAGTGAATGATGACTAAGTTACAAATGTGATGGACATTGTCAGTACCATGTAAGAGAGATATCACATATAGAGTGTGCTTTTGAATATTGGTTGTGAGAGTCCAGGCACAGGTCAAATTTCCAAGACATTACATACATCTTTGTAGAGATAATACCTGCAGTGATCCCAGAACAATTGACTGTTGCATTTTTTAAAATTATGTTTTGTTTTTAACCGACAAAATGGCTTAATTCCCTGGCAAAATTTGCTCTTGGGTCGAAATATAGCACTCCTCCTGGGGGGCATTTTACCAAATGCCTTGTCAGTGAATTTTACTCCCAAATTTGCTCTCAGCCAAACAGAAGCAAGGATTTCAGTAGCTTATAACAGTCATCGGTAAAAATCTCTGACAAGACACGTGATGAATCATTCCCCTGGACCCAACAGCGCGTGTAACTATTTCTCTCAACCTACCCGTAAGCTAGAACCCAATCTAGATCTATCATGCAAGTCTCAATCTCTAGCAAAGTGAAGTTTGGAGCAAATGTTGCTGGCATATATCTTGCAGTACCAGTCCTCTTGAAAAAAAAAATAAAAATGACATGCCAATCAGCTTCAAATGGTTCATGTTTGTGGAAAATCTAATAATCAGATATTTCTGCACTGCATATCATAATCATTGAGCGAATCGGTGATTGTATGACCTTAATGAATTACAAGATTGAGTTGTTATGTGAATATGCACTGTGATATGCCTGTTCTTTTTAAAAACAACAGACAAAAACATTTGAACACATTGTTATAATAGTGGAGAAAACTGAATGATGTCTTGAAATTTTGCAAGTATTGCACTCTGTATTATAATGATGGTATTGCTGGCATCTGATAGATACAATGTATTAATAAATGTTCCTTCATTTTTGGAGAAAAAAAAAGGTATTCTATCTCTTCTAGTTTGTACCCAGTAGTTATGTTTTTTACTTGCTATTTTTTTTTTTTGGGGGGGGGGGTTGTTTTTGTTTATGTTTTTGTTTTTTGTTTTTTGGGTTTTGGGTTTTTTTTTTTTCATTGTTTTTTTTTTTGTGGGGGGGGGGGGTATGGAATCTATCTCAATCTCTCTTTTTGTATATTACAAAAATGTAAAACTGATATGCTAGAGGGATATGGGTTTGGGGCAAGCCCAAGGTAGTCATCCCATTCATTATCAAGTCATGGATGAACATATACTTACACAGTGAAAATGCAAGGTTACATGGTTATGTAAGGTTGTAATTATTCAGTCTGATGCATTTCCAATTTCTCGTAAGGCTACCAATTGAATACAATTTTGGGGTATAATAAAAAAACTTGTGTGATGTAAAGAGCAAAAAAAAAGTTTGTACTTGCCAATTCTCTTGTGTCAGATAAATTCTCAATAGACCACTCATTCCAAATGGACCAAACTGGAATGCGTCTTTTAACGAATTCCAGAGAGGGGGTCCACATTATGTGGTTTGGCACAATAATCGTTGATGCAGATCCCTAAAAATCATATTAGGAGAAAAGCAAATAATTCTACACATACTGTTGCCATTTTGGTTTCATGTTGTTGATGCTGAAATTTTTAAAAATTAAACTAAGCAGTAAAATTCTTAAATTGGCAATGGGGTGGAAAGCTCGAGATCAATGTTTAATTTTTTTTCCATACAAAATGGCAACTTTTTAACATCTCAACATACTTTCTGTATTGGGACATTTATTTTTTATTCAGATACATAACACTTTATAAGAAAAATGTTGCAGTGAAAGAAAATACTGGTGTTGCCAATTTGAAGAAGAGCTGCTGACTAAATAGGGTTTCAAATAATTGTTTTAAATAAATATGTGCATAAGAAATGTGAATCTACTTGCAACAGCAAAGTCATGACTATTTGACCTTTAGGTTTCGCTAGGTAAAGTGTACATATATTCTGTTTTCCTTTTTATTAGATTTGTTTCACTTTCATTGCTATTCATACCTTTCTGGATGAATGGAGATTCTAAAAATGTGTTAAATAATGCATTCAGTTATTTTTCAGTATATAAGTTCCTCTAAAGGAAATAACAGACCTGGGTAACAAAATCACACGGGAAACTCTCCAAAGAGCAATGTGATTAGTTCATTGTACATCAGTGGTAGATGCCTGGGTAGACATCCAAACACATGTTCCTTGTACAGTTAGAATACAACTCCGTCAAGATGAAAAGAAAGAAAAAAAAAAAGAAAACATGTATGCGGGCTAATCAAGATGGAATGTACTTTTCTCAAGTAGCTTGTCAGTGATAGGCAATATTAATCAAACATTTGACAAAGGAACTCTGAAGCAAGGAGCTATGACATGAATAAATGACTGAATTAACTCAGGAGTATATTTTTAGTTTTGAAGTTTACTCAACGACCCACAAGCGGTATGGGAGTATAATACACATTTTGTACAAAGTTAGAATATAATTACAAATGAATAAATAAATAAATAAGTAGGTCTACAGAAATGCATATACAATTATATAATACAAATAATAACAGAATGGAGATCAATACAGGCACTGTCCGAAATTGTAAACAGAAAAAAATATAAACATACAGTACTGTAAATAAGAAAATGAGAAAAATACACTTTTTCACTCAAATTAGGCAAATATTTCATATCTCAGAATACATGTAGAAGTGATGCTACTTATTTTTTTTTTTTGGGGGGGGGGGAATGTTTTAGTCCTTTTTCCAACTGAAGTGCGCCGATATCGAAGTGTCTGTGTTGATGGCTATGGTTGATCCTGGATACATAATTTATCGACCCTAACAAAAAAAAAGGGGGAGGGGTAGGGTCCGGTACCGGTATACCAGTTCAATATCATATACACAACAACAATACACAGCGACAGCGTGTATACAATGTGATGGCAATGGCTGCTCATTAACATTTCGTAGGAAGGCGAAGCAATGGCCGTGTTCTAAAGAAGACGAAACTAATTGCTGCCCCTTCGAGCATGGCTGCTCCAAGTCCGAAGAAAAAGCTCGAGTGCGACATCAGTATCGATGACCCCGTCAGTTCAGCGACATCGGACAGTGAACTTGGAGACGAGGATTTCGACTTGGAATTCAATGGACATTTGACACTGCAGAGCCCAACGGACGATGATGGAACCCTCATCGGGGTGCGCTCGGGCATTGGTAAGTTGATTTTCTGCTGGGCTGGTGTCTGACTGAGTGAGATGGAAACAGGTGCTTGCTTTGTACATGGGTTGGGATGGGGAAAAGATGAGTCACCCAGACCAGTGCATATCGGGATATAGAAAACAGTATTCATTGTAGAAAGCCGCCTCCATTATATCACATTATCAGGACCATAGTTTCAAATCATTGTAAGGAATTTTCTTTAATATTTGTATATACCCTTTACATGTAGATCTAGATCTAAATGTTAGAATCTATAAGGAATTCATTGAGACTACATAGTATGGTCGCGTGACCTAAATTCGTGCAGGTCCAAAGTTCGTGCACAGGGCCATATCTCAAAAACTAGAAAAGATTGTGAAAATCTGATGGCACCAATGGAAAGAGCAACCTAAAATTATTGGTGATAACCTTTTTTCAAAATTTGGGAAGGAATTGTGAAATTATTAATGAAATTATTAATGAAAAATCGTCAAATTTTGTATCGTTTTGTGTCCGTTCTGAAAAAAACTGAACCTGCCAACAAGGGTCTAGAATTCCTATTTTCGTGAGATGATGTCATCAAAATTGTAAGTAAAATGTAATATCAAATGATTCTATAATGCAATTATCTTACCTTTTATGTATCTTACCTATTTTGTATTAATCATTTGTAAACTGGCATGCGCAAAGTGAGGTCTCGTTATTTTTGTATAACTTTTCCAGGTTCAGAGCGATGCAATACAAATACATCAAATTTTGCGATCACGATATCTCGGGAATCCTTCGTAAATATATTCTTCTTCTTGCGCCCATTTGTAGTCTAAAACTTGCTATGTCTGTGGTGTCAATTAAATCAGAATAATTTTGGGTAAAATTTGAGAAACTACGGATCGAAAATTGCCTTCTTTAGAAAATTAAAATGTGCGCGAACTATGGTCCCCCCTCCCCATCATACAAGCTGGTATTAATATTGTGCTACTACTGTAGTACATATTTCATATTTCATTACTGGTATTTATAAATGACGTTTTTTTTTTTTTTTTCATTTTTTACAGAAAATATGTGGTATGCATGTGGAGGTAAAGGTCAAAACATGTCATTTAATTTGAGGTGAACAAACGTGGGTTTGAAGAGTTCCCATTCTAGACAATTGACATTTATTGCTACATGTACAAGTTGCGCGGATTTTTCAGTGAGAATTTAATCTTAAAGGTAACTCGTCCCTTTTGCAAAATCGACGAAAATCCATACAACTTGGCACGAGTTTAGGATATGCCCTTCTGATACTGTTCATTTCATCTTGCGATCATACATTGCTTAAGTTATGAATGTAAAATGAAAATCTGGCTACCAACCTTGAATAAGCAAGTCGGATCAGCACACCGGCAATTTTTGCATCTCGGGTCATGAATTTCGCATCACGGGTCATGAATTTCGCACCCAGGTCGTGAATTTCGCATCACAGGGTCATTAATTTCGCATCCCGGGTCGTAAATTTCGCATCCCACGTCATGAATTTCGCGACTGGGACGCAAAGTTGGCTGCGAAATTCACATCTCACATGACCTGTTGTTGAGCATACTTCAGGGCCACCATATGCTATATCCATTTGAATGTTCACTATCAATTTTTTTTTCCTTTTTTTTTTTTTGCTCATAAGAAGCTCCTTTTGAAAACTTGTGGCTAATTTGTACGATCCAGAATGGGATTTCAGAAAATACATGGGTGAAGATGAGAAATATTTATATGCCACCCTTTAACAGTCATCTTCGTTCCATTCATCTAGACTTGCAATGTACAACAAAAATCAAATCAGAAATGGAAGGCAGAAAATGAATATCAAAATTTTTGCCATTATATCCCTAGAAATGCGAACCGATGTTTGAAAAATATATAAGGTTCGGTTGCACAGACTATACGTACGGAGTGCGCATGCGCGCATGGCTCACCGGATCCGACCGTACTGTGTGTATTGGCGTATCATGCGGAGGGAGACAGTTAACAGGTTTTTTTTAATTCGAGCAAAACAGTCCTCTTATTTATTGTCTCTGAGACGAAAAATAATAAAATCGTGGTTTGTGTCTTACTAACAATTTTTCCTTCTAAATTATGGTTGGTTTCAGGGTTTTTGAATATACATGTACAAGTACTCATACACATGTTTCATCTTAGTTTGAGAATTTTTGAAATCAGCTGCTCACAAAGTTAGTCAGTGCCTTTAAGCACTGTGATAAATACTTGTATATTGATCAAGGTATGATTGTCCTTCACTCCAGAATAGACTTATCAATCACTATTACATTGTAAGTAAATCTTAGAAACAGCAACCACTAACTGGAAATGATTTAAACCACAAAACCACAGCAGTATACACCTACAATGGCTACATGTAGGTTACAGATTTATGAAATGTTTCAAAACTCTATGAGTACATGATGTACATGTGGGTGGAAGAATTACATACATGTATGAACAACATTGTAGATCTATTGCAAATTTTCATTGGTATAAAAATCAATATTTGGAAAGGGGGAAAATGCAACAAGGTATGTTTATGATATGTTAGTCAGACTAAATTGGTCTGATAGACCAAGTGCATTATAATATTTATCTTGATTCATTATACTGTCATTCTTCTGGGTCCATTATCTACCGACTGACAGACACTTCAATTTACAGGAGTAGTGGTTTTGCTATTTAAGGTCAAACAAAGAAATCTTAGGTGTACCAAAATGTTACATGTACATACATGTATGGGTGATTTATTATTTTAATATTTTAATATTGTAGTTCTCTCCCCCCTCCCCCCTCCCTCTCTGCTCATTAATCATAAATGACTACATGTACCTGTTAAATTTTTTTTTTTTTTTTTTTTTATCCTGTCATTCAATAATGGTATGTTTTGGTGTTGTTTGCATGTGCCTGTGGGGGGGGGGGGGGGGGGGGGGGGGGGGGGGGGGGGGGGGGGGGGGGGGGGGGGGGGGGGGGGGGGGGGGGGGGGGGGGGGGGGGGGGGGGGGGGGGGAGTGTGATTGGGTCTCCTGGAGAAACAGTGGTCAGGGTTGTTGTAATTGTTGTAATTTTCACATCTGCATAGTGAATACAGCATATACCTGTACATTACCAAAGGCCTCAACTATGGTGGCCCTGAAGTACGCTCAACAACAGGTCATGTGCGACATGAATTTCGCATCCCAGGTCCTGAATTTCACGCCATGGGTCGTGAATTTCACGACTGGGATGCAAAGTTCGCGCCACAGCTCCTGAATTTCGCATCGCAGGTCATGAATATCGCATCCAAGGTCATGAATTTCGCATCGCGGGTCATGAATTTTGCATCCGAGGTCATGAATTTCGCATCGCGGGTCGTGACCTGTTGTCGAGCGTACTTCAGGGCCACCATACTCAACCCAAATCCCTGTACATGTATATCCCCATTGTAAGGCAAGGATGGTCAGTGCTTAGTCTGCAGACATAGACCCTAATGGACACTTTATTTAAATGTATTGCATCTTGAGAGAAGCCTAGCCCATATGCCTGCTGGCTGTGTCCATATAGGCTTGGAGCAGCTATAGTACAAGATCCCTATAGATCCCTATAGTACAAGATCCCCTGTAGTCTCCAACTCAGTCAGACCTCTATAGACGTGTTTCAACAGACCAGGGTTTGTGCCCACACACTAGTCATTGTTTTGGTTGTACCTGTGTAGTACACTGTCATCAGTGTTCCCCCAGCTTTCTATCTTTAGCTTCATACCAATTAGGAGCTATGTTGTGTGGGCACTTATTAGGCAGGTCACCATGTACATGATTATGTAAATGCAGTCAATGCTTTGCCAGAGGCAAACAGGTGAATATCTTAATACATCATGTACAGTGTACCAAGATTGTAAAATAGATCATTCCCATACTGCCAGCTCTACCAATTTAGGCGGTAAACTACCGCTTTTCTTGGAATTTAACCAGATACCTCACTGATGTAAGTGTTTTTATGTTTTAAAAAGAAAATGCAAACTCCCACTCACTCAAATGTGAGGTAACCTTACATCAATATTGATCTACATGTATAAAGGGGCAATTACCAACAAAAACAAGTAGTGTTCCGAAGCTCATGTATGCTTCAGATGCACAAGATCGCTGATCACCCAGTAATCTAAAAATTTCACTGGATCAGTGTGATTGAGATAAAATTCAAGGAGTGATATAAGGAAATTGTAAGATATTTTAGCATCCTGCAGTGCAAAATACAAATATTTTCCCCAGAATGTACTGATTATTGAGGTGATTTTAAATTACATGTAACTCTAGCAGTTGACCGCCATAGAAATTTACATGGTCCAACAAATGCATGCTCTCCTGTGTGTCTTCCACCCAACACCTGAAAATTTTTCGATCTGAAAACCCACAAGTTGTTTTTGGCAAGCTCTAAAAAATGTTGATTTCAAAGGAAATTAATGGATGAAACATGTATAATGCATTGTACTTCAACAGGAAGCAAATCGGCATAGATCTTTGATTGACCTTGTGAGTACCTCAAGTGTTTGTTTTGTGCTAAAAACTTCATTTCAAGACAATCATCCCAGATCACAACCCCTGTGTTAAATAAGACAGGAACAATTGCTGCCGGAGCAAATGTTGTGTCACCTTGCATATAGTGGGTGATTTCAAGTACGGTGTTGGAGGCTGGTGTTGGTCTTGTGAGAACACCAACACCAGCCTTAACACCGAACTTGAAATCAGGCTGGTGTTGGGATTGACCTCGCAAGATTTGACGTATTTCCGGTAGTCAATGTTGCTATCTGGTGTTGAATGTCGTCTGCTGAACTGAGTATCACGGTTCGTGTTGATGATTTACATGTAATTTCCCCATTCACCAACACCAGCCCCTAGGGATTAGGAAATTCATGATTTCAAGCATGGTGTTGGTGTTGGTGTTGTAATCATACATGTTATTGCTGCTTGTCCCTCGCGGAGCAGGCGACACTTTTTGCTACGGCCACTCGTGACATGTTGGTGGTTAAACCCATTTCGCAGTCAAAACAACTTGGAATAATCAAAACCATATATTTTCCTTGGAAGAGTGATAATTTTCCTCTTGGATTCTTCAAATGATTATGCAATTCGAATCCAATAAGATGTAGATTTATTAGAAATTCTGAGGGGAAATGATTTTATCGTTGAGATTTTTCGCTATAGCGTATGACGTCACTCGGTGTTGGGCTATCGATAAGGTGATCGGATCAGAGCGGTATCGTCCCTCTAAACTGACCGACAGTGTTGGAGCTCGGTTCAGCAGCCTTTCCATGCTCTCATCACCAACACCAACACCGCACACCGAACTTGAAATCACCCAATGTCTCCTATCAAGGAGAATCATGATTGTTAGTAATTATGCATAAATTTGTGTTCTGGACACCTCTTTTTGTATCACTACATCGCACTGATCTACATGTAAGAAGCCATCTTACGAGCATGCTGTCTCAACAAGTGTGTCTTCATCAGTTCGAATTTGAGGAATAGCCCACTATTTCTGATCCCATAAATTACCCTCTCAGAGAATAGCCTGAGCTACGTAAGAAGCCATCTTACTGTAGCGTGCTGTCTCATCAGGTGTGTCTTCATCAGTTCAAGTTTGAGGAATAGCCCACTATTTCTGATCCTGTGAAGTAGCCGGACCAGAAAATAGCCAGCTACATGTAATTCTCGGATGAAGACAGAATTAAAGGCATTGGCTAACATTGTTATGATTTTAAAAAAATCTCATTTTGTTACTTAAAAATGGGATAAACATTAGGGTTATAGTGTAAAAATACCAGTGTGAAAGTTTCAGAGCATAATATCCACGGGAAGTATTTTTAAATATTAGAAATGTGAACCAATGTTTGAAAAATATACGAGGGTCGGTTGCATAGACCCAACGTAAAAGGAGTGCGCATGCGCACATGACTCAACGGACCGCACTGTGTGTATTGACGTATCACGCGGCGGAAGGCAAGTAACGGTATTTTTGAATTCGTCCAAACGGTCCTCTTAGTTCAGTGTCTCTCGAGACGAAAGCTAATAAAATCGCGGTTTGCGTCTAATTTACAGCTTTTCCTTCCAAATTATGGTTGGTTTCAGGGTTTTTGAGTATAAATACAAGTACTCATACACATGTTTCCTCTTAGTTTGAGAATTTTTTAAATCAGCTGCTCACAAAGTTAGCCAATGCCTTTAATGCACTATTTCACTCGAAAACTAAGCCAGCCAAATCTTGGACATTTGCAGAATAGCCCACTGAACGGCTCAGGAGCTGGCTTAGCCAATACAAGGTGCGCCAGCATCAGAATATAGCTTTAGCTAGATTGCAATATGTACGCTATTATACAGAGCTTGAGCTGATGTGCACACCATTGCACGCTTCAGCGGAGTTGGGGCTAATTTATGCGAGATCCTAGAATAGCGGGCTGTTCCTCAAACTTGAGCTGATGAAGACCCATCTGATAGGCTCTTATCTGCCAAGGTGATGATATTGTAACCAGCTGTGGGGTAATACTGTGGAAAACGATCTGATTATTGGATGGAAGCTTGGGGTAGTGGCAATGGATAGAACATACATCAAACATTCTTCACCATATGAGGGGCGTTCACACACAAGGTAAAATGTGAGATTCAAAAATCGATTTTCTTATGGCGATTAGAAAATCGATTTTATTTTGTATGTGCACAGAATAATCTCACTAATAATCGCGATTCTAATCGCAATTCAACTCACAGTAAGAAGTGCTATTTTTCAGAATAATCGCAATTATTTGCCGTGCGGTGTGTGTGACCGGAATCATCATTTTCTATCCCATCATTCTTTGCGCATACATGTTGATCGATGCGCTGTGCATGCAGTATGCAGTATATGCAATGCGTGTTACTTTACATGATGCATGCACTGTATATCATGGACGCACTGCATGCTATCTTGGCGCTGTTGATCTCGTATAGTAAGCAAATGTTTTGTATAGAAGTACATAATTATTTAGTATTTAATTATTGATTTTGTTACTTTCTGTAGCCCTTTTATTGTCGATGTGTATTTTCCCTCGTCCAGATTGTGTACAGTATAACAGAAGTTTAAGCGGAGAAGTTTGTGGGCTCTCCTGCGTGTTTCCGTTGCTTCTTCCTATGTGTGAATGGTCAAAAACAAATCGGAATTTGAATCCCGATTAGAATCATGATCCAAATTTCAATTTCTCCTTGCATGTGAACGGTAGCATTAAAACTGAAATTTTGATCGCGATTCAAATTGCAATTCAAATTTCAATTCCTCTTGTGTGTGAATGCACCTATAGTGTGACTGAACAAGTTTATGTCGTTGGTTTCCTCCAATACCAATTCATCTAGAATCCTTTCGGTGATGTATCTAAAGGGGGGCAAGGGAGGTACAAGCCACGGATGCAAAAAAACAGCAAAAGCAATAGCAAAAAAAAAAGGGTTATTCATTGGCATCAGAAGTTGGAAGGGACACAATTTCAGCGCTTTCCCCTGGGCGCCATTTTCCCTAGATACACTACTGAATCCATTTTGCCTTACTCTTCTGTATCATGATTTTATGGATAGCCATTTATCTTCTTTCTGACATTTTGATATACACACCTCACAGGAAGTTACTAATCACTTTGTTTTTGGATCATAACTCAAATATGGTGTTGTTGTATCAGATAACTTTTAACAGATTTTGAAAGAAAATTAGTTCCAAGCATTTTGACACTTCATTTTACTGAAATTGAATAGAGAATGTGAGCACAATGGCGATTCACATACAAATACCCCCCAAAAAATAAAAGTTGCAGCAATCCCTGTTGATATGGCAGTGTCTATTCACAGAATGGATTTCTGGCTGTCAAATTCATCTCTTTGTTTTTGGATAATAGGGAATAAACACAAACACAGAGATGGTCTATAAATGACAGTAAAATCATGTGCCAATCAAAGTCATTCCAAATGCATGAGGCAGTGGATGCCGGCAAGATGCCATCTCTCTTTTTCAGACAACCTAGGCATCCTATTGAGTGCTGACACTTTTCCTTGCCGGATATCCATTGCCTCTTGCATTTGGAATGACTTTGGTCGGCACATGTTTTGACTGTCATTTAAAGACCACCTCTGTGTTTTTGTTTATACCCTATTGTCCGAAAACAAATAATAACAATAATAATAATTCTGGTGATTTATAATGCGCCGAATCCACTCAGTAGGCCTAGAATGCTCTAGGTGTAGAGATGAATTTGACAGCCAGAAATCCATTTTGTGAACAGACGCTGCCATATCAATAGGGATTGCCGCAACTTTTATTTGGGGGGTATTTGCTTATGAATCACCAGTGTGCTCACATTCTTTACTCACTTTCAACAAATGAAGTGTCAAAATGTTTGGAATTAAATTTTCTTTCAAATTCTGTTAAAAGTTGTCCGATATAACACGCCATATTTGAGTTATGATCCAAAGACAAAGTGGTTAGTTACTTTTTGTGAGGTGTGTATATACAAGTATTTTGTGTAAACCCAGTTTGTCTATTATGTACACATGTATGTGGTGTAATCAAGATGAGAGCTTTCCTCCCTTGATCTGTTAAAGCTCAAGAGCCTTTGTCCTCAGAGTAAAAGTGTAGGAGAAGCTATAATGGACTTGGTTTCCCAACATTATTATATCATAGAAAACACTCAAACAATACGAAACTATTGTCATTAAGCTTTACACTTCTCATACAGTGTATTGCTGTACAATATCCACACAAGAAGATTTTTGCATGGAGGGCTGTAGGGTTGTCGCACAAACAGTGTATCACTTTTTCATGTCTGAATGGAGGGGGGGGGCATTCAAATTTGACTCCAGTGCAAATTGTCATGGGTTGCATTCAAGCGACCATTTTTCACCCTAGAATCACAGTTTTCAAAGACGTTTAGTTTAAAGACATTCAGTCGTGGGCTTTCATGGGGAGTGGATCATAATTTGCTGACACCAGACTTTGTGAAAAGCACTGGAAATACCTGTAATAGAGCTACATTTCTGGAGCACAGCAAAACAAGCTGTCCTACCATAAACATTCTTCGGCCTGCTTCGGGCATTCTCAGGCCAGGGAAAGTGAGATAATTACTTTGTCATATGGGGCAAAGGCAACATTGGGGGGTCTGTTTTATCGATTTGTGACAAGCAATATTTGTTTCCCATTTACTTTTCAAAAGTTTCAATCGGTTTCATAGTGATCTGTGCACCATAAACTTTATTTTGATATGAAATTCGAGCATATTCAAAACTTATGAATAGCAACTTTAAGTTAACCTGTTTATAGAGTGCTAACTGTGTACAAAGCTTGTATTAAATAATTCTATGACAAAAATGGATACCGCTAAACAAAATAAACCAGTCATGAAATCGAAAGAAGATATTGATTTCGTTGTGACATGTTTTTTGCTCGTTCATTTAGTTATTGAATTGTTCCTTTTATTTTACTGGATAAAGGGATTTGACATTAGCGATCCATGAATCCTTGAACTAACTCTCCCCGTTGATGATATTTGTATCCTTTTATGAATACCAGCTTATGTTTATTTTAATGAATGTGTTCATACAGTTCAACTGTTAAGCAAATATGCGTGTATCATGCTGCTTCAAATGGGCCTTTCTATGAATTGCAACAAATTTGTTCTTTTCTTTTCTCTTTTGTGGATTTCCTTGTTTTGCCAATTTCCTATTGCACCCCTTTTTAACTGATAGGTGCTTTCAAAGGATGAGAATAGGGGAAACCCCCCAAAATTACTATGAACACTCAATAAATCTTTTTTTTTTTTAAACTGCTAGATATATGCATTATAGAGATTTGAATAATAGTTACATGTGTGTGCTCAAATTTGCAGTGTCATCTTGTTCTGCTTTTCCAGAAAGATATTACATGTAGCTTATGTCCATGTATAAAGGCTTGTTCACGTACGCATCAGTAAACCGCTTCTTAAAAATCGTAGGGATATTCAATCGTACTGTGCTTCACTTTTTTTTATATAAATTCAGATACAATGTAAGATAGTACCAGTATACAAATACTGTAGGAAATGGACATTTAAAGGTGAAATTCAAAGAAAATCACAGAATAGGGTTAATTATATATGTGGCTTCGAGCGAAACGGGTCCCCAATGGTGACGTAGGCACATGGACGATCTGCGGCGAGCTAGTGCTTGCACGTAATAAAACATTGTGCATTGAGATGATCGGATGTAATTTTGATGGATTTTAGATACTGTTATTAAGAGAGGAGGCAAAAATGCAGTGGTTTAATATTTACATTACCTCACTGATGAGTCAATTTTCTTTTCTTTTTTGGTCAAAGTAGGAAATTGACATGAAAATGACAAAGAAAACCAAGCCCGGCCGGGATGCAAACGTCAAACTACGTCCCGAAACGACGTTATAATAATAATAATAATGACAATATTTATAACGCGCAACATATCCATCTGAAGAGATGCTCAAGGCGCATACAAGAAAATTACAATTACATAAGATGAAGAACAAAAATTACGGTGTTTAAATGTAAGCTCACTAGGAAAATTTAACAATATACATTAAGCATTAGGTAAGTTTTAAGCCTAGTTTTAAAAGTGAAAAGGGAGTTACTTGCTTGAAGAGAAAGAGGTAACTTATTCCACAAGGAAGGAGCTGCTGATGCATATGCTCTATCCCCCCAATTTCTTTTAGTACGTATTTCTTTAAGCCTAGCATTATTTGATGAGCGTAAACCTGAACGACCTGCAGAATGGGGTGACAAAAGGGATGAAATATATTCCGGGGCATTCTGGGGCATCAAATTCTCAGAGACATGCAGAACTGATTAAGAGACGCGCTCGACAAATCATGATTGTATGTAAAAGTTACTTAGATAATATTGTTGTCTAAGGAAAATTGATGCTTCTTGTAGAAACTATCTTGATCTACAAAATTCCTCTTTACTAAGATCTCGTATTTATCATGATAGCTAGCGTAGAGAGACTGGACGTCACCACTGATCTCAGATAATGTAGAGCCGGGGTGTAGATCTAGAGAGTGTAGCTTCAAGTCTTTATCAAGGGATGTTTTCCTGTAATACTCTGATTAAACGTGAATTCGATAAGGAATTCCACTCGAAAAATATTTTTCAAGGAATTTTTTTTTTTTAGTGCAGGTTATGATGATTTTCAAGCAAATACACAGTGAAAATAACCCAGATACGAAATTATAACTGAGCTAAGACTATCACCAAAGGCCTAATTGAATTACAAGCCAAATTACTCTCACTTTCGCCTCACCTACTTCACCTCACCTACTTCACCTCACCTACTTCACCTCACCTATTTAACCTCACCTACCTACTACATACAAACAATTGACTACTGCAATGCCAAGTATGGAAAAGTTAACTTGAGCTTATAAGCACATGTAAATATAAATTAGCTACTTAATAGATAATAGAAACCAAATTAGCAGTAACGTAATACCGTTTCTATATTTTCTTTAGACATGTTCAAACTATTCACCAAGAAAACAATTCTAAATTCAAGAAAACAAAGTATTCCGTCTGTCCCTCCGTCTTTCAGGAATTATAACACCCCTAAAATTAAAATGGGTATGCCCCATAACTGTAACTTAGCATGTACAAGGGAGACTGTTCTATTATATTATGGGATTTTTTGTTTCCTTTCCAATTGCAAAAAGTCATCGTTAATTTGTAGAATTTATCCGACATTATGATATGAATAATGGTTGAAATAGAATGGTTGAAACATACTTTGAAAACATTCACAGAATGATGAATTCATCCAAACAATGCAGAAACATCGTTTTAATCACTCACTCAGACACGACACATCACATTAACCACATTCACAACACGCCACATCTCAGGCCATTGTCCATGAGATGATGTCATGGATCTCGCATCGAGCTGGGCGACGTATGCGAAGGCAACATTGGGGGTCTGTTTTATCGATTTGTGACAAGCAATATTTGTTTCCCATTTACTTTTCAAAAGTTTCAATCGGTTTCATAGCGATCTGTGCACCATAAACTTTATTTTGATATGAAATTTGAGCATATTCAAAACTTATGAATAGCAACTTTAAGATAACTTTATTCACGTTCATAATGAACTAAGTATTTTGCATGGTTTTATTTTCATGCAAGTGTCGTGCTGCGCAAAATGCGCGAAAAAAATTCCATCAGTGCGAAATATTCTACGTTTACAGTCCGATGGTACGAGATTTCACAAAAGATGAATGAGAGACCTCCTACAATGTATTCAGTGAGGCAATGCCAATGATAATATGATAATAATAATAATATTCTGCATTTATATACTGTCCTATACATTTCTCTGAGATGTCCCTAAGTGCTTTACAGAAATAATATTACCCCAGGCATCGGATTCAGGCTTTCCCGCACACAATGTATGCACCTTCTCCACTCCTGAAGGAGCATTCCAGCCAGGTGCCATGGCGCTCACAGCCAAGCTGAATGGAAGTTGTGTCACTCTTTCACCGAATGCGAAATCTCGTACCAGTGCACGAATTAGAATATTTGCTATTTGTTTTGTACAACACCTTGGAAGTTGATGGAAAATTGATGAGAATCAAGAAAAATATTATACTTTGGCTTACAAATCAAGGTTTAAAAAACAGGAAAAAAACGGTCCCAAACTGCAAAATGCCTGGCTGTGTATGTATCACATCTATAGTATAGTTTCTCAACAATTGAATTTGCATACATTGCATGGAAGAGAATTTTTAATTTATTGTCAGTTTTGTAGTGCTTATTTAAGGTATTGTTGTAAACTATGGAGTTTGCTTTTTGTTAATTCTCTACAAATTTAAGTTTGTAAAAAGTTAGATCTTATAATTTTCAGTATGTTAGTCCTACATAAGAAATAATGTTTCCCTCAGAACCAGGAGAAAATGGTGTAAGCATTTCTTTGCTCTGTGTTTCATACATGTATAGTTTATGCCTTGAAATGTATACTCTCCATAATCCATATTAATTAGCAAGACTCAATGCATATTTTGAAATAAATATGTAGTGTACATGTACTTTGTCATTGTTTCTTTCAAATTCCACTTTCAGATATTTTAGAGAAACAATGAAAATTTACATTTGACTTTCTCTATTTATCATTACAATATCCTGACTGTTGTGATGCTGTTTATATAAAGGGGAATCTCCGTGCCTGACTAGTGAAAAGACATGATGCTCATTCAAGATGATTATAAAACAAATCGCATCATCTCACTAATCATGTGCATTTTGTAAATTCTTCATGAGCAACAAGAGTTTCCTTGCATGTATTGGGTTTATTTTGAAAAGAGTGATGAAGTATCTGCAGACTGTTACTTTTATATGAGATTTTTTTTAAATCATATTTGTTTTAGAGTTAAGTGCTGACTTTAGCTCCTAAATGAAAGCAACACAAAAATAATAATCTGGGGGTTTTTTTGTTGATCTACATATGTACATGTATTTTTCAATACTGTGGCCTGACTACTGTATAAATGTTATTCTTTTTTTTACAGTATGTGAGTCCCTGGGACTTACTAATGAGATGAGAATGGTTACTTTTTTCTTGCTTTAGGGGAGATCCGCTGTTGAAGATCTTTTGCTTGAAGGCAGATCCTTTGAAGTGTCGAATAACACTCTCACGCTTGGCAGCCATTTCATTTATTTGCTTGAACCCGATATGATGCCACAAAATATTACATGTAGATATTATTCCAGCCATCAGACTTTGTCATATCCCACTGTTAAATGCAACCCCCCCCCAAAAAAAAAAAAAAAAAATAAATAAATAAATAAATAACAAAAAACAAAACAAAACAAAACAAAGACAACAAACAAACAAAAAACAAACAAAACAAAAAGAAAACAAAAACAAAGATTTTTAGAGGTGTGTTTAATAGACAAATTGTAGGAGATATGTCATATTTGTAATTTTTGTCTGTGATGTGGTGATTTGTATGCATTTCTCATTTTATTTTGGTTCCTGCAAGTGTGTTTGGTGTTGTTAAAGGCATTGGCTAACATTGTTATGATTTTAAAAAAATCTCATTTTGTTACTTAAAAATGGGATAAACATTAGGGTTATAGTGTAAAAATACCAGTGTGAAAGTTTCAGAGCATAATATCCACGGGAAGTATTTTTAAATATTAGAAATGTGAACCAATGTTTGAAAAATATACGAGGGTCGGTTGCATAGACCCAACGTAAGGAGTGCGCATGCGCACATGACTCAACGGACCGCACTGTGTGTATTGACGTATCACGCGGCGGATGGCAAGTAACGGTATTTTTGAATTCGCGCAAACGGTCCTCTTAGTTCAGTGTCTCTCGAGACGAAAGCTAATAAAATCACGGTTTGCGTCTAACTTACAGCTTTTCCTTCCAAATTATGGTTGGTTTCAGGGTTTTTGAGTATAAATACAAGTACTCATACACATGTTTCATCTTAGTTTGAGAATTTTTTAAATCAGCTGCTCACAAAGTTAGCCAATGCCTTTAATCATTTTAATTCTATTTTCTATGTGGTTTAATGGAATGTACAATATGTCTGATCACTCAGGTGTTATCAAAATGGTTTCACATAATATTATGAGTGTTAGCATCAGCGATGCGATACTGATATGTTTGAGAATGTACATTATTCTGTAGTGATTTTTCTTGATTTATCAAGCACTTACATGTGATACAAATTTTGTGAGACAAAGGTATATGATAGGCCTCCTTACTGGTTACAAATCATCATGAAAACTACATGTATGTTCAATAAAACCCTGATACTTACTTACTTTACTTACATTAGTATGTTCAATGAAACCCTGATACTACCCAGTTCAAGTCTGCATTAAGGAAGATGCCTTTTTCCTTTTCTGGTGATGGAAATTGTTTATGATGGCAGCATAAGCCACCTACAATAGCACAGTGAGAGGTGATTCTTCTTCAAGTGTCTTTAAAGGGAAAGTCCACCCCAGAAGTTTCACTGTTTGAATAAAAGGAGTTATATTTGAACAGCATTTAAAAAAAGAAATGAGCAAAATCGGTCAAAGAATAAGAAAATTACACTCCTTTACATTTTCTAGTAAGTTACTTTCGGCTCTGCAAATTGGCAACACTGATGACATCATATGCAAGCAGCTCTTCATTCATTTTTATCCATGAAATTTCACATTTTCTCAATTTTCTTGGAAGTTACATATTTTCTTACCCTATAGTCAATGTATGTTCAGAAGAATTGCTTTTTACATAACATACTTATGTAACATCTTATTCTTTGACCAATTTTGCTCATTTCTTTTTTAAAATGCTGTTCAAATTTAACTCCTTTTATTGAAACAGTGAAACTTCTGGGGTGGACTTTGCCTTTAAAGTGCTTTGCATACAGATATATGAAGCCTATTTTAGCTTTGTTCACATAGGTGGCAGCGGATAGGCCATCATGCATGTAGTTTTGAAAATTTAAGTTCGCAAAACTTCATTGATTTCAACAGCAGAGATTGAGCAATGAGAAGAGTACATACAGGACTGAAATATTGACTGTTTAGTATATAGTTGTGTTACATGTGTCTGAACTGTAAGACTAGCCTATTTTTACATGCTATAGCTGCTTGTGACACAGTGAGAAACTAGTCTGCAGGCCCAGGCCCTAATTGACACTTTATTTAAATGCATTGCATCTTGAGAGAAGCCTAGCAAGACTGCCTACTGGCTGGGTGTTGTGGCGTGCGCCTGTAATACAGCCTAAAATGGATGTTATAAACCAATTCAGCGGATGCAGGTTCGAGTCGGAGTCACATCTTGGACGGTGGCGTAAAAGGTCGGTCCCAGATGTAAATAATCACATCTGATTGAAACACGTCTGTAAAATGATATTCAACAACAACAACAACAACTGGTTGTGTCAATAGCAGCTATAGTACACCATCCCCATAGACCTGATTCAGTCTCCTACTCAGATCTCTATAACATGTTTCGACAGACCAGGGTTTGCGCCTGCAAACTGGCCAGAGACTGGGAAAGGGAGGCTTTACTCAAACCCAAAGGATTTTACTTGGAATCGTGCTTGAGTACTTAAAAAGAGTCACTGTCTACAGACTAGCGAACACATCGCCTTGTATAAAGACTAGACTACCCACTGCTTGTAGTTTTGGAAGTTAAACCAAAGAAATTGGATTACAAGACAAATTACTCTCGCCTACTTCCGTATTACGTTTTGGCAAGGGTAAATGCTGTGTTAAAAATGGACTCGGAAAATTGCGTCCACCATTGGTATAACGTGTGAAAAGATGTCTAATCTATTCTTGATATTTCATATCTAAAACTTTGTTTTTAAAGTCTGATTTTTGCAAGAACAGAACAATGGATAGTTAAAAGAACATTTCATAAAACTTTATTTTCAATAAATGGCACTGTAAATCTTCAGGATCATGCTTGCTTTTTGACAGAGTCACCTGCCATAGGGATAACAAGTAAAAACAGGGATTTTAAGATTGATTATAGTTCCCCTATTACTGGTTTGAATTCATTTCAAATGTAATTTATATGTAATTTGAGACTTTGGAAAAGATTATTAAAGGCTCAAAAAAATTTAAAGACTCCATAAATTTTGGGTACTATGCATGCTTTTGTTCTAAGAGCTGCCATAGGCTAACACGCAAAACCAAATATTTTTGAAATGATTTTAATTCCCCTAACGTTTATTTGAATTTACGGAAGAAGTAATTTACATAAAATTTCAAACTCTGAAAATATATATTTAAGGCTCCATGAGTCAAATAGACTCCCCATAATCCCTGGGAATATGCATATTTTTTGCTTTGAAAAATCTTGCCTGCCATAGGTTTACACGTGAAAACAAGCAATTTTTGAATAATTATAGTTCCCCTATTACTACTTTGAATTGATTTTCAAATGTGATTTATACGTAATTTGAGACTTTGGAAAAGATTACTAAAGGCTCAAAAAAATTCAAAGACTCCCCGAAAATTTCGGGTACTATGCATGCTTTTAACCCTCTAGCTGCCATACATTAGGTTAATACACAAAAACAGGGAATTTGAAATTAAGTTAATTCCCCTAGGATTCATCAAAATATATGGAAAAGGTGATTCACATAAAATTTCAAACTCTGAAAATATATAATTGAACCTCAATGAGTCCAACAGACTCCCCATAAATCCCCAGGAATATGCATGCTTTTGAACAATGTTTTAATGTTTGTAATACTACATGTGAAACTGTTTGTTGTTATCGATGACACACGATATGTGGCTATACCACGTACTACAATACGTACACATGCTTTATTTTTCAGAACTGAAAGTTCTTCGTAAATATATATTCTTTGGTTAAACCTTATAAGTTCACTTAAGGTTTTGACAGGGGCCGTGGAACCGGGCAGCCCCCCCCCCCCACACTTTTTTGAGTAGACACATTGGCCTCTGTGCAGTAACACAGAAATGATTATCCTGGTTTGTACGCTCAGGCCCCCCCCCCCCCCCCCACTTTCAAAAATGCTTCACAACTTCTGTTTGAAACTGCGACTAGACAGTTTTGAAACTAGTGTGTCCACACGACCTGACACTGTAAGATAACCGTAAGCTTTAGAAACCTCAAATGAATTTTAGTTAAGGGACGGCCGTGTAAACATAACTAATCGTTACTCCATCGATCAGATTTTCTTCAACTACAAGAAGAGCACATTCTCCTCTCCCAGGGGAGCATTCCATGCAGTCTCCATGAGCCTGTTATGCTGTCCAATTTGACTCAGTCATAATGGATGCCTTTGATTGTTGGCCTTTCCACAAGGAATAAAGATCTGGTAGGGAAAAATGAACTACCAGAGTGTAACTTCTACTGTTTTCTCCCTTGTACTAGACAAACAGGAAATAGTGACATGACAATGCAACATCAAGAGTACTTGAATTTGACCATATGCCAGATCATTTTATACCTCCTTTCCAACTTCTAGTAGTCTTTGGCATATAGCCTTCACGTATGTAATAGCATGTATGGAGTGATAGATGCTTGTAGGTTTGGCATCTTCAATTACTTATAGTGCACCTTTGGAAAGACATTAATCTACATTTGCCACTCTGCACCCAGGGTAAATGGGTACCGGCAGGAAGGAATTTCTGGAATGCTGTGAGCACTGAAATCGGTAGCCTAGCTGAGCCAGGGTAATATTGGAGCGCCTTGAGCACCATGTTTGGTGGATATGTGTGCTATATGAATATCATTATCATTATCATCATCATCATCATCATCATCATTATCATCATCATCATCATCATCATCATCATCATTATCATTATCATTCATTTGGAACACATATAAAAAGCTTGTCATACCACTCTAATAACATTATTAAAGGTAGGAGCTCCCTTTTGCAAAATCTTCGAAAATCCATACAACTTGGCAGGAGTTTAGGATATGCCCTTCTGATACTGTTTATTTAGTCTTACAGTCATACAGAAATGAAAATCTGGCTACCATCCTTGAATAAGCAAGTCGGATCAACTCACCGGCAGAAGCGAAGCCGGCTAGCTAGCTACTAGCTAGCTCAGCCGCGAGCAGCTCGCGGCCACCACACGTACCGCATAATAGCAGCACTGTGCGCTATCAAAAAAAATGTGCTAAAATTTTCGGTCCGAAATAAGTACAGAGTTAGAAAAAATGTAAATTATTCAGATAATTAGTCATGTACAATCCATTTTTCTTTCACAGAAGTTTTTAATAATCATTCTCTTATAATTGAACACATATTCACACATCTTAATATTTTAGAGCTGCAGATGGGATCTCCTACCTTTAAAGTACAACTAAAATTTTTCCAAAATCACTCTCCTTTTGTTCAAGTGTGAGAGGTAGCAAAAAATTATTATTCAGCAAGTCCAAGAAATTCTGTTAATGCTGTGAGCACTGAAATCGTTAGCCTAGCTGAGCCGGGGTAATATTGGAGCACCTTGAGCACCTTGTTTGGTGGATATGTACGCTAAATAAATATCCAATATTAATATCATTATTATCAGTCATTTGAAACACATATAAAAAGCTGATCACGCCACTCTTCTGAAATTTTTTCCAAAATCACTCTCCTTTTGTTCAAATGTAAGAGGCAGCAAACAATCATTATTCAGCAAGTCCAATATTTTGTCCCATATATGATCATGGTTCTCACCAGTACATAACACCCATGGTTCTAATACCATGCGTAAAGGGTTTCAGACAAGGAAGAACCATGTGTGAAATTGCTGCACCATGCGTGGTAACAAGGGTAAAAAAATATTGGGAGTATATATTCCTAACAATAATGATAAATGTCACAGATTATTTTGCATTTTGGCAGTGTATTTTTACTTTTATGCCATTAGTAGACAACTCCAACTTTACCAAGAAGTATTTTTCATCCTTTTACTATAGCATATACCGCCGCCACACCTAACTTTAGGTGTTATTCCGTAACTTCCATGCTTTGCGCAGAGTGGGAACCGAGTGTGGATTTTTTTCTAGTGAGAACCCTGTATATGATACAGACCAAATCTAAAGATAATTGGTATTTTTTGATGATTGTACTAAGAACATACTTCTTCTAGATAGGTCTAGGAACACTGTGAAATATGTGGTGAAATTATCCATTTGATGTCATCATTATACATTTATAACTCCATAACACTTGTGTAATCTTTGAGTAATGCTGATGAACCATCCTGAGTTCCTCACAGTTTTCATCATCTCATTAGTTACCTGTATGTTCACACGACCGTTCCTAAACTTGAAGCTTAATGAGTTTGAAACCTTAAGGTTGTCTTGTAGTTTCAGGTCATGTGGACATACTCGTAGTTTCGGAACTTAAAGTTTAGTCGTAGTTTCAAAACCATAAGAGAGCTTATGGTTAACTCTAGAACTACAACGGTAGGTAGTCCTTAGTCAAGTTTATGTGTTTGCTAGTCTAGACACAGACTCTATTTTGATACTCAAGCACACTTCCAATTCCAAGTAAAAACCTTTGAGTATAGCCTTATGTTCCTAAGGTATTTGAACATTGTTAATAGTGTTAGATGGACAGAACTGGTGATTTCATTGTGGTTGAAATTGGTGGATCTGAATTCACAAAAGAGGTTTATTCTATTTAAAAACCATGGTCTAAACCTTGATTTAAACCTCTGCCATGAACTAAAATAAGCATAAACAAGCTTTTATTTAGCATATGCAGTCCAACCTGCTTTAGCAACTACCTGTCTATAAAGACCACAATTTTGTTTCCCTTGAATATTTGTTCCCATTGAAACATGTTTGAAAGGAACCTGTTCATAAAGACCGTATTTTCCTGACTCCCATGGAGTCCTTTGGAAGCGCGTAGAGACGTCATATGATAATAATGTGGTGTGTGCTATACAAGAATGGATTATTATTATTGTTATTATTATGGATGGTCTTTATATACAGATTTCACTGTCCCCGCTTTCAGACACACCAACTTATCGTATATTCATATGACTAATGGATATACGATGTATTGATATGAGACCTTTCAGACGCAACGCCCCGTTATCCAATAATCGCACAGGAGCATTCAGACCTCACGCTCATTCAAACTTTCGTGGGAAGCTCATAAATATGTGCGAGTCTCTCCCTTGCGCAGTACGAACTTCATGCGGGCTTTGCACCTTGTGTTTACGTTGTGTTGTGCTGGACTCATCTATAGTAGAGTAGAGGTTGGGCCATAAGTGCGCATTGCGAATAAGTCCCACCTACTTATATGACGTACGGATATGAGAGCATTCAGACGTGAATTTACATCGTATGGATATAGGATAATCGTACGAAACGATGCCCAAACCATTGTTTCGATATATGTCGTATATTGAAACGATGTATCAATATAAGAGCATTCAGATGCGAAAAAACGTCCATTATCCATACGTCGTATATTGATACGAGAACTCTCTCGTCTGAAAGCGGGATGTATAAGCACATTACCGTCCACCCATTGGACAAAAGGACATGTGCGTACTATGCTTGTGCAGGTTAAAAGCCATTTAATAACTTCTGAAAATCTGAGATGTATGGCCCTATATGCTATAAGTGTGTGTATTGTGAAAATATGAAGCCCTGCAAAATGCACTTCAAAAGCATCATCACATGCTTCACAAAAAGTGAAAATGTACAAGTGACAGGAAATGTCAGACCCTTTTTACACCATACATGTAGACTGCAGTGTTAGACAAAAGCATAACCAGGTTGGTTTTGCAAATGGCGGAATTTGGTGATAGATGCAGTGTGTATCTTGATAATAACATCTTATATTTCAAAACCTTTATATTCCTAGCCATTTATCAGTCCTTATGAATATTTTTATACAACACAGACATCAAAATTCAATCAAGCCTCCACAAAGTTACCGGATCCCTTTAAATCATGGTTTAAATAATTATACACCTTCGTGAATTCAGGCCGTGAGGTCTGGCCAATTCTATTGACACATTAAGAATGCATAATATTGGTAAATCATTGGCAGGGTCCATCCAGGCTTCTTAATTGCTGAAATACATGTAGTACCATAATTATGAAAAGTGTGAAGTCCATTATTACCACTTAAAAACCATATGATACATTTGAAGTGAGCTTCAAATTGAAGTTATTGATGTATGATTAATGTCCATTCATCTATCAGGAAATGACTTGAAAGGATATTCTTTTCAAACATTGAGTCATTGTATGACTAATTCTCTGTGTGGTAAGCCCTATTTCCATGTTTTTATTTAATATACTGTGAAGTGTGAAAGTTGATTATAAAAGGTCTACCATTCAAGGAGATACAGTGTACAATGCAATATTGTTTTTAGTGAACTTTTAAAGAAGAAATTCCATGTTTAGAGATGAGAAAACATGAAATTACACTGTAGCTAGCTCAGCTTGAATGTGGTGTTTTAATGAAACATTATGACAATGTATCTAATTCCAAATGGATTTTAAAAAAAACTTGTCCTGTCATTCAGGTTGAAATCTATCCTAAAAAGTCATTTGTGACTTTCTAAATATGCAAATGATCTTTGTTTAACACAAACCTTAAGTCACTGGACTCTTTTGTAAACATTTTATGAAACATCCATTTGATGACTGATTTAAATGCCAGTAAAATAAAGGTCAGCTCAACCCCCATTTTCCTGCCTATTCCATTTTATAAGTAAAATCTGTTATCAATGTAAACCCTTGTACTCGGATTATTTTCATAAAGTGTAGTCATGTGACTTGGACAAGCCACTTTGGTTTCCTTCCTGAAACTAATACCAGACATGAGAAAGTGAAAGTAAAGAGGTAGTCTCAGAAAAACCAATCTATAACTTCAGAATTACTGTCACCTCTGGTGGAATCGGACGATGCGTTTCAACATTTGTTCGAAGAGACAACTAGAAGTCAGGTTCAGGTTGAAAGTTGCTTGTAAACCTTGCATCTTGTGTGATTGACAATTTGGAGTGAGTTTTCACTTGAAGAAGTACTGTGCATCAGTTGGCCTGAAAGGAGAAGTGTTGTAATACCTGTATTCAAGATTTCACCTACATTGTACACGTAGTTCATTTTGGAGTGAAAAGTGATTTTCAAACAGAAAACCTCCTATATATACTGTAGCAATGTCTGCAAAGATTGGTAAGTCAGGAAATCTTAATGCTGTACACTTCTTTAGGATTGAGCTGTCAGATCTCTTCACACTCTTTTTCAATCAATTTCACTTTTTTTGTGACAAGATGCATACATGTACATGTATACATGTAAACATTTACCCCGTTATATCATTATCAGATTCTCCACATCTACATGCATATAAAAATTTGAGGTGTTCATTTGATAGTTAAAAACCTTTTCTATCTTTTTTTTTTTTTTTTAGTATTTGTTGGGTTCTTTATTGTTGTTTTGTTGTTGAAAGGAGGCCATCTGCATCTTGTAGAAGGGCATGATTATTTGTGCAAACAACAGATGTAGCAATATATTTCAATTTCAAAAGCATTTCAAAATTGTTAATGTTCTAAACAATATGTATCAGTCAATACATACAAATTGAAATTTAACGAAGATTAGTGTACATGTCCTTTGCACAACAAGATTGGTAGTTGACATCACCTGAACGGGATCCGCCCACTTGACCGAAGGACCGCGAGACCGAAGGCCCGCGAGGCTGACTTTTCTCGTATCATCATCACAGATAATGCGCCATCAGTATATAAAATATGTCTCCTTTAGCATGTTTTTCGGATGCCCCACACCTTCAATGAAAACTTTCCGCTGCTCTTTAATTGAAATTGGTCAGAGCGGTGTGACATTATAGATTGCCCATGCCGCCGGGCTAGCTGCATGCACGCGCATGACATATGCCTGTTCCATAGGGATTATGCAGTCACGCGCAGGCAAACCATTCCAAAGACCCCCGTTTTCACAAACATTTGTAGTTCCAAAGCCCATTCTAAAGACCCTCCTTTTCACAATGAGCCCGTTCCAAAGCCCCCGTTTTTTGTCTCGCCCGCGGCACATACCTACCATTTTTGGGGTCGAGTGCCCCCCCCCCCCCCCCTGCTCGAATCTAGGTCTGCTGAATCAGTTTATAACTTCCACCGTTAGCTGGATTACAGGCGTATGCCACAACGCCCAGTCAACGATATCAATGTCTGTTGATATCAGAAAGACTTTGCTACTGTTTTCAGTGACAAAGTTTAAATGGTTTTGTTTATCAACAGGACAGAAAGTGACTTTGATATCAAAACGTGTGACCAGGAAGATATCTGCTACTAGATATTGCTTTGCAAGGTGAACTTAAATGAAAGAAAGGAATTGCCAGCTCTTCTGAAACTGTAACTCTCCATTTAATCTGTAAACACATGTAAACTCCAATCTTTTTCAACTGAAACATACATGTATCATAATAATATTAATATTTATAATAATAATATTTATGATAATAATAATAATGATGAAAATAATGATAATAATGATAATAATGAGAATAATGATAATGATTATAATAATACTAATAATCATAATAATAATGACAATAATGATAATGATAATGATTATATTAATACTAATAATCATAATAATAATAACAATAATGATAATGATAATGATTATAATAATAATGATGATAATAATAATGATAATAATGATAATGATGATAATAATAATGAGAGGAATAATAATAATAATGATAATGTTAATAATAATAATGATAATGATAATAATAATGATGATAATAATAATAATGATAATATTGATAATAATAATGATAGTAATATAATGACAATTTCAAATTTGTCTGATATTGTGTTTCTAGTTGCAGCCATGCTGCTGTCCCTGCAGCTGTTAAGCAAAGCATTATCCGTACAGCCCATAGAACTGGAACAGCAAAGTCAACGTTATACTTAAATACAAACATGAAGGAAAGAGAAATTAATTTAAAATATATTTTAATATATTTAGCTACGTTCCAAATACAGTGGCTGAAAACTTATTCTTTGTAAAGATCAGTTGATAAACCCTTACAAAATAGAAATAATGTTATAGGTATTTTTACTACATCTATACCTTTTTTAGCTAACACTGTGTATAACATGTACTTTCATGATTGTGTGGGGAAATTTATCAAATGTACCAGTACATTGGATGAAATAACACTGAATGTCCTGTGGTTCTTCACCTGGAAAGTATTTCCTATTCCTTTACACTGCCTAGCTTGACTTTGACACTTCAAAACAATAGCTTAAAAAAAAAACCTGAAAAAAAATAATTCATGTACAGCTACATGTAATATGCGTAACAAAAAAAAACCAAAAAAACAAAAAACACATTCTTTGGGATAAGGATAAGCAGTTTGAAGAAAAGAAAGGATAACATATGTCCACAATGCACAGAAAACATAATTACTGTTCAAGATTATTGGTAGAAAACTAAGTGCCTTAATTTGGAAAAAAAAAAATGGTTATTTTACTTGATGAGAAAAAGAGGGAAACAATAATCTTTACAGACAATAAATGGTTAGAGGGCAGAAGAAAGATAGGTGAACAGAAAAGAGAAGGCACAAGCAAGTGAGACAAGATTGGTCAACTAGATTGAGACAAAGGGTGTGTTTAACAGGGGGGACTCGTTTTCTAGAAATTAGAAATGGGTACTTGAGTCGCGAACACAAATCACGCTCATAACAGGTGGTCTCTCTGGATGTCGCGTTTATCATCGCGATCTGAGTTCCCGAAACCCTCGAGCCCATGCCCAGCTGCAAGATGACTCGGCATTAAAAGTCAAATCTGGCGGGCTTATTACTTTTTATCTGATCCGGAAACATGAGTCCGAAATTCCTGGACGAAACGTGACCGAGGTCGCATTGTATTTATTGCCACGACTTGAGTCGCCAATCTCATTCAACCGGTAATCAAATCCCCCTTTTTGCGGAACTCAAGTCAGGTACGCTAGTTTGGTAATCAAGTCGCCGTCGTGTTTATTGAGGGTAACGGGTAGGCTTGTTCGGAACTTGGGTCGCTTGTTAGCCCTCTATTACCCTCAATAAGCACACCCAAAGAGGGAGAGAGAAAAAGAAGAAATTAGAGAAGAATGGGTAATATGTGCAATTATAGAAAGGGATATCTTAAAAAGTGTTGCTGACGTTGGTGATGTTTTCTTCAAATACTGCTGTAAGATTTATTTGCCTGAGGTAAATTGTAAGAGCTTTGGTTGCACTTGAGTTGTAGGTTAAGTTGTTCATTGGGCATGGCTAGACTTAATCAACAGGAACCCTATTCAGATGAACCCCAAATCCATGTTGGATACCACAAAATGTCAGCAATTCCAAAAGGGGTGGGGGCTTGTTAATACATAATTGTAGGAAAAGAGGCTCCCCTCTCCATTCAAAATGTTTTAGAAAGACCTACATGCACATGTACTCGATACATGATACAGTCATGCCTATACCTGTATATTTGCATCCAATGATTTGTTGTGACAAGTGACAGTTCAACTCAGCATAGTTGTGTCATGTCGTGTGCAACATGATTTTGTTATTTGAAGAGGTGTCATGGGTTAGTAGATATGCCATCGGACTGTAGAGTGCTTAGTTCGCATCTTCACTGTTCGAGTCCTACCGTGACATTAACATCTTTTGGCAAGACATCTGCAATTGCCACTTTCCACCCAGGTGTAGTAAATGACTATATGGAAGGAAGAAATTCCTTGAAATACTATAGTGCTGCAAAAGCAGCCATGCTATAGCCAGGATAATAACAGTGGAGCACTAGGAATGTCAACTTTGACATGAGTGCTATACAAGAACCCACTATTATTATCATGTTAAGATGTTCTCACGAGATGTCCAGGCATTACGGTACTGTAAAAATGGAGATTTTCGCGCTCAGCCAGTTGGAAGACAGTCGCCCATTTTTTATTTTCGCAGTTAGGATAGTTACAATAACTGTATTCACGTGCATAATAAACAAGATGTTTCGCGTGGTTTTATTTTCAGGCAAGTGTCGTGCCACGCAAAATGCCCCAAAATTTCAACAACACGAAATATTCCACATTTACAGTCGTCTTTCATCCCCCGAAACTGAAATTATTCCATGGACATATATCAGTCATAATGATTCCAAGGTGAAGTAGGAAATTCAGTATTCGGTTGATTATTAAGTGACATCAGTTCCCATGAGTCTAGCTGCCAGAAAGTATTTCTAACATGAGACTTATGAGGAGGATATTTGTCAGGTCTTGTTCCGTTGGTGATTACAGCATGACAGTCTGCATTATGAAGTGTTAAATGATATCATTAAGCAGATTCTCAACTCCTTGACATCATGTTATTTGATGCATTTATCCTCATGCTGTACATCATTTGTAAATATGTAGGAGACAGTATACACAAGAAGAACTTGAGGGGAGGTATTTCATAAAGCTGACTTGATATTCATTCTTTGTAATCACAGAACAACTTATGATTCTCTATCGTTTTCATTTTAGAAGCTATTTTTGAAAATCTGAAATATGCAGTTGGAGATAGACATTGTTATTTACAATTTGATATAAAGTTATTTGTTTTTGGGGGGGCAGCCACAATTTAATTGAGATTATTGTAAATAAAGTCATACTTCGGCAAACTCTTAGCAAAATCTTTGGGCATCCCATTTGGCTCTGCATATTCAAGTCATAAAACCATGCATAACTTTGTGCACAGCTTGGTGAAACACCTCCCCCCCCCCCCCCCCAGCTCCCCTCCATTTCTCTCTTTTTCTCTTTACCACTATATCTTTCTTTATCTATCTCTCTCCCTCCCTCTCTCCCTCCCTCTCTCTCTCCCTCTCTCTCCCTCTCTCTCCCCCCCTCTCTCTCTCTCTCTCTCTCTCTCTCTCTCTCTTCTATCTCATTCATGTATCTCTTCCCTTCCCATTCTCTTATAAATTTACTCTTTATTTTTTTATGCTTAAAATTTACATTATTCCTTATTATTCCTCACAGGATTTACGGGGAGTGTCCACAGCCGAGCAGAGCATCTACAACCCAGCAAGTTCCTTCCAGGAAGGACTGTCTTTGAAGTCGTCTCAGCCAAGACCATGAAAGATGGCTACAAAAAGTTTGTGGTACGTTAATTTCAGCTGTGGAAATCAAATTTATCTGTTTGGTGTGTATTTTTATTTTGCTTTCAAGAGTTTCAAACTGTCCATAAAAATAAATTGGTTTCATATGTACATTGTTTCCTTCCTTAAATGAACTTTCTATTGTTTTTACAGTTGGCTCTAAGAATCTTAATTACTTGATGTCTGATTAAAGATCAGTTGCATGTCACATCAAAGAAATAATTACCTCTGTCAGTTTTTATGTCTCAGGTTCAGACACTGTCAGATATATACTTGTACTAGAGAACAAGTGTTAGAAGTTATCCATCAGTTTTACGATCACCAGGAGTTTAACTT
Organism: Echinometra lucunter; assembly: GCA_029962745.1. NCBI lineage: Eukaryota > Metazoa > Echinodermata > Echinoidea > Camarodonta > Echinometridae > Echinometra > Echinometra lucunter. The sequence goes on from CM057158.1 coordinate 28,202,660, forward strand.
AGCACTTTTGCAATCACTGCATCATACTACTGGTATGCGCCCCTGTCTTAGTTCATATTTTGGGGTGCTCTTTAGATCCAGATTGCCTTGAAAGTCTTTCTAGCCCATTCCAGGCCATTGCAGTCTGTTAAATGATTTTTCATACCTGCATGTCCATAATTGCTGATTTATTTTATACATGTTGCACATTTTTTTATGTTTTCAGTTTTGTGAAGTTTTGCTGTTCTCATTTTTCACAATCCTTCTCATACTTCTCCATTTTATTTTCAACTCTGTGACTGGTTTCTCTTATGTGGGCTGCTTGGCATGATTGCCTAGGTACTCTGTAAACTCCTTTTCCTTTGTCCATTTTCCAGTACTTTATCTTTTGGGTGGACTATGTGTAGCAAGTTCCTTAGCTAATCTATATCTGCTACACTTGATCCAGGTGTAGCAAGTGGGTAGGTGGTACATGTAGGAGTTATTCTTTGATTGCACTCATCACGCTACGGTTCCCATGTTAAAGCCGGGATAATAATATCGTCGGTGGGGCGATAAAACCTCGTATCTCAAAAAAATCAAATGTTCAGGAAAGTGAAAAAACATGGCTGCCAAAGCATTATAAGCAATTGGATTGCCTTTCCTTTGACATGCCGTGGTGGCTTCGTTTTTGTTGTAAGAGAGCTGGGATTTGGACAGGACATCACTTGACTGATAATCTGGAGTCTAATACAGAAAAGTAATTTTCACTAAAATTTGAGGTACAAGGTCTTATCACCCCACCAACGATATATTATTTCCGCTCCCTCTAGGAGAATGGTACACAGTACTGAAGAGGCTACATAAATAATAAGACATTGATATTTTCTCCTTTATTTGAGTAGACAATGATAAGTTATCTCACTGCTCACTTGTAACCCACAAGTATCTATCCTGGCACTTTCTTATGGCACTTTAATATTAGAAGTTAACCATGCTTTGCAATGTTTTGTCTTCCAGCTGTACAGCATAGCAGTGCTGCGAACCATAGGAACAGACACATCTCAAGCCATCATTGAGAGACGCTATTCAGAATTTCACCAGCTCAACCTTGCCCTACGGAAGCGCTTCCCGCGAGCTATGGAGTCAGTTGTCTTCCCGAGGAAGGCAGTCACTGGCAACTACAAGCACCAGTTCATCGCGGAGCGCAGCCGAGCATTTGAACAGTACCTGAGCCACACCTTCCAGCACGACGAGATCCGGATGAGCCCCGAGTTCCAGGAGTTCTTCTACAACCAGGACCTGAGGCGAGCGTACAACTACATGACGAAACAGAACTTTGAGGAAGCGTTGCCACTCCTGCAGAACGCGCTGCACCTCCAGGAAAAGATGATCGGGGAGAAGCACCCTGATACAATACGGACACTTTGTGCCATCATCGTGGTGTACCTCTCGCGCCTTGAGAGCCAGCCTCATGTGCTGGGGTATGCGGAGAAGGCGTTGTCAGACATTGGGGACGACGAGACAAACCCATTCTTGATCCCTCTCCTCCAGACCTTAATCGGAGTCAGGTGGAGGCTCCAAAAAGACAAAAGAGACTTGGAAGTGAGACTCTCACGCTATGTCAAGCCTGGACTTGGCGGAGGCGATATGCCAACTCTAGAGGAACTAGTCATGCAGAGTTTATCTCATCTATGAAGTTCTGCCATTCTGAATGTTATATGATTTTGTAATGCAATTTTTATCTTGTTATATATGATCATGTTTCAAAATAGTATCTATTATATGCTAGTAAGCTGAGCAGTAAATTATTGTTCTCTATATGTTTTTGATAGTGCTATATATTTTGTCTTTCTGTTGTTTTTTTCCATTTCGATTGTGCTACTTTCATAGTTTTTATAGGCCTGTTAGACAGCCATACTCTTCATAATTATGAAATGATACTAATATTAGTCAATGGCATAGTTATCTTTAAAAAAAAAAAAAAGAAGAAATCCTTATGAGATGAAGCCCCCCTTATGCTTCTGTATTCCCTTCTTTGAATTTATATGCTATCTGGTAAACCTCTCTTAACCCTTATGGGTTAAATTCATCAACTTTTCCTCCTCAAATTGGCAACTATTTTTTTCTTTGCTCTCCTACATAGCTTGGAAAAAATGTACAACTTATAACATGAACATGAACCATTGTGAATGTAAACAGTAAAATTGCCAGTTTGCACAACAATATTGATTGTATATTTTACTCTGCATTGCCAATTTAGAGCGCTTAATAATTAACTACCTTCAAATTGCTTTTGTTTATAAACAGTATAATATACTGCATCAGAAAGAGACTCAACATTTTATGTTAGTTTGCTCTTTCTGCTCATGTTTAGTGTGTAATGTGTTATTCTTAGTATTTGAGATCAAGAAATACTGAAGAAGTGTCGCTTAAAGGAGAAATTGTACTGCTTTGGGTGGGGGGGGGGGGGGGACTCGCCTAATATGTATGTGGGGATGTGCCGCCCTAATGTGTCGCTTTTGGCAAGAAATCCCTGAACACGGGGATATGATTTTCTGCCGGAAAATTCCTTAACATGCCCCCACTTTTAGATCATGACGTAGAATGGCTCACTTTTTGAATGAAAATCTCTAATAATGGGTACCCTTTTCTGCCAAAATGGCCTTTAACTCGTTGAACACAAAGCCAGAGGTAACTCGGGCTAGGGTCTATGGAAGATGCATGTTATACTGAAATCAAATCATGTTCAACGAGTTAACCCATTCGTGACTGGAATTATTTAAAGCCTAATTTGATGAGCTTTTATTCTTCAAATTGGCAACAGCAACATTTTTATTTCATTGCTACGTTTTCTTATAAAACGTCATATATCTGAAATGAATATAAATTGACTGAAATTATGATAAGTAAAAAAGTTGCCAATTTGCAGGAGAAAATGGTGATTTTAAACTTTCTATCACATTGCCAATTTAAGGATTTTAATGCTTCTTTTCCTTTAAAAAATTTTCAGCATCAAACAATGAATATTGACGCAACCAAAATGGGCACAGTTTGTGTAGATTTTTTACTCTTTCTGCTCATGTATTTGGTATGATTTTTAGGGCTTTGCATCAAAAGATATTAGGCCAAACCACAAAATGTGGACCTCGGTCACGAATGGGTTAAAAATCGGTACAACTATGGAGGCTTCTGCTGCACACCCCTGTATGAACCAAATCTGAGTACTCCCCCCCCCCCCATCCCTTCAATTCTCAAGTTACATTTTAATGAATGTAGACACACAGGGGTATGGGTTGCAAGAAAAGAATTATTGTGATGGGCAATTCCATGATTAAGTGGACATCGCCCTAAACTTCATTTTTGCTCTTTCTCAAATTCAGGTAAATTTTAGGGGTTAAAATTCATATAGAAATTGTAAATGCAAAGGGGTTTCATACTCACCCCCTAAAAAATTGTTCCAAATGTATCCTTAAAGCAGAATCCGAACCATACAACAACTTAGATATATGGGACTAGACACAGTATTTTAGACTTATATAGAAAATTATTGGTTCTTTTGTAAATTTTTCAATCGGATAATCTGAAGGCCATTTTGTGTCACCAAATTAAAAGAAAATATTATAAAATAAGTCGCTGAAAATGTATAAAAATCTTAAATATGTAGTGCTGGAAAAATTGTAACGTGACTAACCGTAACGGGACTAACCAAGATTTTGGGGTCTACTTTAAAAAACAGAGAGGAAAACTTTTAAATTTTTGATGATGAACGTTTGTCATGATATCAGAAGTAAAGCTGATATGGCTCTAAGTTTGAGGTACAACACAGTAAGGAAGGATTTTTTTTCAAAAGCATTGCTCATTTTTTTTGTGTCCTTTTGTAACGTAACTAACCATGGTCAAAAGTTCTCATTACAGCTCCGGCATTGTCCAGTTGCTTTTTATTTTTTTATGTATTGTAGACCTTGGGTGGGAGAATATGTTGTTACAAGATTAGGACTTGAAATGAAATGGATTTTTATTTTGCTGTATCAAAAGGTATGAACATTTGCTTAAATGTAACGTTACTAATCATGGAATTGCCCTGATTATGAAGTGTGATGAAGAGATCATTGTACTTAATGGCCAAAATCAAGAATATAAATCATGATTCATTTATTAATGATTGTAATTCAGATCTTGGGTACTTACAAAATGGAAATAATGCATTGACATATTTAGCATAGCCTGTGTGATTTTACATTGGTTTTGTTGCAAGTTTCTTGACGTTTCCAAAGTGATTTTGCAGGTGCTGTTCAGAACAGTTCAGAAATACGGGGGCAAAGGCGACAGTTAAGTTCAAAGGTATGCCCCTCTGGTGCAGTTTACAAAGTTCCTAAAATGGGCAAAATCCCAGATTCTCCTGGATTCATTAAATGTAGAGCAGATGGTTCTGTTTGCAGTGGTTAATTGTGAAAATCAGGGCAGGGATAAGGGAAGGATTAGAAATAACCATATTTAGAGAGATGAGGCCATTCTGGCAACCACACTGACAACCAACAGCGCTATATACAACACCCCCCCCCCCCCCCCCTTTGCCTTTCCCCTCTAGCCCCTCTCCCTCTCCATACTTATCAAATTTGCTATTGTAAACCCCCTGGCTACAGGAAACGGGTGGCCCACTGTACTAAGTCTATGGGAATTGGAGAATTTAGTCATCAACAGGTTAATAGCAAACTATTATTTAATGTAATTCATGTAGTTAGTCCTTCTTTCATTTTGAAAGGCATGTGTCCCCTTTTACATGTTTACAAACATTTATAGAGAAAGGGAAAGAAAATGAGAATGCAGAAGGCAATGTGAAAAGATGGTTTAACTCCCATACTCCAAAGTGCTTGTTCTCTAACATCTCATCAGAAAACCAGCTCCTCACTGCCCCGTCCCCACCCCCCCCCCCCCCCCTCCCACACACGCCCCACTAGTGCCTATCACACACATGCCACTGTTTCACAAGATGCTAGGTACATACATTCATTGTAAGTAATTCTGTAAGTATTGGTACCCCAGGATAACAGATAAATGCCCCCTTTGTAATTAGCACTTTGGGGTCTTTCCCTGATGTCATTTTTCATCTCTGTCAGATAGCAAGTTACGGTACTTAAATCAGTCGTTAATGGTTTTTATGATTAAGAATCATTTTATGCAGGAAATGGGTATTTGTTTTATGCTTTACAAGAAAGCCCCTAAAAGTATGGTCTAGACCCATTGCCTGCTGTAACCATTAACCCCTAGAATACCTGGTATTTGTGGGGGGGGGAGGGTGGGGGGAGATGTGAGTTGTTTCATGCTACTAGCTATACACAAATCATCTTTTTGGGGTGATTGGGCACTTTAACACTTTTCTGGTCTGGCTGTGGGCAGACATTTTTCTTTGATATAATAATGATCAGGTTGTTGCTGCCACTGCAATTACAGTATACCTCATAATGAAATAGATATCATGATGTATACAGCAAGTCCATTAGAAGTAGAGAGAGAGATAGAGAGAGAGAACACGAAAATGATCCATCATAATTCATTTGATGTTCAGTAGGGGTGGATCCAGGGGAATGTGAAAGAGAGGGAGAGGCATACTTGAAATAAGTTCTGATAGGCAAAATATGAAGGTTTCATGATTTTTCAAGTGCCTTTGCCATCAAAATTTGACAGGAGGCAGATTTGTCATATGTGTTGCTATTGGGGTGTGCAGCACCTAGGAAGAGGCCAAGAGAGGTTCTCCCCCCTAAAATTGCTAGTAGGTTCAGACATGTAAGATATCCCTATGTGGTCTGGGATGACATTTTATAACTCCCACTGTTATGCAGCTGTCTGATGTATGCAATGTAGATGATGGCATATGTGATCATGCACTTCTGTATTACAATATTATTTGTTGAAACGCTGGTAGAAATAGAGGTACAGCCAGCCCATCTATCTGACTTCCAATCCCTATCCCCCCCCCCCCCCCCCCCCCCCCCCCCCCCCCCCCCCCCGAAATCCAAGTAGTAGCATCTATGCTATTTACCCATCCCCAGAAATATGCAACTTAAAATTTTTAACCTTCTGCAGCCATAGCAAACCAATAAACACCAACTCATGGTTAGGTTTTTCAAAGCAAAAAGGCAATTTTAGAGAAAATTATGGTTTTTATGCCACTTTTTCATGCATTGATGCTAGAAAACAAAACATTATTTCTTTTTCAGCACACAAATTTAAAATAGATTTGCTTGAAATCACTTTCTTTTTACATATTTTGGGGAATGAATAAATGCTTAGTATGTGCACTTTCATTCTCACTGCCAAGTGCTAGAAAATGTATCGGGTGTTTCATACTTGTACATGTTTGCACTTAGATTCTATGAAATGATGAGTTATACAAGTATAAAATTTGCAGACTATATAATGAATCTGCAGATAGATGTCACAAAAAAATAGAATCTGGAAATTGTATTCACAAGCACAGTCGGCCGAATATTGTATCTTAACATGTATGCACGTTGCCTTTGTGATTTATATGATCTACCTGTTGTAATACATGGTGCTGTTTTATATCGTATTAAATGTTTGTCACACATTTGTTAACACAGTCTCTATGATGTGATTTTCAAGGGAACGTAGTAATATGAATTTGAAACTTCGTGTAACATAGATACTTTTCTCAACACCGGAAGTAGTTAGTATTCGACCACAAATTTATGATATATATGAATTGATTTATTAGTTGATTAATTTTTGATTGATTGATTGATTTGTGATTTTAGAAAGCAAGTATATGTCTGTAGGCAACCATTGGACTGACAGCTGGAAGTCCTATCCCAGAGACTTGGTACCGAGGGTTAATGCTTTCAAAAAGGGCACTTAGTGAATTGAATTGAATTGTATTTATTGAACGTCATTGATATTCGTCAATATTCTGTTCTAACATAAACATGGACATATTCATAAATCAACATAGATAACATTAACTTTTAAACAGAAACAAAGTAAAACATCAATAATAGTATTTCTAGCTATTGATGATATAGGTTAACATAAATTTAAATCCATTTTTCTTTCTCTTTTTTTTTCCAGAATTGAATATATAAACACAATTTGATATATAGTCCAAACGGAAGTGAAAATCACTGAAAATGTTATTTAACAAAAAGGCAAAATTAATGAAAAAAAGGAGAAGACAGAGGGAATATGATTGTAAGCACATGTGAAAGTAAAGTCGAAATGCATAATAATGTTATATGTATAAATCTGTATGAAAAGGTACTTCATCAGCTAGAAGATTTATCAAAATTTTGAATATGAATTCATTTCTCCCTCTCTTTTTTTTCAAACTTATAATATATAAACAAAACCAAAAAAAAGATCAATGGAGCTGTGACCTCACAAAATGGCATTATTAAAATTTTTTTTTTAAAGTACAACAATTTGTTTTGGAACCCGAGACCTCCTGGTTATGTACCCACTACTGTACCCACTGAGCCATAACTTTTTCATAGAAACAGAGCAACTCATGTATTTGGTAAAATAATGATAATAATAATAGTGGGTTCTTGTACATGCAGCGCTCATGTCCATTAGAATTGATGCTCCTGGCGCTCCACTATAGGGCATTAATACACATGGATAATTCGTGAGAAGTTACAAAACGACTGAAGAGCACATTATTCAGGTTTTTTAGGAAGTGTTTGAGGAACATATTTATACTCAAACTATGAGATGTTTATATAAATTTGCAGCTTGTTACTTGGTTTTATGCTAGTTACATATTGTCAACTAAAACATATGAATATTTGTAAATTTGTATTGTATATTTGATATATTTTCATTGTCTTTGTCTAAAGAGATAAAGGCTAGTTGTAAAACAGTAATATAGAAGTACAACTCGTCCCACTGAAATTTTATTTGTTGTTGTTAATGCTTTATGACATGTTAGACTGAAGTGATCAGCGAAACACAAAAGTTCCATCACTGCGAGTTGACGAATTTTTCTTATCGGGTGATGCTTGATGGGGAAACTACACTTAATCACGTGATTGAGTTTTGACCAATCCTACAGCAAGATTCTTAGTATGTGGAATATAACATAAAATATGCCATCATGAGTATAGTCTGCTAAGCTTTTGGCCAAATTCTCCTTCTGTTGAGTGTGAACTATTATTGATGCATACCGCGCATCCCATTACAAAAGGTTCCCATGATTTACCGCGCCATATGTGAACGCTGCATACCATTAGGTTTCCTGCTGTCTATGTGAATGACCCTGTTTGCTAGTACTGAAACAATTATATGAATACTTTTATGATGATATAACCTTGAATCAAAGAGACTGATTACTCATCGATAGAGGAAATAAATGTGATATTTCAAAGAATACCGGTATATATAGTCTGTTTTCTCAAAAGAACCTTTTTTTCAGTATTGCAAAGTGGTTTATTCAGAGCTCTGATCTGTTTTGAAACTTGTGTGAATGTATTACTTTGATATAACTCACAAGTAATATACTGCCATAATTTTACGAGAACAGAAATTCTCCCAATTAGAAAAAGAAAATTCGGATGGGGGGGGGGGGTTGGGGCAAGGTTTTATTTAAGTAATTGAGGCTAAAGCTGGCCAACATAATACTGTTTGGAGAAATCATTGAATCACGCCTGGAAGACCACTTACCAGTTAATTCACCTTTCTGGCTTTTAACCATCTCAGTGTTTGCCAGGGAGGGATGAGGGCACACTTGACAGAAAATTTGGTCAAATAGCAACCCCCCCCCCCCCTTTTGAAATTGTCTAGCCTTGCCCCATTGCCCTATTGTTATGAGACGGACTTCTCAGAAAATTTGGCCACCTACCCCCCTTAAAGTCATCTCACCTTGTCCCATTTGCCAAAAAATAGATCATATAAGTGTACTATGGAAGAGATTGATTAACTCTCTGTTGTGACGGAATTAGGATATTAAATTTTGAATTTATGACACAAATTTACGATGGATGTCTATTATTACCAAATGGGTACAGTTTCAATTAGTGCACATATCGATATTTAAGGACATTGGTTAACATTGTTATGATTTTTAAAAATCTCATTTTGTTACTTGAAAATGGGATAAACATTAGGGTTATAGTGTAAAAATACCAGTCTGAAAGTTTCAGAGTACAATATCCACAGGAAGTATTTTTAAATATTTGAAATGTGAAGCAATGTTTGAAAAATATACGAGGGTCGGTTGCACAGACTAGACATAAGGAGTGCGCATGTACGCATGGCTCACCGGACCGTACTGTGTGTATTGGCGTATCACGCGGTGGAAGGCAGATAATGGTATTTTTTAATTCGAGCAAAACAGTCCTCTCATTTATTGTCTCTCGAGACAAAAAATAATAAAATTACAGTTTGCGTCTAACTTACAGTTTTTCATTCCAAATTATGGTTGGTTTCAGGGTTTTTGAGTACAAATGCAAGTACTCATACACATGTTTCATCTTAGTTTGAGAATTTTTTTTAAATCAGCTGCTCGCAAAGTTAGCCAATGCCTGTAATAGTGTTTGCTGTCCTGTTCATTCACATTTCTCATACTGCCATGTTATATCATTGTAGTATTGTATCGCATTACACTTATGTTTTACTTCTGGCCTGCATCTGTTACTACATTTATTATTTCATCGAGTTGTTGCAATTCATTACTTTCATTCTTTCATTTGGATCAGTTTGATCACTGATATGTAGAGCAGATCCCCATTTCATAAAACTTGTTATCAGTAATAACTGCCACATTTTTATGACAAATTTGTTCTCGGCCAATCAGATGCAAGGATTTCAGTAGCTTTTAACAGTTATTGCAACTTGTAATTGGTAACAAGTTTTATGAAAATGGGGCCCTGATCAAATTTCAACACTTATATGAAATTTACAGGCAGCCAGAAAAAAGTGAGTATACTGATTGTTTTATGATTATACCCAGCTATAGGCTGTTTGCTAATTTTATATATAATTGATGAACAAAGGTTTCTGTAAGGTCTCTCAAAGAAGATTATCAGAGGCTTGTCCAACTAACTTGTATTTGATGTCATTTTGCATAATAGGTGAAGAGAATAGTTGGTAGCTACTAAAGTATACCATCTTTAATTCAACCCTCACAAATGTCCATTTAAATGTATGTCTGTTTATTTAATTGTTGACTCTTTTGATGCATGTATAATATGTACCTGTGCTGCTGTTTTATTCTAGTTTATCGATGTTTTATGCCTGTGATAAGGATGTATACTTTTATCTTGAGTAGAACTTTGAATTGAATTATACATGTAAGGTATATATTGTTAACTTGCTGAAACTGTGTATTGAATTTTTTATTGTTTGCTGGCTTCAGTAGAATTTTGTTTTGATTTGGTGCATCATATTGTGCTGTGTATTTTGCAAACATTTTGGTGTCTATTGTTGAATGGAATGCTAAATTTTCAAAATTCTGTATTTGTGCTTTATTTTTCTGGTATGAGGACCAACTGTGATTGGGTCATCCCTTGTTACATGATTCTCAAATGGCTTACAGTCATCCTGTATATCACAGATTGGTCTCTGACCAAAAGATTTATTAGATTTAACTCTCATGATTTTTTTGGCAGAAAATTTTAACACTGTTTTTTTGCTGTGTTTTTACTTATTCATCTGAGAAACAGATTGTTATGTTGTTTACTCTATTGAAATTATGTCATTTTCTGTTTATAATTTTATCTGCACCTCAGAATAGTTTACAAGATTGATGGTGCATTACAAACTGCTGTATTTATCACTATCCATATTGGTTATATTATTTTAAAGTTTTAAAACATTTTATTTATTCTTTTTGTTTCCGTTGACTTTTGTGATGGTAATACATGTGCTACTATCTGACTATAGCAAAAGAACTTATATATTCTTACAGTGGGTAAAAAGTTACGAGGTTGTAAATATTCTTTGATTCTATAGATACAAACATATTACTCTATTAAATTTAGTGCTGACATATCTTGGTTGTATTTATTTCTTGTCATTACAGTTGCCATAGAGATTTTCTGAATGATATTCAAAGTTGCTTCAGTATTGATTAGCTGAAATGTCATGAAACAGTTATCTCCTCTTTATTACTTGCTTCATAAGTTACTTAATGCTTGGTGATTCTGAACAGCTTATTCCCCCCCCCCCCCCTCCTGATTGTGATGAACTATCATTAATTGTATTTATTTTATATCTCTGAAAGAAATTTGGTGCATTAGAACTTAGAAGGCTCTTTTGAAATAGGGGACTTGTATGCAACAATCTCGAGGAATACTTTCAAAATTCATAAAATGATGAAATTGCATGCAAAATATTCTCAAAAGAATGATTTGGTTTTGATTTGGGGGTTCCAAACTGTCAGGAGTATGCTCATTTAAAAACAAAGCCATTTTTCCAGCGATCTTTTCACAAGTTTGTTTTACACAGGGTTATCTTGTGGGCATTCAAATGCATGTATTTGCGTGTATATTTTCAAAACCAATGATGGCTGCAGAGTGGTAAATGAATGTCTCCCTCTTTAGTTTGCTGTAGGATAAAATTGGCGTGCCGCATGATCTGTTTTGTCTCTCTCTCTCTCTCTCTCCTCTCGCTCTCTACCTCTCTCTCCACCCCTATCTATCTCTCACTCCCTCTTTGTCTTTCTCATTCTTTTTCTCACTCTGTTTCTATCTCTGTCTGTCTGTCTCTCTCTCTCTCTCACTATCTATGTTTTGATGTCTTATTTTTATTCATGTCTTTACCCCTTTTTTCCCTCTCTCTCTCTCTCTCTCTCTCTATCTTTCCCAACTTTCTCTGTGTCTTTCTCTTCCTTCTTTCACTCCCCCGCCTTCTTTCTTCTTCTCTCACACGCTGGATATAATGTAATTTCCCATTATTTCAGGTCGGGAAACTGACTTGAAATTCACTCAATTTTATTTTACAACGGGATGCCATCTAAACCTCTTTTTTTCTTTTTTTCTTTTTTTTTTCGTGCGCGTTATTTTTGTAGAGGAGTACGTATATACAAAGTGAACCCGTATGTATACATTTTGTTTTATTTCCAAGTGGTAAAATCTGATCTTCTATCATTTTATGAAGCAACATTCTTGAAGTCGTGTTTGATTTATTGCCTTCATTATTTATGTTGCCTTATGAATAAACTTTCCTTCTATTTTATGCCGATTAAAAAAGAAATAGCGCATTCTTTTTATTGCCTTTTTTAATATTCTTCTTTCTTTCAGTATAATGGGTATTTCCTTGTTATACACTAATTATGTCTCAGTTATTTTGTTAATTTTCCTCTGTATTTGAGGTAACTAATATTTTTGTACATTGCATATTTTCAACTTTGCTCGGCAGTTCTCCCTCAGTTCTTCTGAACAGGAATACATCACATTTTATTAAAGTTTGAATGATTCGTGTCCATTCCTTGGACCTTCTCATTTGAAACCGATTTAACATATTCTGTTTTCAACAACAACAAAAAAAGAGAAATGTTCTACTATGTTGTTGCTGTATGGGAAATTGGGAATAGAGGTGCCCCTTCCAGGCATTTTGAATCAGAATCTTGTGATATTTTAGTCTGTGTTAGCAGACCACAATTTTTAATCATCCTTTTGTGGGGAAGCCTGTTGGAAAATTAGCGTAATCTATGATTATTTTTTTTCAATTCATTTTTTATTAGATATCTGAAGACCTCTTTTGTCTTTCTTGACAAAGTCTGAAACCTGAGGTCCCCCCTTTTTTTTCTTGACCATTGCATGTTTGATTATTATTGGAAGTGTAGTTTCCTTTATTATTAACTTCATCAGTATTGTGAAATTCAGGATGGTTGCAAACGTCCTCAAAATTCCTCTTGGACATCTCGAAATACCCTAGCCATTTGTATGCTATGTGCTGGCGAAGCGTATGGGGCTATGGGAATGCTGATCCTGGTCTTCGCTCTAGTACAGACAGTACCCTGCTCCATATTCCACGGACATAACCTCAGCTGGCGACAATGCTTTCCAGGCATGCGCTCCTAGACTCTGGAATGATCTTCCAAGATTTATTCGTTTATCCCCTTCCTTGGAGGTTTTCAAGAAACATCTCAAAACTGTACTCCTCAACAATAACCAAATCAATGCTTATATTTATTCTTAGTCTTATACGCCTATGTAAAGCGCTGTGGAACAACTTGTAGTTTGTAAGAGCGCTATAGAAATGTTATCATTGTATTGTAATACATTGTAACACATGTCCTGGTCCTCGATCAAACAAAGTGGTAGAAATTCTTTCATGAAATTGTTTTATTTTGAGCGGAAACAATGTCCAGTCATCAGATTGAACGAAACAGCCACGTTCTGTCACTTGCGACCGCTGTGATTTGTATAAAGTCCAACGTGTAGGTGTCATAATGTCATTGAGCCATTTTGATTTTTTTTTTTTTGATCATGTACTGTATGATGGTATCGAAATAAACTGTTGTTCAACCTTTGGAAAATAGTAACCATGTATGTTCATTATTTTGTTGTCCTTATAGAAGAGCCTGATCGGTTAGACTGGAGTGCTCATTCGGGTGAAAACTTTATTTTCAGATTTTATGATGTGATCACTTTAGAAGAAATTATCACTTATTGTCTGTCGGTCTGTTTAGATAGAGAAAACCGAAAAAGTCCAGAGCCCGTTTCATAAAACTTTTATTGATAACAATGTTGCAATAACTGTTATAAGCCACTGAAATCCTTCCTTCTGATTAGCTGAGAGCAAATTTGTCATAGAAACATGGCAGTTGTTACTGATAACAAGTCTTATGAAACGGGGCCCAGAACACCATTTCTTTCTTGTCCGTCCGTGACATTGAATATTTTAATGGATTCTGTTCTTAGTAGGTAATCATGGCAACCAAATTTTACCAGCACGCACCTTCAGTGGTACTTCACAATTAAACAAAACGGTTCGATACATTTCATTCCTATTGTTTACAGACGTTCAAACTTTGAAAAATTGTCAAATATCCGTCCGTGACAAAGCGATCAGGCTCAGAATTTTGATTCATTTTCTCATTACTGGATGTATTCATTTTTCTAGATGAGTTGGGGGGGGGGTGGTGGTGGCCCCACCAGGTCAAATGTGGGGTCCAATTATTGGACCAGTCAAGTGCCAAAATAGAGTCAAATTTGGCAGCGAGGTGACCAAATACTATCATTTTTATCGGTCTATATAATGTATTTTGATGACAAAATAACCCTTCTTTAATTACATTTCATTTTACTCGCTCGCTTTGCTCGTTTGCAAGATTACAAAAAAAACAGCAAGGTTCGTAATCTAGCAAGAAGAGTCATTTCCGGCAAATTTTAAAAACGCTTTGCGGCCCCTTAACATTCCATGAAAGTAATAACGGTCCACTGCAATATTGTTTAAAAATAATTTCTTGTGAAGGTTTGTGTGTGTGTGGGGGGGGGGGGGGAAGGGGTAAATTAGAATGAGAATGCAACATAACTGTCGGCAAATTCGGGTCACCATCGAATTTTCAACGGCGAATCAAGGTCTTACACCCCCCCCCCCCCCATTCAAAATGTAGCGACGTCCCTGACCTTGACCGCAGGGGACTTCGCGCTACTGATGTGCGCCTGAATTACAATTTTCAAGATGTGTGCTTCAGCCATCCCCCCCCCCCCCCCCCACTTCAAAAATGATTTCTACGCCTATCATGCCTATTCTCGCAATTTCACCTTTCCTGTAACCTTTCAGTCACTGCTTTTAACGATAATTAGTGGGAATTTTCCTTGATTTTATTCAAAGCAATCTCATTTTCACCGTGGCAAAGTGCCACGAATGACGCAAATGGCGTACATCCTCCGTAATAATGTATAGTTTATCATGTTTATTGCACGATTTATTGCACGCATTACCTTAATTGGACATTCTGAACGGGCACTTGCACTTGCACCGTTCTAGTCAAAATTGACACAATTCTAGTGAAAAATGATGACCCGAATTCTAGCCAAAATGAACAAAATTTTTACTAGAATTCTAGTCACGTTCACTGGAACCGTGTCAAATTAGTGTTGGAGCCAGTTTATCCTTTATGTCAAGTCAAATATTGTATTGGAATTGAATTCTGGTCATTTTCAATAGAATTGTGTCAATTTTTACTAGAGCAGTACTAGTGATCGAGTCATATGAACAGATTTGTTTTTTAAAGAGTGTACGCATTTTCTGTACAATCGTTACTCGAACGAAAGGTGTGTAAGTATCATTGGGTTTTTACGCACTTGTATCAATCTTATGATTACGTCAGGGGCCGACCTTTAACGTCACCATCCGAAAGATGTGACTCAGGCTCGAACCTGAGTCCGATCAGAGTCAATTTGCAGGCGAAGACAAAGAGCTGACCGGGCAAGTTACCGCTAGACCAACTCTTGCTTTCTTTAACAGTATAACAAAAGGGAAAACCCATATTTCTTTTCTTTTTATCATTCTGGGAGAAGCTTAATCTGGACCCGGAAACAATAATGTGCACTCTTTAGAAATAATGGTGCTGATTAGAACCTGTTCTTTAATTGTCCCAAATTTTGAAATTTTAAAGGTTCTTCAAAGAACCACTAATAGCCTATGAAGGATCTCTAATGGGTTCTAAATGAGTCCTTAGAACCAATATTAGTTGTACAAGGAACCTTTCGGGGTTCTTGAAAATATTTATTAAAAAAAAAAAAACCTTTGAAGAACCCTTTTTCTGGAAATATTAAAAACGGGACAAAAATAGGCTCTAATAGACACATCTTTCTAAGAGTGTAGATTAAACATAACCAAAATGAGCGGACTGGGAGAGTTGACATTCGGTTTGGGGATTGTCATGTGACCTGTCTACTCGAGGTATTATCAATCGGGTCTCGAGCAAAATGATATTAGGATCGAGGCCTGCGTGGGGAAAACTCTTGCATCGCCAGCCCGCCACTTAAAATAGAACCATTGTTTGGAGGACAAAGCAACAGCTACATGAAGACAATGTAATTGTGATATGCACATATCCCAATAATGCAAAAATAAATGGGTTCTCCCTATGGAATATTTATTAATGGATTGAAAGTGCACATCAATTTTGATAACTTGAGGTGTGGGAAGTGGTATTAGGAATAATGGTTGCTTTCATGGATTTTGGGAGAGAGGGAGAGAGAGAGAAGGACAGAGAGAAGGACAGAGAGAGAGAGAGGGGGGGGGTGTTGGAGAGGGAGAGAGAAAGTGGAAGGAACTGGGGATACTGTTCAGGAAAACCTGAGACAAACAATTACAGTATAGTTCAAATTGACAGCGAATGGAAGATTAAATACCAAATGAATCGTTTCTTTCACTAAAGAGAGATGCACATAATTTATCTACTGCCGTTTTCATGCCCGGTTTATCACAGAAACAATTCATTAAGTGGTTACCATAGTAACTTTCATTTCACGGTCAATAGTCACGTATAGAACAAAATAACTACATGTATATGCCGTCAAGCAGGGGAAAATTATAGCTTACTAAAATCTCAGTCTTCCGTTACCTCATCGCGGTATCGACTCTCCATCTTAATAGTATTGATTCAGTTCATATGCCAAGAACCAAGAAACCTCGACATCTATCATGAGGCAGCAAACAAAGCAATATAGCTTCTAATTCTGACTCCTTCGAGGAGACCAAGGCAAATATACTCAGACTCTATGATCATTAATTCAATCAATAATCCTCCCTTGTTTTCCTGAGCATGTTTATCCGGTTTATTGTTCTGACTAGTTTTGTTAATTAATGCGAGACTCCTAATGAAATATATGGCGAACCAAGTATTTTCTTTTTTCATTTTCTTCTTTTGATTTAACATGAGGTTGGTATCTTGTTAGTTTAGTGCTACATGAGCGTCGCTCAAAAATTTTGAAGGGATGTCCGAATTTCCTCAATATCACCGGCGTAGAAGCCGTAGATCCGTTTCTGATCGAAATCTTTTGCAGAAATTTCTAGCGCAAACTCACACACGAGTACAAAAACACCCTCACCCCCCGCACACACCCACACACACACACACCCACACACACACACACACACACACACAAAGTCTCTCATCCTTTCTCTGGTTTTAAATACCACTTCAAATATAAATTTTACTACTATAACCATCGTTTATAAAAGATTTATCAAAACTTTCAACAACTGATTGAATTAAGATATTCTTTGAAAAGTTGGGGGTATGATTTTGTACAGGCCAATCCCCCCCCCCCCCTCTCTCTCTCTCTCTCTCTCTCTCTCTAAAAAGTGGGGAATATATATACCCCCAACCCCACAACCTCCCCCGGGATTTACGCCAGCGCTCAATGTCCAAACGCAAAGGAGAATCCTTACAATATTTTTCACATTTGCCAATTAGCGTGATTAAATGAAAGCTGCGTTCTTAGGTCCGAATTGACCCACAGATTACTACATGGAATTTTATGATTAATCTCAAATTATCCTTTCATTGTACAAAAAAAATGCGAATACTTATGTATGGTTTGTGGGGGGTTTTTTTTGAATTTTTTATTTTTTATTTTTTTAAATTAAAAATAAACTTGTAATAAACATTCATAACAAAAAAAAAAGAGAAAGAGAAATCCTCGGATAGTGCAATTTGCCAGAAAGAAGGGATGGTTGCATGTCTGCCTAACTCTGCTGAGCAAATTTCCGAAAATCAGTCCGGCAAAAAATTCCACAAAGGATTTTGCCGACAATATTATGTTTTTTTTTGCACCATTTTGTTACATGGGTGTATTACCCATCCGGCCCATAACTCTGACAATGCCTCAAGCCTAATTCGTTAAATATCATAAAGTCTCTTTCCTATTTTCTTTTCTTTAAGCCAAGTAAAAAACTGAATTGTCATGGCGAACCCCCAACACAAGTCACGTGCTGTTTGGAAACCTCACTACCTTCCACCACGTTTTTGTAAAGATAAATTTCTTTTTGTACTTGTTTGATTATGAGAAGAAATAAATGTGTTAGAACTGAAATGGAATTAAATTCCTACTTTATTATTACTAGAGCACTGCACAATAGTGTTGCCAGAGTTAGCATAAGGCTTTTAAGCATAATTTAATCCCTTTTGGCATAACTTTAGCATAGGCCTATTTTCTATTTTAACATAATTTTAGCATAAATTGACATACAATCTGGCATAATTTTAGGATAAATTTATTTTTTACTTCTATTTATGTATTTATTGATTTTTTGCTTACCAACGAATTTCTGGGGTAAATATCGATTTTTTTTGGGGGGGGGGATAGAATAGAGAAAACACCTGAAAATTGCTGAGGACTTTTTTTGTTTGGTTTTTAGTTTGTTTGTTTGTTTGTTTGTTTGTTTGTTTGGGGGGGTTTATTGGTTGTTGTTGTTTTTTTTGCTTGTCAGCTCATTTTGTTTTGTTTTTCTTTCTTTTTTTGGCATAATTTAGCATAATTTTACGCTGATCCCTAGCATTATTTGACTTTTGTCACTGGTCACACTGACGCACAGCATTAATTGGATGCTCCTATACGTCACCGCGACAAATACAATGTCACGAACCATATTCACTCTTCTCGGTATCATTTTCTCTTTCGTTTCGGCTTAATCCCGTTAGATTGATTGTTCATCAGCAAAATTCATTTTCCAAAACCAGAGCTGCTGATTTCTTCTGACACTTTCAGCTATATCGATAGTTTAATCATGCAATTTCCCCAGTAGGATTTATTATTTTCAGTTTTCCGAGCCATCTCACGAATTAATTCGATCGAGAG
Source organism: Echinometra lucunter (assembly GCA_029962745.1). Lineage (NCBI taxonomy): Eukaryota > Metazoa > Echinodermata > Echinoidea > Camarodonta > Echinometridae > Echinometra > Echinometra lucunter. The sequence continues at coordinate 28,221,397 of CM057158.1, forward strand.
CGTTATCCTTATCTAAATGGAAAACACCTGTAGCTTTCATACCCCACTCATAACGAAAAGAACGATAGAACACCGACAGCAGATCGAGCAGAAAAATGCACTACCAAAAATGGCAAAGAGGGGAGCGATCGGTTTAGTATCGGTATATAGTATGGCTGTGTGACTAAGGCAATATGTAAATATCGACCGTGATATTTGCCCTTTTGAAGGCTTAGAGGAAGATAAATAAACATGACAATGAATATTGCATTTGTAAATTGGGTAGCAATTATTCCTCGCCAGGTTTGATAGGCCTGCCATACCATTAGATATCAATAAATTATTTCCATTTTTTGAGGGTTCCAATATTTGTATTATTATCATTATTATCGTTATTTTTTTATTTTTGGTATTATTATTATCATTATTATTATTATTTTGTTTCATTATTGTTGTAGTTGTTATTATCATTATCATTATTGTTGATGTGTAACAATCACTGATAGAGTATGTATAGAGTATGCATGCCTATGCAGTAGGATTATTGGAGCTCTGGTATTTCACAGTGCAGTGGAGTATATTGACATAGTACATGTAAGTTCGCTATAGACCAATTTCAGCTCCGGTTTATGTATTTGGCCCTCTATCGGCGACGCCATTGCTGCGGTGGGCAAGCGCGCTGACCGCGATTGGCTCTGTGTACAAAATGAATGTAAGATATGAGATATACCCTAATATTGTTCTATTTAATTTATTCTAGCTCAATATAATAAAGCACGGATACATGGATAGATGAGGTAAGACAATGGCCATAACTGACAGATGAAGGTATGATGTATTTTTGTACTTTCGATAGTTTTTCAACTTAGTTTTGTCAGTATAAGTTCGATTGCAGCATAGAAGCCGTAGTAAACGGGGGGCCCTCAATCTTACCCTGTTTACAAAGTCATGTTTTCACTCATTAAATTTTACGCCAAAGTACATAATGATAACGTTTCTTGACTTCAAAGTCCTTTCCGTTGATATTTTTACCCACTGGCGATGGATTCCTTCGCATTGCTTACGGAAACCTGTGTAGGGAGTAGGGCTTCTCACACAAACAGGCTTCATGAGTCAAAAGCGAGTGAATTTCGCACTCAGTTAGCTTCCAATTTTTAAACTTTCTCCAATTCTTGTGGCATTCGAGCACCGCACAGCTGCGACCTGAACTTCACTGACAATTTCTCATTGCAAATATTAAAAGAAAATTGCATATATTGGTCAAAATACACAAAAAATCGAACGAATGTACATAATGCGCTATTGACTTGTGTACTATAAAAGTTGGAGCGCCCACCGCAGTATGTCGAACTGTGTCGAACAGTCTGCTGCCCTCTTGCGTTGTGAAATTGGTCTATAAGGCAATTGTTTTATCATTACTATTGTTATCATTATCATTATCATCATCATCATCATCATCATCATCATCATCATCATCATTAAATCTGCCTTTAGACAGATCTTTGCTTTGATGGATACAGGTTCTTTTTAGAAATCATAATCTCCCAGGGGGTGGTATATTGTTACAATTAATGAATTTTTAGACTGGAGTATACATATTTCAGAAATTTCTAAATCACACTCTAAATATATCGGTATCCTTTCTAAATCAAAATTCATACTACCCAGTAATGTTTTTTATATTCTTTATAATAGCCTTGTCTTGCCACATCTAAATTACTGAAACCATATTTGGGGTAATACTTATAAATCACATCTCAAAAAGTTAAATATTTTACAGAAAAGGTCTCTTCGCATAATAACACAGTCACATATGCAAAGTGCAAGTAAACCCCTTTTTATAAAGAAACAAATGTTGCCTTTACATGAGTTAATTACATTAAATACTTTAACTTTTATGAACTCCATTAAAAAAAAATCCTTAAATGTATTCTAGTATATTCTCTCAAAACTTAAATGTTCATTCATATGCAACTCGTCAAAAAGACCATTTCCATCAACCTAAAGTAAGACTTACTTCCTCACTAAATTCATAAGCAGTTACTGGTATAAAAAATGGAATCAGCTAGCAACTTCTATAAAACAATGCACCATGCTTTCATCATTTTTTATCAAATTTATATTTCTTTTGTAATATGTTTGCTTTTTATGGTGAAATAAATTGAATTGAATTGTTCAAAAATACTGATGAAGCGTTAGTAAATCCTATAATTATATCTCTACCACAAACTGTCGGTTAAAAATCGATTTATCGAAAACAAATCCTACACTCGAATTCAAACTCTGACTGGTCCACCAAACCATGGCGAAGTGATCCATATGCCATCTACTTTTTAAGGATTTGATCAAATCCAAGCGCATTTTATAAAGTGCCTAATATTTCATACAATCAATCTAGCGTTTGTGATTTCATGCAGAATTTCTCGCAGTATTTCTCTTTCGCACCAAATTTTCGGAAGATAGGTTTTTAAGGGTTAACTCCAAACTGTCTATCTTGATGCTAAACCCTAATCATAACCTAAACTTAGCCTTAGCAAGCACCGTTGAAATCTAAACCAGTCTTTCATTTTGAAATAAAGTTATTGTCGGAAAGGCCGTATTTCATGAGAGTATAGCAAGTCAGGAGCAGACTAATGGGGTGTTGCAAGAAAGTTGCAATCGATTGCAAATAATTGCTAATTTTGAAACAACCATTCTGATTGGCTCAGGGTCTGCCCTTTTAAGAAGACATGCATGCAACAATGATTTTGATTGGCCAGTGACAATCAGTTGCAACTTGCAATCGATTGCAACTTTTTTGCAGCACCCCATTAGACTGAAGTTCGGGAACTTCGGTGAGAGCAGGCAACTCAACCGATAAAATTTGCATTCCCAAATTTACCCAAATCTATCATGATGATGGCTATAATCCCTGTCGTACCATAAAGAAGATCGTCTTTTATTTGATTAATTGATTGATTAATTGATTGATTGCTTGATTTATTCATTAAGTGATTGATTGATTGATTGATTGGTTGGTTGGTTGGTTGATTAACGGATTTAATTCATTTACTGACGGTTAAAAAAAAAGAAATCAGTCAAAAAAAGACCGTGAACTTAAAATAAAACATAAGAATCACCTTTCAATCAACCATCAACGAACAGTGAAAAAAAGAACTAATATGCTTAAAGAATAACATAATAATGATAGCACAATAACAATCGAGTATGGGTGTCAGCTTTGCCAGGTGAATGAAGCTAAATGTTTGACCGATCGTCTAAAAAGAATGGCATTTTAATTAGTCCATTCCTGTCAGTTTTGTAAGCATTTGGTTCAAGTCATAATCATTGAATACATTTTATTTGCTTCATTTTGTTTTGTGTTTTTCATTTTTTTTATATGGTGTTCTGGCCGACCATTTTTTTTTAAAACACCGACCCTTGGGGAAATTACGAAACTTCCCATTTCCCGCCGTCCTGGAGTGCAGTAGTGTTTACAGTGTTTAAATTGAATTCATAAACCAGGAACCCACAAATTCAGTTGATTGTAAAACATTTCACACTTTATATTTGTATAATGCTTATCAAGTTGATTTGTTTCCAACAAAAATGGCTCACAGTCTTAATTGTAATGATCATACCCATTGTTCATAAAATTTGTTTAATTAAAAAAACTGGAACCGCAATCTTTTAATCCATATAGCATCCATCCTGTATTGACACATAATGATTAACACACATGAGCGATGATAATGACGTCATGGGTCACGTGGTACACGATTACCTGCCAATCAGCGTTTAGTGTTGTGTGTGTATCTCGCGCCAATTTACCTTCTGTTTTCCCGCGGTAAGGACAAGGCGCGTTAAGGCAAGGGCTCGTTGTTAATTAGATTACTGATATGATGCATGTGTATTGATTACTTTATCTAATTTTGTAATCATATCATTGAACTATTCATGCATGTACACGTTTATTATCTATTTTTCTTATTTTTTGGTATGTCATTGTAAATTTTATTGTTAGTGTGACCATAGGCGTAAATCCCGGGGATGGGGATATGCCCCCCCCCCCCCCCCCCCATTTTCAGAGAGTGATTGTAATCTGGTTCATTTTAACTAGTTTGTTTTAGAGTGTGTTTCACAGAACCTGAATTCTTAATTTCTGAATGCACATTATGGCCTGAACAGGGTGCAACTAATATGTCATATGTTTTATCATATTCTAGGCAGAAATGACTGAGTTCTAGTCAAAATACGACTAGAAAATATTTTTTTAAATGACTAGAAAATAGTAAAAAAGAAAAATGACTAGAAAAAGTACCCCCCCCAAAAAAAAAAATAATAATAATACCCCCCCCCCGAAAAAAAAAATAATAATAAATAAATAAAAATAGTTGCACCAAGCTGACCCTTTCGTCTAGTCATTTTAAACGAGTTTGTTTTAAGAGTGTAACAGGGCGGTTTGAAAGAAGGGCAAGGAGAGGGTGTGGGGGCTGGCTCTCATTGCAGAATTCTGACCTGAGACTCATTTATATTGTCAATAATCGAAGAGCTTATTTCCAATAGGCTCTAAATCCACTTTGAGTGATTTGGAGTGAATGAAGGATTTCTATTTAATCCATTTTCCTCCTTCGAAACACCAAAACTTTTTCAGTATACCAACCATAATTATCGAGTAGTATTTTTTTTTTAGAATTCTTTTTATTTTTATAAAAGCTGCTAAATCCTAGGTTGTTTCCGATGGGCGCTAAATCCGTACAAATGAATAAAGGTTCTAAAAAAATAACTGCTCAAGCAGAATTTCTTTCATTCTCATTTGTTAGATGTGAAAAGTTTGACGTTTCGAAGAAGGAAAACGGTTTAAACAAAACATCCATGATTTACGCAGAGTGGATTCAACGCCATTTGGAAATAAACAAATTTGGCTTTGGCGCCTTTTGGAAATAAACGTATTTTAAACCCATTTTTTTTTCTTCTTTCCTAATATATTTTTGAAATTAGTCGTATTGAAGCGCATATGGAACATCGTGCTATAAAACTTGGTTTTGGTGAAAAATTTCGCCTTACAAACTCTCCATTTATAATATTTAACTCTTACAGTGCCGATGGCACGTATATGTGCCCAAGAGACATTACATTTTTAATCAACCATTATTCCACTTAGAATAATGGATATGGGCATAAAAGTATGTCAAAGTTTAGAGGATAAATATAGTATTTAAAATATCTATCAGTCACTATATGCTACCATAGGATATTTTTTAGAAAACTGCAAATTTTTGAAAAAATCCATTCTTATTTGAGCAAAACACAATAGCAAACAAATGAGAAATGAAAATGGAAAGGTCAAGAGGGAAGCTTATTTCTATTTCCAAATAATTTTCATGCAAGACATTGAATTAATGGAAATATTTGGTATCTTTTGAAAGGGTAATCAATTTTCTACAACTTTTATGTACAACTTATCTGTATAGAAATTACTGTTGAAGACTGACAGGCATTTGAAAAGCAAGCATTGTTCTTGATTTGGTAGAATTTGGAAACAAGCAAAACCCCTTGGCACCGTAAGAGTTAAAGACTGTTTTTACCCTATAATTTTTCCCTTGCGATGGAGCATGGTTAACTGACATGTTCAACCCTCCTAGGACTCGGGTCTACATACGCCACTGCTAAAGGAGGGGGTGCAGAATTTAAAAAAAAAAAAAGATTATTGCAGTGACCATTGCTGCTGCAAATCGGTATTCTACGTCCAGAAATAGACAACGGTGAATAGTTATCAAACAATTGTCCATGTTTAATTTGATATCTGCCATTACAACCACCAAATTTCATGAAACGCGGTGCATATTAAAATAACGATTCCAACCCCCAACGCTACTTTTTTTTTCCAATTAGATACCAACCAACCTCTGAAGGCTAACGATTGAAACTGTTTTTTTTTTTCCCGCGTTCGATGAAAATGATTGTCATCGTTTCTGTTTGGCTAACCAATTATCGAGTATCCGTAGGCGACGGATCGCTTAATGGAATTTTCACGAAAGAGGGTGGGATAGACGCGAAAAATCATTTTCATGTTGCCTCAGCTTTGGAGCGGAATTGATATTTAGTTTTGTAGCCGATGGATTGATGAAGGCGGCAGGATGATGGTTGGTGATGTGCCGGCAGCCGGCAGCGTAGTGCAGCGATTTGGTCTGACACTTGTGATTGTTCTGGTAAGCACATCACCTTACTGGTCTCTGTTAAACATGTTGTTTGGTAACAAGTAATTACGATATAAAATATGAATACTGATTTTCTGGAAGAAGTTTACCAGAAATTGTATTACAGTTCAGCTGCTATGTTTCAATATTACGTTTGTGTATTGGAAGTACAATGGCCACTCGTAACTAATAACTCATTTATTTGTAAGAATATTTACATTGAAGGTGATTATGCAGTTTGATTACAACCGACAACTATTTGCGTATACATTATAAATAAAAACCCACAATGTCAGTCTACAAAATTATTAGGCCTTATACATTTGAAAACGTTGATTAAATCTCGTTGAGGACTAAATTACAGTTGGGTAAGAGATGAACATTATGAATGTTAAATATATTCGTGATTTTAATCAGAAAATTTACATTTTTATCGCTTGTCTATTTCTTTTGAATACACTGACATCTTATAAGTTTTTTTTTATTTGTCTATTATTATACTTTAATATACGCAAGGTTCGGTCTTGTAATTCAAAGAAGATCCATTCAAGCACTTTAAAGCACCTTTCTCACATATTCATTTGCGAATTCGTATAGGAAATAATAATGATAATAATAATATTGATAAAAGAGATTTAGCTCTATATGGAAAACGGTAAGTCTTCAGTTGTCTTTTGAAAGTTGACAGAGTTTCTATTGCTCGGATTGAGGGTGGAAGATTGTTCCAAGCTCTAGAAGCACTTATACTAAAGCGTTTTTCAGCAGAAGAAAGATTTGATCTGGGAATTACAAGTCTAGTAGAAAAACTATACTTCCGTCATAATAACAGTCATTATAGTTCGCATATTATGCAAATTATTCGTCCCCTCCACAGGATTTCCTACGAAAGTTTTTTTTTATTAACACTGTAAAAAGTCTAAACACTTTTATAAACGCTTTTCTGTAACACTTTATAAACATTTAAACACGTTTAAATGGAAATCATAAACACTACTAATTAGAAGTAATCATTATCGCCTGTATGATATTAAAAGTCCCTGTTTAGTTTTGGAACACTTCGTAAACACTTAGACACGTTTATCCTATATGTTTAATTGGGAATCTTGAACACTTCATAAACACTTAAACACGTTGAGATGTGTGTTTAGATGTTTATAGACGATAAGTTTATGAACACATGATTCCATATTAAACGTGTCTAAACGTGTCAAAGTGTTCCAAAATATTCATATTAAACGTGTTTTAGTGTGTATGTAAACATGTTTGAGTGTTTATGAAGAGTTCCAAAAATAAACGGGGATACAGGCGATAATGATAACTTCTAATTAGTAGTGTTTATGATTTCCATTTAAACGTGTTTAAGTGTTTATAAAGTGTTACAGAAAAGCGTTTATAAAAGTGTTTAGACTTTTTACAGTGAAGTAAACGACCAAACGAACGAAAACATAAACACTTGGGACTGGATTTATGCTGAAATTTTTGCACTGGGGAAAAATGTTCAGGGTAGTGCATCATCATGTTTTAAAAATAAATTAGCCCACTCTGATCAATTATTTCATTCTAATAAGATATTAAAGGTACAGGACTTATACAACCTTCGTGTGGGCTGCTTCATGTATCAATTAAATAAAGGCGAATTGCCAGCTCCATTAACTTTATTGTTTTCAAAAAATTCGAGTTTTCACAGCTACCCAACAAGACAATCTTCATCATTCCACCTCCCATTGTTGAGAACCTTGTATAAACAGAAAACTATTATTCACACTGGCCCTCATTTTTGGAATTCTCTTAATGAGTCTTTTAAACACTCACCAAGTTTATTTTCATTTAAACGTAACCTTAAACTTAACAAAATAAATAGTTATACCAACCAGTCTTAACTGCAGAAGGTTATGTCCCGTCCTCGTGCCTGTGTTTGTCAAGGTATTGTCCCGTTCCGTGTGGGATTGTATCGTGTATCGTTTATTATGTATCCTTATCCTTGTATTTTGTAGTCAATGATACTGTCTATTATATTTGGGAACCTGTTTTACAAGCAAAGCTTCTAAAGGTTTCCTTCACATTACAGCGAGCATTATTTTGTTTATTTTATACTTACCATATATAATACTGAACTGTATTACTTTCAATATTTTGTACAACTTTACACTGTTTTTTTTTTTCAGAATGATTTTGAAATATGAAAAATCTTGTAAAATTTTATTTGCTGTATTGTGAAAATAAATGAAATGAAATGAAATTCACAAGACGAATAGAGTGAGAATTCGGGAACTCAAGCCGTTCAGTCCAACTGTAGCTTACTTCCAGGTGAAGCTTTGCGTTACTGCTGATGATATTGATATCAGGTAGAAAAAAAAATAATTCGTCTTGTTATGATATTGCGAATACCGTGGGCTAAGAGCTAGAAGGCATCAACTTTTAATAAAACACACAAAAAAGAAGAGTACTCTGCATAATAATACTACGAGCAGCAGCATAAAAGAACAAATAATATCTTAATTATTCTTAAGATCTATTTTATGTTTCTGTTTTGATAATATACATGTTGCCTCTTTTTAGAATACAAGAGGAAGATTTAGGAGTGATCTATGCGGTGAACGCGAGTGGTTTAACTACTCAGCTGGAAGAAGACTGGTTTACAGATTCATGCCCTGACGTAGTACTACTGTCTAAATACAGCATTTTGCCGAAGATATTTTTCCTTTCTTCAAGGAAAATAAATGGTTACCTGGAGAAACGCTGTTTACTTTCATTTCAAAACTGCCCGCATTCGCTGGCTTACTGGGGGGGGGGGGGGGGGGGGGGGGCTTGGGGACAGTTTCCTCCCTCCCAAGAAAATTCAGACAGGGTTCATTTCTAATTCGATACCAGTGATTTACAAATGTTGCCGAAATGACATGATTTTACCGGGGCACGGTTTTGTCCTCACTTTTTATCAAAGATGGTGATGCGGATTTTTCTGCCCGCTCCCCCCCCCCCCCCAAAAAAAAGTTTTGCCCATTACACTACTGCCTGTATTTATCATTTCCATTCGACAGTGGTAGCTGTTGCATTACATATTGTCGCCGGCGACGATTTGTGCAGAATTTAAAAAAAAAATATGCTGCACAAAAATAATAATTGTCACCGTTTACACAAATTATCATCGGCGACATAATTGAGAACAGGGCTCACATCTCGCATTGTCGCCAGATATCAAAGCGAATTGCGCGACCCCTTTTATGGCCATTAGAGATCGAAAATTAAATTGGACCAAAAAGGCAATAAAGCAAAACTGCGAGAGAGCATGGAGTGAGTCTAGGGATGGGGAGAGGGGGGGGGGGGGGTGGCGAAACACCAAACAACCCACAGTGCACCAGATCGAGACCATGCATTCTGTGGAAAATTTTGTTGGAGCATTATTTTTGTGTTCTGTCCCTATAGCTTGAAAAATGACGGCCATGGATTCATGAAGCTACCCCCCCCCCCAAAAAAAAGGGGGGCATGTGGCGCGAAGTGGGCAGAAAAGACGAAGGAATTGGTTCATATTCATTAAACTGGGTCAGGGACTTATTATGTGGTACATGCTACCCTCTCTCTTCACCTTTTCTTTGTTTGTAATGGTATTAATTGGAAGTGTGTCCCTACAAGAAGGGGGGAGGGGGATCTTGAGTTAGTGGTATTTGTTCTTCTTTCACTTCATTCTGTGGGATTTATGATAATTAACGTGTTTTATTATATGATATTGCTGCGATGATTTTATATTTTATTTTTCTAAAAACTTTTTTTCCCTAACATTGGTCCGTAAAATCTAAAGAGAGAGGATACCACTTATGCGGGATTTGGCTGCTTTTTGTTTTGTTTTGTTTGTTTGTTTTGTTATATACTTAAAAGTTGTTTTACTCGAATATATTTTGTCATATTCTAGTATATATCTATCATATTCTGTTATATTTTGTTATATTCTGTTATGTTTTTTGTGAAAATCCTGGTATTCTTTGCTATTTATGTTATACTTTGTTCTTTTTATGTGATATTTTGTAATTTTTTGGTTGAATTTTGTGAAAAAAAAATTGAGAATAATCCAATTTGTAACTTGAAACTTGAAACTGATTCGTTGTTTTATGAGTGGTATTCTTGCCATTTTTCATGGTCAATTTAACGTGAGTCTAAGTTTACATATATCATGTATATATAATGTAACATGTCAATCGCAAAGTAAGTTATGGTAGGGGCCACATGTTTGCAGCGTTTTTCTTGGGGAAATTATCCTCCTTCGCCACCCCCCCCCCGCCCTACCGATGACTCTCAATGGATAGGGGATTTTTGTTTGTTTGCTGTTTGTTTGTATGTTTGTTTTGCTCTCGGGTCAACGGGGATGAAGGAATAGCCTATTTAGTTAAAAACTAAAATCTTTTCAAAACCCTTTCTTGATAAATCCTGCTATATATGAATCAACAATATCATCATCATCATCATCATCACCGTCATCGTCATCATCACCATCATCATCACCATCATCATCACCACCACACCACCATCATCATCACCATCACTAATTCACTCTTGTTACCGTCATCATCTCTGCCAGCACTGTCATTCTCTGCTTAGGAACAGCAACTGGCGACAGTATAATGTGCTGTCAGGTTTCAATCATATATTGTCGCCAGTGCGGAGTTGAGCAAAAGCAGCACAAAATGTCGACGACGACAATTTATTTGTAAAATGGCGACAATAATCGGGCAGCGATGACAATGTGTAATGTATCACATGTCATGCCATTACAATAAAAAAAAATGATTCTCTCTTTAAAGTTTAATGTTCTAGATATTGCGAGTGTAATTGTCGTTAAGCATCATAGTCCACACATCAAAAGCACTTTACGCGACAACATTAGCGTTTTAAATGACAGTAGCTTCTTGGGTTATATGTACCCATTCCTCCCATTTACTCATTTTGTTTTTGTTTTGTTTTTTGTTTTGTTTTTTTCTCAAAATTTGATCATAGTGCTTCGTATTATGATTATCAACCATTTCAATCTGTGGGGGTGATATTAAGCCTGCACAAAGTTTCTTCACCTTTGCCATTCCTAGTCATCATTTTTTTTTAATGTTTCACTTCATCACATGTGCGCGCATCAGAGCAAAAAGACTATTGAGAAATTGATTTATCAAGGCTGTCACCTGTCATTCATTGCTTTGAAGTTTTGAGCTAATAATTTTCTTCGTTATTAAACATAAGATACGAACTGAACGTAGATTAGATGTTTCAATTATTAAAATGCAATATGTATTCAAGTGGACGATATAAGTGTGAATATCAGTCTTTCAGTCCTTGAACAAGCAATGTGGACCCGTCTAATAATATGATCACATGCAACGTGCCTGTTTATACCATGAGATAAGCTTCTTTTATATATGCATCGTTTGATTATTCATTGACAGTTCAAAAGCTAAAAAAAAATTGTAAACGAGATGAGAATGAAAATGAAAATACATAACAAGCCATCAGAGGCAACAAATTTTATCATTCTTAAGGAAATTCGTTGATACGCTTTTGCCCTTTCTCATTTGATGGGAAAGCATGACGATGGGAGAGGATTTTCATTATCTTTTTTTTTTCAGAATTCAAACGATTCAAAATTTTGATAAGTCTTAAATGGATTTATCAAAAGTCTTACATTCTAATTATTTTCCACCGGAAATGACATTGTCTATTTCAGTTGAACAAAGTATCGGCTGTATGTCTTTTCGTAACTGGCTTATACATAATTCATTAATGTTTCCGGGATAATCAACACATATACTACATATCATGAGGGAATACGTTATATATTTTGATGACTTCTTTGATCTCCTGAAGGCGTTTACAAAGAGTTAAAATTGATTTAAAAATCGATCCGATCAGTTTTAAGTAACTTGAAATTGATGAAACAGGATATCAGGAATCAATTTTAAGCTGTACAAAGGCATCAGTCCCTGCTTAAAATTTGTCCTAAATCTGAAATTGATTTAATCTTTGTGAAATACGCCCCTGGTATAGCTGAAATAAATACTCTGCAGTACTTTATCTTGAGCCTTAGGCACTAGATATGGAAAAATACAGTATCCAACAAAAGTGAGCACACCCCTGAGGGTGTGCTTAACTTTTGTTGCCAAAAATTTCAACAAAATCCTTCAGCTATTACATTATTGTTATGGAAGAGATAATTCCTATCAATACACCAGTCACAGAATTTCGTTCTTCACTATCATAGTTGTAATACATTGATGTAAGACTTTACATTTGAATTTTAACATTTTGTAATGGGTGTATTCACTTCTGTTGGATACTGTACATTGATTTCGTCTATGTCTAATGATGCAAATCGTGGTGGTTGTGGTGATAATGAGGAGAAGGAGGATTTTACGTTATTATTTTTTTGATAAAAGAAATTAATAGATATTTCACATCAAGCACTTTACCTGTCATGTGATATGATTTTACATGAGCAATATTCCATAGCCATGCGAGAGAGTCTCCTACCTATTTGCAACTCTCTTCACAAGGAGCCAACGTGGCGTCCCGACAATGATGTCAAGGATGTTCGATTGTAAGATGATGATGATGGTGGTGGATGGTGGTGGTGGTGGAGACGATGAAGAAGATCATGAAGAAGAAGAGGAAGAGGGGGAAGAAGAAGAAGAAGAAGAAGAAGAAGAAGAAGAAGAAGAAGAAGAAGAAGAAGAAGAAGAAGAAGAAGGAGAAGGAGAAGGAGAAAGAGAAGAAGAAGAAGAAGAAGAAGAAGAAGAAGAAGAAGAAGAAGAAGAAGACGAAGGAGAGGAAGGCAGAGAGGAAGAAGAAGAAGAGGAGGAAGAAGAAAAAGAGGAAGAAAAAGAAACAGGAAAGAGAAGAAAGAAGGAGATGTTGATTATAATGATATTCATTGTGATATGAATATGATATTAAATAGTGTTTGTTGTTTTATTTTGTTTGTTTCAGCCCTTGGTGTACAAGAGATTCCTTCTTTTTTTTTAAATGATGATAGTGATAATGACGATGACGACGACGATGATGATGACGGTGCTAACACAGCCTAATGAAGATGATAATATTTTTGAAATGATGATGATTGTGATGGTGATGGTGATGATGATTATTGTCGTTCTGGTGGCGGCGCAGGTAATGATGGAAGTGATGATAAAAACAATCCTGAAGACGATGACTATGAATATTATGAAGATAACTTCATGATTATATCTCGTTTTTAACTCTAAATTACATGAAGGTAATCATGGTAATAACTTTCCGATTTGAAATAGCACCATGTTACATGCATGAAGGAATAATTTTGAAAACACACTTTTTCATCGCCATGGTAGCTGCTATTTGCTACTCTCTTCGAAGAGAGCCAACATGGCGGCCAGACAGTAAAGTCAAGGAGGTTCGATTGTATGAAAGGAGTTTTCTTGACAAGATCAAATCGATCAATCTAATTATTAATAATTGGCAGATTAAATGAACTCAGTCCGATCGTCACACTTGCCCTTCTCCGATTCTGCCAATGCAAGTTAATGTTGGTTCTGTCATTATTATCATTATTATTTCTGAAAAAAGGCCGATGTGAGCGGAAGTCCTGAGGGGAAAGGGGGATGGGACGCGTCCCCCCCCCCCCCCCCCCCGGCATTGATCCGAGGAACAGTCCACTCCATGAGTCTGATATGTCGAGGAATTTTGTACCTTTTTGATTGCTAGCAATTCTGGTGTTATAAGAAACACCCGAAGAAAAAAAAAAAGAAAAAAGAAAGAAAGGAAGGAAAAACACGGATCGTTTTTTTTTTTTTTACGGGCAGCTCGTCAGAAATGTCTGAGGTGTCTGCTCACGTTTTAAGACCGATTTTCGCCCATGAATACTGTCAAATAGTCTACATTTAACAAAATTCATAACTGAGCTTTTGGAATACACTCTAAAAGAAATCGTAGAGGTGTTGTGGCTCAGTGGATAAGTCTCCGGACTTTGAACCACTAGGTCCGGGGTTCGAATCCCTGCCGCGGCACTAATATCCTTTGGCAAGATATGAATCTACATTTACCACGTCTTTCGGATGGTGACGTTAAAGGTCGGTCCCAGACGTAAATAATCATATTTGATTGATACACGTCTGTAAAAACCCAATTCAACAAAAACAAAAAAAAAAGTCAGATTTGACTAGATTACCAGATCAGCAGGGCACTTGCACTATTTCTAGCCAAAATGACCAGAAACCTAGTCATTTACACTACAATCCGAGTAAATTTTGACTAGAATACAGTTGTCTCTACATTAAATTGCCTATAATTCTGGTCATTTTTTTTACTAGAAACAGTGCAAGTGCCCGGCTGATCCGGTAATCTAGGCAAGGCTGACTAGATAAAGGATAATAAAAGCATACAAACAAGTTTTGAGATTACATTTCATTTCATTTCTGTTTTTTTTTTCCTTTCATTTTTTTTTTCCTTTCTTTTTTTTTTTTCTTTTTCTTTTTTCGATAATTTGACGAAGAGAACGAAAGAGAAAATGGATTAACATCGTTTTTTTTTTTTTTTTGGACAGCTGTGAATTAATTGCTTGTAAAGATTATGAACGAACTAAATACAAGTGTAAATTGTTCATTGATTTTTGCGGGTGCAATCTCGCAGTGCGGCGTGAACTTTCAAATGGCAATCTACTCCACAGGAATGGTGTGGAACGGCAAACGCCCCATCACACAAAAAGGAAAATAGACAAATAAAAAGAGAGTGGAAACCAACGTGAAAAGAGGGGTGCGTGAACCCCCTCCATTCCTCCCCAAACTCGTTGACTTCGATTTCGTGTTTTTTTTTTTTGGGGGGGGGGGTATTATCAGTCCAGGGGCGCCCCATTCAAAATTCTTGTCGGCAAATTCGCGATCGCTGTCGGCAAAGAGAGAGAGAGAGAGAGAGAGAAAAGGAGAGGGAAGAGGAAGAGGAAAAAGAAAAGAGGAGTAAGGTGCCCAAATAGAGTCATATTCGGCTTATTTGCTTGTGTATTTTGACGACGAAATCCAGGGACGAAATAACACTAGCACCAGGAAAGCGAGTGTATATTTTCCTCACTCGCTGCGCTATGATATTTAGATACAAGACGGATTTGGGAAAGCAAACGAATTCAGCAAGCGAGGTGACCAAATGAACAGATATCTTATAATTCCATCGTGTATTTTGATGAAGAATTATCACCATGAAAAAGAGTAAATACATTTTTCCTCGCTCGCTGCGCTCGCTTGTATAACAGGATGGTCTTTGAAAGCAAATAAATTAGGTAAGAGAGGTGACCAAATATATCAAAATAGATATCTTAAACGCCCATCGTGTATTTTGATGAAAAACTTTCCATTGTACCATGAAAAGGAGTATACGGTATGTATTTTTCCTCGCTCGCTACGCTCGCTCGTATTAAATTTACATACAAGATGGTTAGGGAAGCAAACGAATTCGGCAAGCGAGATGACCAAATGTACATGTATGAGTTAGATATCTCATAGTTAATTTCATCGTGTATTTGGATGAAGAATTATCACTTCTACCACGAAAAAGAATATATATATTTTTTCCTCGCTCGCTGCGCTCGCTCGTATAATATCACGATTTTGGATGATCTTTAAAAGGGAATGAATTAGGCGAGAGAGGTGACCAAATATATAGTTTAGATATCTTTAAGCCCATCATGTAGTTGGATGAAGAACTATCACTTCTACGAAAGAGAGTGTATATTTTTCCTCGCTCTCTGCGCTCGCTTGTATTATATTTAGATACAGGATGTTTTCTGGAAACAAACACATTCGGCAAGTGAGGTGAACAAATATAATTTAGAAGGAAAACATGAAAGAGGCGCACAACTGAACATGCATAGTGGGCTTTATGCGGTGGGATTTATACGGTTGAATTTATCGACGTCGTCGGTAATCGGTGGCATTGTTTATCGGCAATCTTGCCTCTACACCCCCCCCCCAATTGAAAAAAAAGTCTAGCGACGCCCCTGCATCAGTCCTCCACTCCCCCCCCCCCCCATGATGCCCTTTGTTGAACTTTCGCCATGATTCGAATGATCTCGTTAATATTTTATCCGAGTTATAGATCTCCTTAACTCGCATCAGTTTTGCAATTATCAGATGAATGTCATCTAAACTCAAAGTATGATTAATTAATGGCAAATTACGTTAATGAAAATAGTATATTTCAGCGATAAAAGTGAATATTGTTGTCATGGCAACAAATCCCGCAAAGCAGAAGTGGACCTTGAAAGCGTAATCCAATTCGTTTTACAAAGGTAAACTGTGTTTTCGAAATGGATTGATGGAAATCCAACTCAAATTCAGGTTGAAGAACGTTTCATGTTTTCGAATTAGCCGGTAAAAGTTAACGGGATCGTATGACAGTATAAATCAGATTTGATGTATTTTAGATTGCAAGGGTAAATTTAAACGATATAGGACGAGAAAGGTCGAACACTCGGCCGGAAGTAAAAAGGTTATTCGACCCCTGCTATGACGCACGGTCTAAAAGCAAGATATTTCACCGAAAAAATTATGTTTCTTTTTCCAGGGTAAAAGAACGGTGAACCGGAGCAATAACTATTTATTTTTTCTATAGTAACTCCTTGGTTTTACTGCAAAATCGCCTGTATTCGTGAACGCTATACACAGATTTCCAAGCATAATTCATTAGCTGATCTCATATTGAGTAAACCTATATTGTTTGTATGCTGACTGAACATGATTTCAGAGTATTCAAATCTGGATTTATTACTAACTTTATTCTTACCTATCCTTAATTTGTATTTTCTTTTTCTTTCTGATCATTGTAATTATTATTCGCTATTCATTTTGATGTACATGTATTCATTACATTTTTTTATGTACTTCTATTTATGTAAAGTCACATGGATTGGAAAAGAAGACCTTCGGGTTATAGTTATTAAGTTAATCTTTTTCTTTTCCCGGCATCCATGTGACTCTCCCTATATTCTACTATTGTTTGTATTTGTTCTTTTGTTTGTTGATTCTGCCGAATAAAATAATAATAATAATAATAATAATAATAATAATAATAATAATAATAATAATAATAATAATAATAATAATAATAATAATAATAATAATAATAATAATAATAATAATAATAACGGGATTTCTATCTTACTTCCTCTCTTTTTCACTCTATCTCCTTCTTTCCCCTCCAATCATTCTTATATCTTTTTGGGTTTTTTTTTTCTATATCTCTCTCTTTACTTTGAATAAATATTCTTCTATCTCACCCTCTTTTCTTGTTCTGACACTTCCGCTTCATTGTATCTCTCTCTCTCTCTCTCCGTTTTTCCTCTCTCTCTCTCTCTCTCTCTCTCTCTCTCTCTCTCTCTCGCACACACACTCTCGCTCCACCCTCTCTCGTTCTCTCTCCTTTCCTCTCTTTTATTTCTCTCTTTCTAACTATCCAGGTTTTCAGCGGTTTGATCTGTAATGGTCAACATGTGCACAGTAACTGTACAGGTAAGGGAATGTACCTCGTTTCTGTCGCTGGACTAAATAAACTGTTAATAATACTAAATATTGGAATGGTAACGAATCATCATTGATAACTGCTGGTACTGCGCAACGTATATAGTCGACCTTTCTAATAACTTTTAACATGTTCAACGTTCACCGCATTTTCATCACGCATTTCTTTCCAATGGGCTCTTCGCCGAAAAAGAATTATTTAGCAACCACTCGCTCTTTTCCGCTTCCCATCCCTCTATCGTGTGAATCCTTACAAATAATGCAATACGTTATTCATTTGTTTTCACTTTAGAGGGAAATATAGATATATGTGACACCGCATGGAAGAGTAACTCCTTCCATGAATCCTACGGCTCTTCTAATTACTTTCATGATATTAATGGGGACCATTTTTTCAAGGATAAATAAACGGAAGGCACAAAGTAATGAACAACCTGGGCCAACTTCAACATGGCTTTGCCATACACAGAAGGCATATCATCCCAATTTCCCCTGTTTTTGCTATGTCACTTGATATGCCTATATGTATAATATGAACAGTGGCGGCACCAGAATTGTTAAAGTGAGGGGGGGGGCAAATGGAGGGCAAAAGAAAATGTTGGGGGCAGGGGCAGTCAATCTTTTTTTTGCGTGTATGGAAAAATTGTGCGTGAAGCGCGAGTTTTAGTCGCCGGCGTAAATCCACTTTGAGGATTGGGGGGAATAATTGAATTTTTGGACTATTTTCTTTCCTCTTTCACACATTTTAATATCAATTTTGCGAGCGAGTGAGCAAAAAATAACCGCTTTGGGGGTTTTTAATCGCATTTTCGAAATAAATATTCTGATATATGATGAGCGAGCGAAGCGAGCGAGCCAAAAATAACCACTTTTTTGGTTTTCAATCGAAGTTTTGAAGAGCGGAAAATGGTATTTTAGAGCACTTCACAGCTTATGACAACATCTACTTATTCACAAATTACTGTATTATTTTTCTTTTCAGTCCTCAAAATTTCTGGGGCGCAAAGGGGGGGGGGGGGGCAAATGCCCCCCATGCCCCCCCCCCCCCTTTGGTGCCGCCACTGAATGTGAAATATTTGAATTTTCATTGTGGGATTATGCAGTATCTTTCTTCATGGTTGCCTATGAGGGCTCGCATGCCTCCGGGCAAAAGTGAAGGATTTCACTTTTGCGAGCCCCCATTTGGGCAACAATTTCTTTCCTCTACTCTTTACTTCAAATTTACTTCTCTTTCGCTGTTACTTTTAATGAGTTTGTATTTATTTCATTATATTTACTTTGTTTATGGATGTCTGATTTTTATGGCCGAATAAATAAATGAATAAATAGATAGATAAATAAATAAATAAATAGATAAATATTAATTACAAATAATACTGATAATAATAATAATGATATTAATAGTACTTTGTTTTATGGTAATTTTCTCTTTATTTGTCCCGTGCTTATAGCAGTACAGTGTAATAGAAAGGATTTACTCTACAATATTTTGTAACATAAATTTATATATCAACGCGTTGACTGCAGAATTATCTACTTCCCATCACCATATCCATTTGGGCCTCAGTAGTACAGGGGCCACCCGCTTCCAATATTATAAGAAGAGGGTTGCTAACGAACAATAAGAAGTGTCGCATTCTGGTGACTCTGGCGGTATATTTTCCTTGTCCTATACTTTCATGACTGTGATATCGGTGCGATATCACATTGCCAATTAGTGAAGGAAGCGTGTGCAGTGTAAAATATAAATCATCTCTATACTGCCTTTACACGACTCCTGAACTTTCATCTTAATTAGATGACATTCACCATCATGCGACACTTACATGTCTATATAGGTCCGTGGGGATCCGGTAACTTTGTGGAGGCTTGATTTAATAAAGTGTTGAATTTTGAAGTCTGTGTTGTATAAAGATGTTCAGAAGGACAAATAAACAGCCAGGAATATAAAGGTTTTGAATTATGAAATGTTATTATCAAGATATCTATCACTGAATTCCACCATTTGCAAAACCAACCTGGGTATGCTTTTGTCTAAGACTTCAGTCTGTGGGGTAAAAAAATTTGGCATTTCCGGTCACTTGTATATTTTCACTTTTTGTGAAGCACATGATGATGCTTTTGAAGTGCAATTTTCAGGGCTTCATATTTCAATATTAGATTCATTGATAGCATGTAGGGTCACGTAGCTCAGATTTTTAAAAGTTACACGATGGCTTTAAGCACGTCATCTAACAGCTTTAAAATCGGGCTGAATTAAACTATAGCAATCACCCGCGTAGCCGAGGCGATCACCCCTGCCCAAAAAACGCCCCCCCCCCCCCAACAAAAAAAGAGAACAAAAAAAAGAAAAGAAAGAAAAGAAGAAGAAAGAAAGAAGAAAGAAAGCGTGAGCGAGAAAAAAAAAAGTAAGAGAACGCAGGAAGAGCGGGATCAGACAAGGAACAATTACAAAGAAACGTCAGAGCTTCGGCGCTCCCCCCCCCCCGGGCACTACGAGCGCTCAAAATGTAAATTGCATGCTTCACGGGCTCACTACCGCTCCTAAAATTAAATCCTAGCTACGCCACTGATAGCAAGCAATCACTAACCTTGCTTGAAATCAAAAGGTTACAGTCAAGCAAATGCGTGGGTTGTGAGTAATAGCTCCAAATTATCGAAAATGACTAAAAAAAAAAAAAAGTTAGAAATAATAGAGGTATTCAACAATCGACACTTTTGAACTTTGCTTATTATGATGACGTAGATTATAGTTGTTAGTATTCATTTTGTTAATCCTGAAAGTGAAATGAAATGTGGGCAACATTAAAGTACACCCGAACTCACACATATTAAACCTAGGATTATTGTGTTATGAGATAACTTATGGGGGGGGTCATTTTTGCTTCTTTCGTCATCGTTTGTCATTTAAACTTTAGCGGCTTGTCTCAAATTCTGCAAGTAATATTTACAGTCCTCCATCCAGCAAAAAATAACAAATAAATAAATTTTTAAAAATATGAAAACAAACCATCTGAAAGTTATAAAGCGTGATTTAACTAACGACTTGAATATGAAGTTGCCAAATGGGATGCCCAAAATTTTTCCTGACGTTTCAACAAAGTGTGATTGCATTTCCAATGAAATCAGTTAGATTGTGGCAAAAACTTTTGTAGCCTTACGAAAAGCTTTATGAAACACACCCAGGGCACATTTAAGAGTGTTCTCTGTAAATATTCCACGCCTGTTAGCTTGCCCTCATTATTGCATTCATGACTAGCCTTTGTAAGCTTCATATCATTTTGTCATTTTTATCGAACCATTTTTCAAACGCCCGTCTATAAGTTAGTGGGGAATTTAGGGGCACGTCCAGCCCATGCCCTCCGCCCCCACCCAAGTTTTTTCTTTGTTAGTGTTTTAAGTTTTAAGTTGCATACCTTAAAGAACACATTCTAAGTTTGTGCCCCACCCCCTCCCTCCTCTTTGAGATGGTGAGCTTATTTCTTATCTTATTTTTCTTCTTCTTCTTTTTTTTTGTTGTTGTTTGTTCTTGCTTATTTTTTTTTTGTCAGGAAAGTCAGAATATTATCTGAATTTTATGTCCCCTCTTTCAGAAAATACTGGATCCACCCCTGGGCTGATTGCAATAATCAAAACATGAAGGAAAGGTTCAAATGAAAGGCAGGGTTTAATTAAAGGCGGGCAGGCTCAAATTAGGGGCAGGCTCAAATGTTATTGGTTGCACTTTATTTGTATCCTCAACAAAAATGTATTTTGATTTGATTTATTTATTCTCCACTCAAGGCCGGTTTGGATTGCCCTTGTCACCTATCATATTAGCTGTTTTTCAAAGGGATCCAATGAATAAGAATGCATAGAGATCAAAGCCATTCATGTTTCAGGGTTGTTGTTGTTGTTGTTGTTGTGTTTTCCTTTCAATTTCATGGTATTGATTTTTTTTTAGAAAACATACCTTGCATGAATTAAAAATACAGCTGTTACAAAAGTAGGGCATGTCTTCAAAATGTTTGTCACTACAACATACCGTGATTGGTGTGAGGTTTTTTATCAGAAAAATCCACCTGCTATCTAGATGTACCCCTCTCGCGCGCTCTCTCTCTCTCATCTCTCTCCCCCTCTCTCTCTCCCTCCCCCCCCCCCTCTCTCTCTTCCTCTCCCCTTCTCTCCCCCATCTCTCACGCTCTCTCTCTCTCTCTTAATTCCTTTCGTTCTATTACTCTCTCTCTCCCTGTCCTCCCTCTCTTCATTCCTTCCTTCTAACTTTTCTCTCTCTCTCCCTCTCTCTCGCTTTCTCTTTGTTTCTCATTTCCCTTTTTTTCTGGATATCTTGCTCTCTCTCTCTCTCTCTCTCTCTCTCTCTCTCTCTCTCTCTTTCGCTTTCTCTTTGCTTCTCATTTCCCATCTTTTCTGGATATCTTGCTCTCTCTCTCTCTCTCTCTCCCTCTCTCTCTCCTCTCTCTCCTTCTCTCTCTCTCTCTCTCCATGTCAGACTTTATTGGCCTTGTCCCCATTAACTTCTGTTCCTATTCCACTCTTCTCTATTTGAAATGTGCAAAAAGATGAAACCAAACATGATACATCTTATATTTATTGTTATGTATATATTTCCTAATGAAATTTGTATATAGATTTTGAAGTAGCGATCTCCTCGAATGCTCTTTGGGCGACGAAATGAGCTCATTTTCAATATTACACGCATTAATTTTCAATTGACTTTTCCTACCGACCTGCAAAACATTTCCCGCTTTTTTTTCGCAATCCCTTCACACAAACGGTTTTAGTCGTTTTTCTAATACTCTGATTAAAATTAGGGCGCCATTAATTCTGGCCGACAAATGATAAAGACTTCATTTTGATGGATTCAAATGAGATATTTATTAAGTTCAGTAGATTATCCACTAATAGACAACGATATGAAAAGGTTCATCCCTGCAACCTTTCATTGAAAAGCCTGTTGTGGCACCATTTGCAACTCTAATTTCATTTCTCATCAACTTAATATACCTTCATCCGTTCGAACAAGTACGGTGGAATATCGAAAGCCATTTACTTTTTATTTTCATGTCGATGCCATCTCTAGCGGCGCGTATTTAATTTAACTCAGTCAGGGATACCGCATGGAGCTATGAATTAATCTTTTCTTTTTAACAACGATGTGTCATGATTATGTTTTATAGGAAAATAATTACAAGTAACAAAAGGTCGCATAAATAAGGAGTATGTTTTCACGAAAGGTCGGGGTACGTGACAACCTGACGTGAACGTGATTATCCGATGGTTCGAAGTAAGTCATTCCAACATTTCATTTGTAAGGTTGAAATGAAATGCGAATGAACTTGTTGAAAACGTATTCATGAAAATTGAATCGGAGCACTTTAAATGTATTGCGTCATTTTGAGGATGAACAAGTGATTTGGCAGAGAAATATCTAATCCATCAATCCTAAATCTTTAAAAGATCCAAGCAATCTGAAAATGGGAAATTAATTGTATAGACCTATCAATAACTGTCTGTAAGCATACTTTTAGGCAAAGAAATGTAACGAATCTTTAAATAATCAATTCCTTATTAGCTAATGGAAGAAATGAAAGTCCATCTATTCGCTGAGGGGTAAATTTATACCTTTTTAAAGCCATTGAGTAACTTTTGAAAATCTGAGCCGCATGGCCCTACATGCCATCAGTGTATGTAATATTGTGTAAATATGAAGCCCTGAAAAATGCACTTCAAAAGCATCATCATGACTTGTGCTTCACAAAAAGTAAAAATATGCAAGTGACTGGAAATGCCAAACTTTTTTTTACCCCATATAGACTGCAGTGTTTGAGCATCTTATGTTTTAAAACCTTTATATTCCTGGCTGTTTATTTATCCTTCTGAACATCTTTATACAACACAGACATCAAAATTCAGCAATTTATTCAATCAAGCCTCTACAAAGTTACCGGATCCTTTTAACCCATAGCAGTATAGTTTCTCCTAATAGTGACATGTTTGCATGGTCATTAGCTCAAGAATGCTGTAGGAAAATCAGATGCCAAAAAGAGCTAAAAAGGGCTCAATCACAGACAACTTTTGGTTCGTTTTGAGTGTGTTCATCTCCAAAATGATAATTTCTGTTAAATCCTTTAATTTTTCTAAACAGCATTTCATATCCTTTGTTTTAAACTGTGCTAGAATGTAAAGTAAACATGTTATTGTTGCCAAATTTAGGAGTGAAAACCGATTAATTTAGACCTTAAGCAAACTGTGTAGGCCCTACCATTGTAGGTTAGCAATTGATTACTTATCAGCTAATCCACAAAGTAATAATCTGTTTTACATAATATCACAGTTAAAGTACTTTTTTTTTTACAATACTTTTCATTTAATTCAGTATTCTAGATAAATGGAATTTCCAACGTGATATCCCCGTATCCAAAATAGCTTTCCAGTATCCACCAAAAAGAAAAATGGCCACAATATCAATAGCTAATAAAATTTTTCAAAGTATACGGGTTGTTTTGTTTTTGTTTTTAAATAAAATTCGAACTTAAATTTATTCATGGTCTGTTGGGAGCCAGGGGTGCTAACTCTGTGTTAAAGAACATGGCTTAGCATCCTACTGGCTCTCAACAGAGATTTTATTATATTGTAATGTTGAAATTTATTTGTAAATATCAGTTTATGATAATTGTATTGTGAATGCAAATGTGAGACCGTAAAATGAGTTTTATGCATTTTCAGTTGGCATGACAATA